>JAGFNQ010002456.1:42575-323704 GCA_024364735.1 Boesenbergia rotunda | reverse complement strand
ACATCCAAGCCTGACTAAACGGTTGAATGAGCTCCAACTATAGTAAAACTATTTCTTGATTAATGGGTCAGCCTTAAGCTTGGAGCATCGATTTGTTGTGCCACAACCAAGGTTGATGTAAAGAGAGGTGCAGTTGAGTGCTATGTATATTGTTGCATACTTGTTAATGAGTTAACAACCCAATGATTTATGCAAACATTCAATTAGTTGATAGCATAAAGTGATAATTACATATATGTGATATGTAATCGGTATAATTACCTACCTTTATAGCTAAGAATAACTTGATGGCCACAGCCATGGTTGTTCTTATCTATGGTTGGATATCAACCTATTTGGAGATGTTCCTACGATCTCCCGAATTGATGAAAAGGGTTATTCAATTCGAAAAATAAATAGGATTTAATGAATGTATATTGATGCATTCTTTATCATTCTCATCACATAACCTCAATTTGTATTTCTAGGATAATCACCTGATCATGTCTTCTCTGAATTTGCGTTCCATTTTGGACACCAATAAGTTAACTAAGGACAAAAGGATTGAAAAAGCACCAAAAGGCACTTGCCATCATTGTGGCAAGAAGGGCCACTGGCGAAGAAACTGCAAGGTTTATCTTGAGTCCTTGAAGAAGAAGGCATCCGATGCCCCATCATCTTCAGGCATCTTCGTTATTGAATGTCACTCTATTTTCTCGTACACCTGGGTACTTGATACTGGGTGTAGCTCACATATATATAATGACATACAGGGGCTAAGGAATAGAAGAAGACTCGTCAAGGGAGAAGCGAATCTGCGAGTTGGAAATGGAGCAAAGATTGCTGTTGTTGCCATCGGAACATATTTGCTAAAGCTCCCTACTGGACGTGTCTTAGAATTGGATAATTGTTATTTTGTTCCTTCATTAATAAAGAACATTGTATTATTTCATGCTTGAATGAAAAGGGTTACCATTTAACTTTTAGTAACAATTGTTGTTACATAACTTTAAATGGTGTTCTTTATGGGACTGGAACTTTATGCAATGGTATCTACACGTTAGATTTATCCGGTGACGTTTTCAATATCGAAGGTAGCAACAAACATGCTCGAATAGATAATCGAATAGACTCCTATATGTGGCATTGTCGTCTTGGCCATGTAAGTAAGAAACGCATGACCAAATTACACCGATGTGGAATTCTGGAATCATTTGAACCCGGTTCATTTGATACATGCGAATCATGCTTAAAAGGCAAGATGGCCAAATTACCCTTTTCCGGAAAAGGTAATCCAGTGGGAGAATTGCTTGGTCTAAAACATACTGATGTATGTGGACCAATGTCAACTCCTGCACAAGGAGGCTATAGCTACTTCATTACCTTTATCGATGATCACTCACGATTCGGGTATGTGTTCTTGATGAAACACAAATCTGAAGCTTTTGAGAAATTCAAAGAGTTCAGAAATGAAGTGGAGAAACAGCTTGGCAAAAGTATTAAGATACTTCGATCCGATCGGGGTGGTGAATACTTAAGTCAAGAGTTTCAAGATTATCTTAGGGACAATGGGATATTGTCTCAATGGACTCCGCCATATACGCCACAGCATAATGGTGTATCTGAGAGGCGTAACCGAACCTTGATGGACATGGTTAGATCTATGATGAACCATGCAACTCTTCCAAAATCCTTTTGGGGCTATGCACTTAAGACAGCTGTTTACTTGCTAAACAGAGTCCCAACCAAGGTAGTCTCTACTACTCCATATGAGACGTGGAATAGTAAGAAACCTCATTTAACTCACCTTAAAATATGGGGTTGTCCTGCTTATGTGAAGCGGACTGTATCAGACAAATTGGATGCTAAGTCTGATAAATGTCTATTTATTGTATATCCTAAGGAAACGAAGGGTTACCAATTCTATCATCCCTTGGAACAAAAGGTGTTTGTTTCAAGACATGCTGTATTTCTGGAAAAAGAATTTCTTTTACAAGAAAACAGCGGGAGTGACATTGAACTTGATGAAGTTCAAGAAACTCCAATAGACATTACAGAGACACCTAGTCTAGACCCACAACCAACAACTCATAATGATGAGCTATCAGTTGAACCTAAAACAACACCACCTCTTCGTAGGTCTGATAGGACACGCAATATTCCAGAGAGATACGGATTTCTCATAAGTGAATCGAACGACATGTTACTCATAAGCGATGATGAACCTATCAGTTATGAAGATGTTCTGAAAAGTTCAAAAAGGGACAAATGGCTTGAAGCTATGAAGTCGGAAATGAATTCCATGTACGAAAATCAAGTATGGTACTTGGTTAACCCACCTGAAGGGATTAAGCCCATAGGGTGCAAGTGGGTTTTCAAGAAGAAAACCGACATGGAAGGTAATGTTGTTACCTTTAAGGCTAGATTAGTGGCAAAAGGATATCGTCAGAAACAAGGAATTGATTATGACGAAACCTATTGCCAGTAGCTATGCTTAAATCCATTCGGATGCTCCTGGCCATAGCAGCTCATTATGATTATGAGATATGGCAAATGGATGTGAAAACAGCTTTCCTTAATGGAAACCTGCTTGAGGATGTATACATGATACAATCTGAAGGTTTCACATCGGTTGATAAAACCAAAATATGCAAGCTTCGACGATCCATTTATGGACTGAAGCAAGCATCCAGGAGCTGGAACATCCGTTTTGATGAGACAATCAAAGAATTTGATTTCTCACAAAATCCTGACGAACCTTGTGTATACAAGAAGGTTAGTGGGAGTGTAGTCGGATTCCTAGTATTATATGTCGATGACATATTACTTATAGGAAACGATATATCAGTCTTACAGTCGGTTAAAATTTGGTTGTCCAAAACTTTCTCCATGAAAGACCTGGGAGAAGCAACCTATATCCTTGGGATTAGAATCTATAGCGATAGATCAAAACGGTTGCTTGGTCTTTCGCAGTCTACATATATAGACCGAGTGCTAAAAAAGTTTAGCATGTCGGAATCCAAGAAAGGTTACCTTCCCATCAGACATGGGATCAACCTTTCAAAGTCTATGTGTCCGCGCACAGAAGACGAGAGGATTTGCATGAATAAGATTCCTTATGCATCCGCGATAGGATCTATCATGTATGCTATGTTATGTACTAGGCCCGATGTATCGTATGCTCTGAGCGTCACGAGCAGATACCAGTCTGATCCAGGAATGGATCATTGGGCGGCTGTCAAGACAATCCTTAAGTACTTAAGAAGAACTAAGGATGTGTTCCTAATATATGGAGAAGGAGATATGGTAATACGTGGGTATACAGATGCCAGTTTCCAGCCAGATAAGGATGATTCCAAATCTCAGTCTGGATATGTATTTACTTTGAATGGAGGCGCAATAAGTTGGAAGAGTTCCAAGCAAGACACTGTAGCGGATTCTACCACGGAAGCGGAATATATTGCGGCTTCAGAAGCAGCAAAAGAAGCAGTCTGGATCAAGAAGTTTGTCTCGGAACTTGGTGTGGTTCCAACCATTGATGAAGCAATACCGATTTACTGCGACAACAATTGAGCTATTGCACAAGCAAAGGAACCAAGGTCTCATCAGCGATCCAAACACGTGCTTCGCCGCTATCATCTGATTAGAGAAATTATAAGTAGAATGATATACAAATTGAGAAAATTCCCACTGAAAGGAATTTAGCGGATCCTTTAACTAAGGCCTTGCCTCAAAGCAAGTTTGAGGGTCATGTTAGAGCCTGTGGTATTGGATACCGTAGCGATTGGCATTAGGCCAAGTGGGAGTTTGTTAGTATTATGAGAGAAGTGTCCTAAGGCAATCGCCTTATGATTGTAATCATTTACTTTAATAAATGAATATTCACTATTTGAGTATACATGTTCGTGTATTTGATTAAGATCTTAAACTCATTTACTGAATGTCCGCAATATAATTCACAGCATGAGAGAATTTGTGATGAATTCACAACTAGTGATTATCTCTGCATGTGCAATTGTGAAGTATTGAAATTGTCCCTAGTCGATGAATTGATAAATACGGACACTATCAATTCTGTTGAGACTAGCATGGGTTATTCTCTAATCAGCTGATTCTCACTGGCTGGTGACATTGGGATGTCCAGAGATAAACATGAATGCTAGTTAAGGGAACTAGTTCATTGGAGTGACTGGCTGTAAAACTTCATATGGTAGTCTACATATAGACATGTCAGTGAAGTTCTTACTGCAGCTTAAGTGCGATGTTCCTTTGACTTGCGGTGTTCAAGTCATCTTGGTCATGGAGACTTATACTTTGACATCTTAAGAAAGCATCTCCAAGGAGGTGTGGACCCAGGATGGTTGGGTATAAGCCGAAGTGCCCGAAGATGTTTGAACAGCCTACAAAGGATTCACCACTCCTTGCGAGGAGATGTATACCCAAGGCCTATCGTCGGATTGTTACTCGAAGCCTCTGGCCAGAGCATGACATGTTCAGAGTATGAATCTCTTAAAGACATGAGAGTAATTAGAATTCGTTGGACGAGAAAGACATTACTTAGGCTAGGTGTGACGTAGTCAGCCTAGTGGGGACTGACACACATAGACCATGTCCTGAACCAAGTGGGTATAAGATGGTGAAGGGAATGAGGCACGATTCATTAGAGCTGCTGAAGGGTTTCAGAATGATTTCTGAGGTCAACCGTTGATCTTTCGATTAATTGGGGATCATGATGTACTACTAGGTGTCACTCATGATCGTTCTATAATTGATGAATTATAGTCGGCCAACATAAATTGAAAGCCTATTTAGTCACACGCACTACGAGTAATCCGAGGGATTTAAAACGAGTTGAAAATTGGATTTTTCGATCAAGAGAGATAAGTCGAATCTGAATTTTCAGAAACGCATCGGAAGCATAAAATGGTTAAGTCTTTTGAAGACTTATTGAACGAATTAAATGAGTTTAATTCGTGAGGTCATGGCTTGGGTTTGGCCGGCCAAAGAGGGTTCCCACCCTCTTTGTTTGGCCGGCCACATTAAAAGGGGAGAACCAAATTGTTTGGTTCAAATTATAAAATAAACCGAGCGCGGTTTGTTTTATAAAATTATGGATAAAGAAATTTATATAAAGAAATTTATATAACGAAATTTATATAAAGAAATTTATATAAACGGATTTATTTTTTCATGGAAATTAAAATGAACCATGGATTGGTTTATTTTATTTTATAAAATCAATAATAGATTGATTTACCATGATAAAGAAATTTATATAAAGAAATTTATATAAACGGATTTATTTTTTCATGGAAATTAAAATGAACCATGGATTGGTTTATTTTATTTTATAAAATCAATAATAGATTGATTTACCATGATAAAGAAATTTATCTAAAGAAATTTATATAAAGAAATTTATATAAAGAAGTTTATATGAAGAAATTTCTTTACATAAGAAAAGGGAGACATGGTTGTTTTTATTGTAAATTAAATTATAATAAAAACTTGGCATGATGGAATAATTCATAGAAAAATTTATATGATAAATTTCTTATGAAAATTTATTCCATAAAAAGGAGACTTGGCGGTAGAGAGGCTACTATATAAAGGAACCAAGGCAAGGCTTGATTCAAAATCCAAGAGATCTAGAAATAAGCCCTCTCTCTCTCTCCTTCTCTCCCTCTCCCTCTTCTAGTGTCGCCGGCCCTAGAAGCCCTCCCCTTTGCCGTGAGCTTCCACCACCAAGAAGCTGCCGAAGAAGAAGAAGAAGCGGGCGCAACTCCTTCCTTCCTCCCGGAATCTTAATTCTGTTCTTTGTTTGGTGGTTAGTCTTTCCATCTCTCTCTTGGTATTCTTGTCGTGCCTTTGGAGAATCTAGTAGTTCTTGTCGGCACGAAACTCGTGGCTTTGCGAAGTCATCCCGAAGAAAACTCGGCCTGGACGCGAATAGAGGCGGAGCTTCCAAGGGACGCTACGGTTGGATCTCGTCACTTCCTTCGAGTTACGCGAGGTATTGAGTAAATTAGTTTACTTTCTGCAAAATTTTAATATATGATCATGTCTACATAATATAAGGTTGCATGCTTAGATGTACGGTTAAATAATTTGGGAAATTATTTATGCTAAATCTTCCGCTGCACGTAATTAAATTTTAAAATTACGAACCCGCATCCATGTCAACATGCACCCGGTCCCAACAGGCTAACTTACGGATGTTCTTCATGTTAACATGTGCTAACCTCCGATGCCAAAGGGTGGACTCCTCTTCTTTTGACATGAGACACTTAGCAAAAGCATTAATAGCACTTTTAAAGGAAACTTGGTAAATGTTATTTACTCTAGTTCCTACTAGTACTGTGTCAACATTGTCATGGTGTTTAACTAGACATTGACTTGATTGAAAATCAATTGTGTAACCCGCATCACACAATTGACTGACACTTAGGAGATTAAATGTCATCCCCTTGACTAGAAGAGCATTCTTAATTCTAAGACATTCGGATATTTGAATGTCTCCTATTCCTATGACCTTAAGACTACCATTGTTACCAAATGAAACATTACCTCTACTTTTTCTTTGAAGTGTGGTAAACAATGATCTATCCCCGGTCATGTGTTTGGAGCATCCACTATCAACCAACCAAGTTGATAGATGCTCCCCCTCAATCATAACCTACACAATTCAAAAAATAGAAGTTTTAGGTACCCAAACCTTGGGACCTAAAGCACCTACTAGACAAGACTTAGGCACCCATGCCTTGACAACTTTCTTTTGAACCTTGGGTGTCTTAAGTAGCCTAACACCAGTCCTAGACATTAAGGACACAAATGAAGGTTCTTTGGGTCGGTAATCAATACCGGCCCTATTATAGACCGCCCTTTGGGCATTCAAGATCATGTCTAGGGTCTTTGAGCTAGTTGAGAACTTCTCAAGAATATTCTTGAGTCTCTCAACTTCACTCTTCAATGATTTGTTTTCATCCTCTAACAATTCATCATGCAAATCATCTACATCCTCAACCCTGGAGGATTTCAAATGTTCAATCTCAATTTTCAAAGATTTAATTTCATCTTCTAACATTTCAACATGTAAATCATCTATGTTCTCATCCCTAGATGATTTCAATTGTTCAACTTCTAATTGCAAATGATTTAACCCTATTTTTTGACTTCTTCAACATATTGGTTAAACATGCAATTGCTCTATAACATTTTTCAAGTTCGGGAGAGGTTACCTCTTCATCATCCGAAGATGATGAAGCCGTGTTCGAGGAGTCGGAGGATTCATCACTGTTTTCTTCTCCAAGAGCCATGAGTGTCACATGCCTTGTGCTCTTCTCCTCCTCTTCATCCGATGAGCTTGAGGAGGACTCATCCCAAGTGGCCTTCAAGGTCTTCTTCTTTTTCTTTGATTTCTCCTCTTTCTTCTTGGATTTCTCCTCCTTCTTCTTTAGCTTTGGGCATTCACTCTTGAAGTGCCCTTTCCTGCCACACTCATAACAAGAAGCATTAGACTTATCAACTTTAGCTTCACTAGGGTTACCTTTACCCTTGAAGCGTCGACCCCTTCTCATCATTCTTCTCACAAAATTTACCATCTCGGAGGAAGAAGACCCGCTGCCATCTTCCTCGGATTCGGACTCGGATTCGGATAAGGAAGAAGATGAGGAGACTTCCTTCTCCTTCTTCTTCTCCTTCTTCTTCTTGTTGGATCGGTCCCCTACAACTAAGACAATCCCCTTTTCCTTGGGGCCTTTGTTAGCCATCTCATGTAATTCCATTTCATAAAATAGATCATCTAGTTTAACAATTGATAAATCCTTGGAAACTTTATAGGCATCCACCATGGATGACCACAAAGCATTCCTTGGAAATGCTTTTAACACATACCTCACAAGGTCGCGATTTTTGACCTTTTCATCAATTGAGTGGAGACCATTCAATACCTCTTTGAATCTGCTGTGGAGCTCACTTACAGTCTCATTCTCCTTCATGGAGAGGTTTTGAAGTTGATTGAGGAATAAGTCCCTCTTGGCGATTCTTGAGTCTCGGGTTCCCTCATGGAGTTCGATGAGCTTGTTCCACAAGTCTTTTGCACTTGAAAATGGACCAACCTTGATGAGTTGGTCTTTGTTCATCACATTGTAGGGTCACCACCGCCTTCGCGTCGGCTTCACTCTTTCGGGTTTGTTTAGCCGACCAACGCCATGATTCGAGTTCCTTGCCTTCATCATCCTTTGGAGGGGTGAAACCCTCCTTCACAGCGAACCAAGTGTTGATGTCCATCTTTAAGTAGTACTCCATCTTCGATCTCCAATATTGGAAATCTGCTCCATCGAAGAAAGGAGGTCGGGTGGTGGAGAAGCCTTCTCTCAAAGTCATTCTTGATAGCTCTCGATTGTTAATCCTCTTGTACAGAGCCCCAAGCTCTGATACCACTTGTTGGACCTTAGATGGCTAGAGAGGGGGGGTGAATGTAGCCAGACACCGAAACTTTGTGTTTTGGAAATTTCTGCGACCCAAAGATTAGTAGCACAGCGGAAGCTAAAGAAAACAGAGTGTGCAGAAATAAAACCTAGCTAAGCACAAATACAAAACGTTAACAAGAGGATTTACAAGGTTCGGGGATAACTTGCCCCTACTCCTTGGCGTGCCCTTAAGGTGGGTGATCCTTTGATCGTCGGCAGATCAAGCCCCGGTGAACACCGGATAAAATGCAACCTCCTTCTCGGTGGAGTAACCTCTCCATAGCGTTTCAACAGAGATATAGTCTTAAGCACAATGAAACACAAGAAAGATCTTACTCAGCACTTAGAACAAACAAGAGCACAAGAAAGCTTCTCCCGAGCTCCACCCAGCGTAGATCTCACGCAAGAACACCCTTCTCCGTGTCTTCTCGCTGATGAACTCAAGCTCCTTGTTCCTTCTTTCAAGTGCCCAAGTAATCGATGGTTGCCTCTAAGATCACAGTTGCTTGCTCAAGATGATGGAAGTAATCACACAAGAACAATGTGGAGAAAAACGATCGCGCAGCAAGAACTCAAGCCAGAAGTCTCTTCACAGAACTCTACTCTGCTCTTCTCCGCTACGCTCCTTTTGTTTCTCCACTGAACATCAGGTGACACCATCTCCCTGCAACCTCCAGCTGCTCACCTGCAACCACCATCCTGCTGAGCTCTCCTGGACTCCCTGAGCTTCCCTCAGCCTAGCCCAGTCAGCAGCTCCAGCCAGCACCAGCGCCCGTTGCAACCTGAGATGGCAAATGGACAAACCTGCTCTAAGGAAATGCCTCCTTTGACTCTCCCTTGAGTGTTTGAATCCATCCCTATCACCTGCAGCTTAATCAGAGCATTAGCACAACATATCAATCAGAAAATCAAGTATCAGATGTTAAGCGCATAGAATCAGATACGTTCAGACGCGATCAGAGCGTTTGACAATGCAATTTGAATTAAAGTGATCGGTCACCGGACCGATCAGAGCTATCCCAGATCGATCAAGCTCCAGCCTGATCGGTCCGCAGTGAGAAACTTGGAATCGCAAGCTCGTATGATCGGTCACCCTGACCGGTCACCAGATCGGTCACCAAACCGATCCTGCAATCAGCTTGCCACAATTCCGCTCGGAATCCACTGGCTGATCGGTCACCAGACCGATCAGGCTACTCCCAGACTGATCAGGCTCCAGCCTGATCGGTCAGGTTGAGAAACCTCGCGACAGTTGCTCGTTCAGCTTGATCGATCACAGTTTCTCCCTGATCGGTCAACAGACCGATCAGGAGCCGATCAGTAGGTTTGCCAAAAACCTACTGGATGCTCCCTGATCGGTCACCGGACCGATTAGGAGCAGATCAGCAAGGGAACTCAACCCACTTGTGAGCTCCCTGATCGGTCACCAGACCGATCAGGAGCTGTGCAGTGAGTGAAACGCATACTCCCTGATCGGTCACCAGATCGGTCAGTAGTCATCGCTGGATCGGTCACCAGACCGATCCACGAAGGAGTACCGTGCCAACCTCCCTGATCGATCACCAGACCGATCAAGGGGCTCCAACCTAGCCCTCCAAGCTAGGGTTTCATCCAACCTAACCCTTCAAGCTAGGACCTGACCCTCCAAGCCAAGATTTTTCACCTAACCCTCCAGTTGGGACTTTTCACCTAACCCTCCAAGTTAGGACTTTTCACCTAGCCCTCCAAGCTAGGACTTTTCACCCAACCTTCCGAGTTAGGACTTTTCCACACCTAGCCCTCTAAGCTAGGATTTTTCACCTAACCCTCCAAGTTGGGACTTTTCACCTAACCCTCCAAGTTAGGACTTTTCACCTAGCCCTCCAAGCTAGGACTTTTCACCCAAACCTTCCGAATGAGGACTTTTCAACACCTAGCCCTCCAAGCTAGGATTTGTCACACCTAACCCTCTAGGTTAGGACTTTTCACCACCTAGCCCTCCAAGCTAGGATTTTCCAATCACTCCGTGCCTAATCCCCGATTAGGACTTAACCATGATCATAATCATCAACCTAAACTAAAATCGATGTCAACACCAAAACAACAATCAGGGTCAGACTGCATCAACAAGCACAACTAAGGTAGTTCTCCAGAAGTTGAGAGATTATGTCCGTGTGGATACGAATAGAGGCATGGACATTCGAACGTGCAAGAGATTTGCGCATCTTGGACGAGCGGGATAAACGAAGGGCATGCTTTAAAGGTATAAACAGTAGATAAATCTATTTGATAGACAACTTTGTACGAGTTTTCTTTCGCATGGATCGCTCGTGGGTTCTTGTTTCCGCTGCATTTTTATTATTTTGTGCCGGGAGAACCCAACACATACATTATCATAGTCACGGAGGTTTAGTCGGATCTCGACTTTTCTTATTACTTGGGTAGCAATGATGCATTGCTAGATGCCGCTCATTGCTTATGTGTCTAAAGTGTTTAGGCGCATTGCCAACGTTTCAAGAACCTATTGGGTCACACACTAAGAACATTATGCTTCGGGAGCCCGAGATGAGAACTCGGGAGATCTGAGCCCGAGTTAGGAACTCGGGAGGTCAGTTTGGGAGCTCGAGTTGGGAACTCGGGAGTGTGAGTCGGGAGCTCGGCAGACTGGGCTAGGAGCTTGGCAGATTGAGTCGAGAGCTCAGCACTCGGCAGACTGGGCTGGGAGCTCGACACTCGGCAGACTGGGCTGGGAGCTCGGTAGACTAAGTCGAGAGATCGACACTCGGTAGACTGAGCTGGGAGCTGGCAGACTGGGTCGGGGGCTCGGCACTCGGCGAACTGGGTCGGGAACTCGGCACTCGGCAAACTGAGCTGGGAGCTCGGCAGACTGGGGTCGGGGGCTCGGCACTCGGCAGTCTGGGTCGGGAGCTAGGCGACTCACTCGGCAGACTTGGTCGGGAGACCTAGTTGGAAGCCTGAGAGGCCCGATCGGGATTACAAGGGAAATTCATTAAAGTGTTTAATGAAGGGAAAAGAAAAAGATTCTTTTCTTGCATGGGAAAAGATAAAGAGTCACATGAAAAGATGTGCTCTTTATTGGTATTAATGAAGGAAGCCAAAGAGACACAAACCTCTTCATATTCATGGGATGAGTATAAAAGAGGACCTTGTGACTCTGGATGAGGTCTTCTTCTTCCCTTTCTTCTTCCCTCCCTCATCTTCCTCTTTTGGCCGAAACCCTATTGTAGGGTTCTTGGTGTTCTGCGAGTTACCTCAAGTTGCTAGCACAACTAAGGTAGCTCTCCTGAAGTTGAAAGATTGTGTCCGTGTGGATACGAATAGAGGCACGGACACTTGAACGTGCGAGAGATCCGGCGCATCCTGGACGAGCGGGATAAGCAAAGGGCACGCTCCAAAGGTATACACATTGGATAGATCTATTAGATAGATGAACATTGTACGAGTTTTCTTTCGCATGGATCACTCGAGGGTTCTTGTTTCTGCTACATTTTTATGTTTTAGTGCCGGGAGAACCCAACAAGAGGTATCCCCTATACTGTGGAGATATAGGTAAGGTCATCTTGTCTGACTAGGTTGTTGTAAAATTCTGCACATAGGGTCGTGTTCACAGGATGGGTGCAAAAGACAAGCTGGTCAAGTTGATAAAAATTGATGAGATCCATAGCTACTGGATAGGACTGAGTAAAAAATTGCCTATTTAAGAAACTTGTTTTGATAGGTTTGAAGGTTGTCCAAGCAAACTTGTTAAATAGTTCTAAGGTCGGAAACCTAGGGTCAGGGCTAGGCTCGGTCCCGGGGTTGGGTTGATTAGCATGACGTTTTCTAAAATAATAAGGAAAATGCATTTAAGTAGCGGAATAATAATAAACAAATTAATTATAAATGCATAAAAATGATACCGGGGAGCCATGGTTGAGGTTGGACGTTTGAGGGGACGAGAAGGGCTTTCGAGCGCCTTGGGAGTAGGAGAGTTAGGGAGGAGGTTTGTTTTTGGGGTGGCAAATGAAGGGAGAATCGGGGGCCTTATATAGGGGTTGGCCGGGCGCCAGGGAGGTCTCGGGCGCCTGGTTCAGGTGTCAGTTGTCTTTAGCAACTTTTGCTGCCTTGACCATTGGCCTTGGGGGCGCCCGTGAGGACCCGGGCGCCTATAGTCAGCTGTCACTTGTGGCAGCTTTTGTTGCCTTGAATGGAGATAAAGACCTAGGCGCCCGATAGGTCACGGGCGCCCGGGTCAGCTGGGTAGGGTTGACAGCTTTTGCTGTCTTAGTCGAAGAGAAAGTTGGGGGCGCCCAAAAGGTCACGGGCGCCCGAGCTGACCATGGTTTGACTATTGACCCATTTGACCATTTGACTAGGTTTGACTATTTTGACCTGGTTTGACTCTTTTGACCAACCAAAAATTAAGTCAATTAAGCTCTAAATTACATAATTTAATGCTTTTACTTGACAAAAGTACAGAAACCAGATGAATTTTGAGTTAAGTTAAGTCCTAACCATCTCACCCAGTCTATAGTTGTCAATCACGTTGACCTTATGGATTTTGTGAGATTGGTTTTAACAGAAGTAAAGATTTTATTTAAAAAAACATGATTAATTTTGAAAAGTTGAATTAATTTTGAAAACAGTTTAATTAAGTTTTAAGTTTATTTTGAAAAGTGGTTGAATCTAAGATTAATTGAAATTTGTGTTAGATTAAAATATGACAATAGTAAAGTGAATTTGGTTTTCAATAATTGGCTTCCAGGTCTTGGCGAGGCACTAGGCCTTCTTTGGCCGTAGTCTTATTAGATCATCAACCTTTTCCTTGACAAAGCCTTTTATTGAAAAATCATCTTCAAGTTACTCCTTGAGAGATTTTGGTCTAACTAGTTTGGGTCTTGGATCGGTAGCTTCGGCTAGTTCCCTCAAAATGGCTTCCCTAACGTACTATCATCTCATCTCCACCCAATACTATGTTATTCAAATTTCAATTAAGTCATTTCAGTCCTTAGTCTAACCAGTCCTAGGTCTAAGCATGATAATTTGCAGAAATAAATAAACAATCAAGCATGTAATTCAAATTAAGGGAAAAAATTTATCTAATTATAAAAATTATTTTTAAATTGGCTCCCCCTGGACTAAAGTCAAGGTAATGATTAGGCAAGATATGAATCTTGTCCTTGGGGATCCAATACTGGTTTGGTCCAGCTTAGTTATTCAAGCAAAGTTTGGGTACCCATGCTTGAACTTTGGGTCTTGATTGGTTCAATACAGCATAGTATGATCGTTATCTCGACTTGGTTCGATACCCTAACCCAGATCGATTTAGAACGGACTTCTGTTTTCCAAGGATCATGTCAAGACCCTTGGAACCCGAAGTGAATCGTTCTAAAGCCGCTCTAAGGTCCTTGACTTGAGTTTTCAAGGAGGAGTTATCTTTCTCAAGTTTTTCAACTTGAGTAGAGGTTCTTTCTTGAACCTTCTCGGTCAAGGATCTAGAGTCAGCTTCCTCATTCAGGAGTTTTACTTCCTGTCAGAGGGACTCGACTCGGATTTTGGCTTTCGCCAAGTTACGAGATAAGTAAGCAATTAACTTTGATAATTCAACTTCAGAATAACCACATACCGTTATTTTGCCGTTTTCCGAAATTGTGAGTCTTCCGTCGTCCGGTTCCAATTCCGATCCGGTGTCGATGTCTTCCGAAGCGGTTAAGGCAAGAAGGTTTGACTGTGGGGCCTCTTCTTCTTCTTCGGAGGAAGATTCGTCCCACGTGGCTTGAAGATCCTTCTTCCTTCGAGTCTTCTTGGCTTCCTTTAGATTAGGGCACTCCGATTTGTAGTGTCCCTTCTTGTTGCATTCGTAGCAGGTCACATTTGGTTTGGTCTTCGAAGTTGAAGGTTCAGCTGGATCTTCCTTTCTTCGGCTGGCTTTCCTTCTGTTGGTCTGATGCTTCAGCTCCTTGTAGTAGTCCCGGGCTAGCCAAGCCAGCTTGGGTCGATCCCCTTCACTATCTTCTGAGTCTGAGTCTGAGTCAGACTCGGGTGCAGGTTGAGGCTTTTTCTTGGCTACCTTTCCTTGGGTTTTACTTGCAAGAAAAGCAATACCTTTCTCGGCCAAAGTGCAATTAGTCTGCTCATATAATTCTAATTCTGAAAACAATTCATCTAACTTAATTTTAGAAAGATCTCTAGAAACCTTGTAAGCATCTACCATAGATGCCCACAGAGTATTTCTTGGGAAAGCATTTAAGGTATACCTGATAAGATCACGATTTCTACTTTGTGACCGATTGTGTGCAGGTCGTTTATCAGCTCCTGGATCCTGGCATGGAGCTGTGCTGCTGACTCGCCTTCGTTCATTTTGATTGTGTACAATTTGTTCAGCAATAGGTCCCTTTTGCTGATTCTGGTGTCGGAGGTGCCTTCGTGCAACTCAATTAGTTTGCTCCAGAGTTCTTTAGCACTGTTGAAGGGGCCCACCCGGTTCAGTTCTTCTTTGGTTAATCCGCATTGCAGTGTCTGGGTTGCCTTTGCATCAGCCTCAATCTTTTTCTTCAGCGAGGCATCCCATTCTGAGTAGTGTTGTGCCACTCCTTCAGCATTCTTGTGGATTTCAAGACCAGATTGGATAATAATCCACATATCCACCTGAGTCTTCAGGTGGAATTCCATCCAACTCTTCCAGTAGGAGAAGTCTTCTCCACTGAAGAGTGGTGGTCAGGTTGTGCTGAAATCCTCTTGCATGACCATTATAATTTCTATGAAAAACAAAAACAAAGAAACTCTGTCCCAAGACTTGGTCTTGGATTAGTAGTGCGAGAATAAAAAATTAATCGAGAAAAAGCGATCGAGTGGTGTTGCACCAACCTCGATTAACGAGAAAAAATTCGAAGAGAAAAAAATTAAAACTTTCATAAAATCCGAAAATGCTCTCAAATTGGTGGTTGCACTATATTTGAGCCACCCACTCTGATACCACTTGTTGGATCGAAGAAAACGATAGAGGGGGGGTGAATATCGTTAAAAACTTTTCAGACTAAGAAAGAGCAAATATGCAGCAGAAAGAAATAAATTGCACAAGAACACAAGTTGATTTTTTACTTGGTTCGGAGTCGCGGTCGGCTCCTACTCCAAGGCCCACCGTCCTTGACCGTTTACTTTAGGCAATTCTATATTCGGAAAGATCTTTACAGATTGAGAGTACAGATATAGAATTTGAAAAATAAATTACAACACTTTCGTAAATCTAAAACTTTACCGACACCCGAGATGTATCGAATTCCGGAGCAGAGGGTCGGCGGCGGCGCTGAAATCTCGAAATGGAACTTTGCCGGAGCGCAGCGTGTAAGCGAAAGTGTTTGGAGCATTGGAAAGAATTGATGTTGAAGCCTTGGGGTCGAGCCCCCTTTTATAGTGCCCATGGGGGCGCCTGATCCGTTGGGGGCGCCTGACACGTGCCTTCACCTGCGAGAACCTCAATCCGCAGCTCGATCAGTGCTTATCCCCTTTGATTCGGCACCTGGGCTGACTGGGGCGCCCGGGACCTCTCGGGCGCCTAGGTTGACCTGGTCCATTGGCTTCGTGGCAGATTTGCTTCGATGACCGCTTTGGCTTTGACCTTGGGCGCCTGGGACCTCCTGGGCGCCTAGCCCAGTGTGGTTCGAAGTAGTCTTGCTTCTTGGCAGTTTTTGGCCTTGACCTTGGGCGCCCGTGACCTCCCGGGCGCCTAGCCCAGTGAACCACCCCATTCCTTTGGGGCGTCTGAGCTGCATAAACACAATCCTTCGGTCCCTGTAACCAAGGTTAGTTCCAAAACAAACCAAGCAAGAGTGTTAGTCATTATTTATAGTCGTAGCTGTCTTGGTTCTGACTTCGAGTCTCCCAAATGGAACCCTAGGTCGAACCGACGCCTACTGTTCCCTCGACGGGGAACGCGTCCTCACTACTCCTCTCAGGAGAGTTTACCTTTTGCCAACCGGCTCCTCCGGTTGGACTTTTGCCCAATCCACCGACCAGGACTTCGTGCCCAACTTCCGGTCAAGTCTTCTTGCCCAACTTCCGGTGCCCAGTCCTTGACCAGGACTTCTTTGCCTAGTGTACCTAGGACTTCTTCCTGCATACTCAGTGAACAAGTTAGATCACAATAACATCTTAACTTCTTAACCCTTTGCCATTATCAAAACTCAGGTTTGACTTAGGTGCTACCTGCACCAACACATGCATTGGTATGTCTTGGGTTAGGGTTGCACATAAATGGCAAAAGGGTGAGGGATCATCTCACCAAGGTCAGGGAGACCTAGAGGGACCTCGGTTTAGGTCCGATGAGTGTCGAAAAGTTTTTGAGAGTGCGACCTTCATATTAATGAATTGCCGCTATCTCAACCGACCATATTTCCAGGAGATTCCTCCCATCATTGAGATCATTGCGTATTTTGGGTTGGAACAACTGGTTTATTGCCAACACTTCATTAATTTTGACATATGTAAGGAATTCTATGCGAACCTTACATCTGTTGGTGCCCAGAATGATGTGTACGAGTCAATGGTGCAAGGGGTTACCATTCCAGTCACACCCGACGTGTTGCGAGCATTCTTAGGGTGTAGAGTGTCAAATAGTCAGTTTACATGTTTCCCCAAAGTTGATGAGCCTCTAACTTTACCTGGTGTCACCATAGATCAGATCCACCGGCATTATTTTGGTAGACCTCGATGTCCAAGGGACCGTATTTTTGAAGCTAAAAACATGAGTCCAATTAGTAATGACTTATATAAGGTTAGTCCTAGATTGCATTCTTCCTATTGTCACTAAGGGGCGATCGAGGATTCGACTTCCCCACTTGGTGATATGTATGCCCTAGAGAGGAGGCTGGACATCGACATAGCCTGCCAGGTTTTTACATCCATTACTTATTTCTCCCATGATGCCAATAGGAAGTTATACATGTCATTCGGTCATGTTTGGATTGAATTCTTTAGGTCTAGAGGGGTCAGAGTCGACAAGGGTCAAATTCAAGAGTTATCTAAGGACTATGACCAAATAGGATCTCGACAGCTCTCTTTAGCTGGGATCGAGAAGCATGAAGGGGAGATCATCTGGCGGTGTCATCCTGATTCTTCGAGCTCAGAGGATGAGGAAGAGGCCGCACCTACTGTTACCCCAGGAGTTACACAGGAGCAGTTCTCCCAGCTCCAGTCTGAGGTTCACGGCCTCCGGGAGGACTTCCACGGGTTCCAGCAGCAATAAATGGGCTCTCAGACTGCTATTCATGGGGAGGTCGATGGGCTCACAGAGACCTTTCAGAGGTTTCAGCTGCGGCAGGACGAGATGTATGACATGATACAGCAGCTGCACCTCATGTATCAGGCCCCTCCTCCTCCTCCTCCAAGCGACGACATGCAGTAGATGTTGTTTGATGGTTGAGTGTTGAGAGTGTTTTGTTTAGATTTATGTTTTATCTCTCAAATATCCAGTTTGGAATTGTAATATTTAGCTACTTCGGGGCTACGACCCTTGTGATACTTTTATGCTTTGGTTTGACTAGTGTATGAAACATCCAGTTATGCTTTCATGTTACTTTATGAGGTTTAATTTCATGACTTGGTAGTGTGTATAGTGCTTGAAATTCATTGCTTGCTATTGAATGATAAGATCTTGCTAAATATGGGCATAAGGGAGTTTCGGATATGTATGTCTAGGGTTAAGAGATAAAAGGGGGGAGGCCCTATCATATTGAAAGTCTATAAGGAAAAAGGCGGAGTTGAGAGCAATTCTAGGTTTGAAATGATAGAAGATAGCCTTGGTAAACACATAGAATCAAATGATGGTTTTGTTGGATTTGGGATGGCTAGAGAGGGGGGGTGTGAATAGCCACCCACTAAAATCTTTGGCTTCTTTTTCTTTCTGCAATCAGGTTAGCAGCGGAAAAAACATAATAGAAAGAAAACAGAATGAAAACAAATTAGACGCTAACACAGGAGATTTACAAAGTTCAGGGATAACTTACCCCTACTCTTTGGCGTGCTCGTGAGGTGGGCGATCCCTTGATCGTCGGCAGATCAAGCCCCGGAGTGAATCCGGCTAAGAAATTCTCCTTCTCGGTGGAGTAACCTCTACACAGATAGTCTCAGAAATATATCAAAGTAAGCACAGAGACTTGAGAATAAGCTTACAGATGCAACCTTAAGCACATATACAAAAAGCACGAAGAAGCTTATCACAGAGCACAACACAGCACAACTTCACACAAAACCATCACTCAGTTCTTTGTTATCGTTGTTGTGTCTCCCCCACTTGTCTCTGCTTCGCCAGCCTCCTCTTAAGCCTTCCTTCTGCACATCAACAGGCTTCGTCACCCACTGACCCATGGTCGTCACCCACTGACCTACTGACCCCTTCTGAGCTCTCAGTTTACTGAAGACCTCTTCAGCTGGAGCTTCAGGTCAGTCGTCAGTCGTCAGTCGTCAGACGCCAGACGCCATTGAAACCTGCAAACACATACCAAACAAAAGAGCCGTAGAGAAAGTCACCCTTGACCCTTCTCCTTGCTCCTCCATTTGTCTCTGTACCATCTCTGTATCATCTGCATACTCATAGACTTATTAGCGAAGCAAAACAAACTAGATCAGAAGAAAATCAAAGCAAATCAGAGGTCTGACAGTAATTTGAATTAAAGTTCTGAGGCGCTGATCGGTCACCCTGACCGATCAGACACCCTCCTGACCAATCAAACTCGACTCGGATAGATCAGTGAAGTTCTGATCGGTCCCACTGACTGATCAGAGACAGGGGATCGGTCACCAGACTGATCCCTCATCTTACTGGAAATTCTGGTCAAGCCACGTGATCGGTCAAGGTGACTGATCAGGCAACCTCCTGATCGATCAGACTTCAATCTAATCGATCCAGTGAAGTTCTGATCGGTCTTATTGACCGATCAGAGATCAGGGATTGGTCACCAGACCGATCTTCACACCTACTGTGAATTCCAGGTGATTCCTAGTCTAAGCACTGATTGGTCTCCCTGACCGATCAGCCCAGGGCCTGACCGATCAGACTCCTGCCTGATCGATGGTCTATGCTAATCGATCAACTAACCAATCAACCAATATTCTGACCACACAGAATGTTTCTGATCTGTTTCTGATCGATCACCAGACCGATCAGACATCCTGGATCGGTCTTGTGACCGATCTACTATCAAAAGAGTTCGTGTCAACTCCCTGATCGGACCTCAGACCGATCCAACCATCTTACTTGATTAATTCATGGCCCAATCCTGACCATGACTAACTCAAGTTTGACCCTGAGTCTAGAGAACATACTCCCTTACCTTCTCTGACTCAGTCTGCTTAATGCTCAGCCCCCCGGACCAAAATTTCATGCCCAGCTTCACTCACCGGGATTTAGTCCAACCTAGCTTCACTCACTAGGACCCAGCTTCACTCACTAGGATTTACTTCACCTAGCTTCACTCACTAGGATTTCCTTCACCTAGCTTCACTCACTAGGATTTCCTTCACCTAGCTTCCCTTACTAGGACCTGACTTCACTCACCAGGATTTACTTCACCTAGCTTCACTCACTAGGATTTCCTTCACCTAGCTTCACTTGCTAGGACCCAGCTTCTCTCACCAGGATTTACCTCACCTAGCTTCACTCACTAGGATTTCCTTCACCTAGCTTCACTTGCTAGGACCCGGCTTCACTCACCAGGATTTACTTCACCTAGCTTCACTCACTAGGATTTCCTTCACCTAACTTCCACTCACCAGGACTTTTGCCCAGCTTCACTCACCAGGACTTCGTGCCTAGCTTCACTCACCAGGACTTCGTGCTCACTCAACCAAACTTAAATCGGTGTCAACACCAAAATAATAATCAGGTCAGACTGCATCAACAATCTCCCTCTTTTTGTTGTTTGACAACCCGATTTAAGTTTAGGTATTAAATCAAGTTTATTATTGCAAGGGAATCAGAAAAACTCCTCCTACGATAAGTTCGTAATAAGACCTAAACTTAACTAACCGTCTTCTCCCCCTTTGTCAAACACCGAAAAGGGTGTAGACAGGTTATTAAGTTTAAACAACTCCCCCTTAAACAAGGGTCTCTCCCCAAAACCAAAATAAAGATGAAGAATAATTTTTGAATTGCATATGAAAAGCATATACCATAAATACATCATGGCACAAACGTATATGCATCATATGTCAATAAGTAATGCAGGTATATCAGTGTGGCACCAAACTACATCAGACACAGTCCTGATCGGTCTCCCTGACCGATCGGGTTCGTTGCTATTCGATACTGAAAGATATTTCTGATTGGTCTGTGGACCAATCAGATTTCAGAAAAATTTCTGAAACTCTGATATGTTCTAGGTCAGACTGCATTAACAACATGATTTGAGTCCTTTAACTAAAATTTATTCCTCATCAAGAATCAAGAGTCCTTATGGATTACAAAAATTTCAAAACAGGTTTTTATCAAATTAGTATCAGGTTTGTACCAAAAATAATGGATGATCAAGTATGTTCCAAGTATGTTCTTGGAATGATCAGGTTTGTATCAGTATGTTCCAACCAATTTAGATAATCTAATTTAATCCATAGTCCCAAGTTTGTATCAAGTCCATAGCCCTAAGTTTGTCTTAACCATAGACCTAATTCACAATTCTATTGATAATTCACCAAGATTGGATTAAGTTGGATAATTCATAGTCCCAAGTTAAGGTCTGTCTTAACCATAAAGTTCCAAAACAAGTTTGTACATCAAGTTTGTATCAAAATTTATTCCCCAAATTGCCCATAAATACAAATGAGAAAATTTTCCAGTATAGAGTAAATGGAAAAGATTTTACATGTATCTATATTGTGTATGGAATTTATGGTTTCCATTGGTTTAAATCCAATCACCTAAATTTGAGATGAAAAACAATTCCCCATAGGTAGTACATAGTTATCCATTGAGCGGGGGAAATGGTATCATAAGAAGCACATCCCCAACTAGAAATGACCATGTGTTTGGAGCACCCATTATCAACAACCCATGTTGATAGATACTTCCCCTTAATCAATGCTACACAACACGAAAGATAGATAATTTAGGTACCCAAACCTTGGGACCTAATGAACCTACAATGCAAGTCTTTGGGACCCATGCCTTGGTCATTTTCTTCTTAAGTCCTTGAACCCTAGAAGCATTTGATGATCTAAATTGGGTTCTAGACATCAATGACACAAAATTTGGTTCCTTAGATTGGTAACCTATACCGACCTTGTTGTAGACCGCTCTTTGAGAGTTGAGGATCATATCCAAGGTTTTAAAGCTATTTGAAAATTTCTCAAGAAGATTCTTAAGTTTTTCAACTTCACTCTTCAAAGCCTTGTTCTCATCCTCAAGAACCTTAACATGCAAATCATCAATTTCATCAATATTGGAGGTTCTCAATTGTTCTACTTCTAATTTCAATGATTTTACCTTATCCTTAGATTTTTTAAGCAAGGTAGTTAAACATGCAATAGTTCTATAACATTTATCTAGCTCGGGAGAGATTACCTCTTCATCATCCGAATATGATGAAGCCGCAGTTGATGAATCACTTGATTCGTCACCACTTTCTTCATTTGACTCTTCCAATGCCACAAGAGCCACGTGAAGGGTGACCTTCTCATCCTTCTCCTCCTTCATTTCCTTCTTCCTTTTTGCTTTGTCCCCTGCTACAAGAGCAATACCCTTCTCCTTTGGGCTTTTGTTAGCAATCTCATGTAGCTCCATTTCACAAAAGAAATCGTCTAATTTAACAATGGAAAGATCCTTAGATACCTTGTAGGCATCCACCATGGATGACCATAAGGCATTCCTAGGAAATGACTTAAGTACATACCTTACAAGGTCACGGTTCTCGATCTTCTCATCAATCGAGTGCAAACCGTTGAGGATTTCCTTGAACCGATCATGAAGCTTACTTATAGTTTCATTTTCTTTCATAGAGAGGTTCTGTAGTTGGTTGAGGAAGATGTCTCTCTTTGCTATCCGGGAGTCTCTAGTGCCTTCATGTAGCTCTATAAGCTTGTTCCATAGATGCTTGGAACTTGAGAAGGGACCAACCTTGTTGAGTTGATCCTCGGTCATCCCACACTGCAGGGTGACCACTGTCTTGGCATCAACCTCACCTTTTCTTATCTGATCGGCTGACCATCTTGAGAACTCAAGTTCTTTGCCCTTAGCATCCTTTGGAGGAGTGAAACCCTCTTTGACTGAGAACCACATACCAATGTCGGTTTTAAGAAAGTACTCCATTCTTGATCTCCAATACTGGAAGTCTGCTCCATCGAAGAAAGGTAGTTTGTTGGTGCTGAAACCTTCTCTCAAAGCCATCCTCTTGCTCTTTGGGTGTTAATCTGTTTGAAAGAGCCCAAGGCTCTGATACCACTTGTTGGATCTGGGATGACTAAAGAGGGGGGGTGTAAATAGCCACCCACTAAAACCTTTGGCTTCTTTTTCTTTCTGAGATCAGGTTAGCAGCGAAAAAAACAGAACAGAAAGAAAACAGAAAGAAAACAAACCAAACACTAACACAGGAGATTTACAAGGTTTGGGGATAACTTGCCCCTACTCCTTGGCGTGCCCGTGAGGTGGGGGATCCCTTGATCGTCGGCAGATCAAGCCCCGGAGTGAATCCGGATAAGAAATTCTCCTTCTTGGTGGAGTAACCTCTCCAAAGACAGTCTCAGAAATATATCAATGTAAGCACAGAGACTTGAGAAGAAGCTTAAAAATGCAACCTTAAGCACATACACAGAAAGCACGAAGAAGCTTAACACAGAGCACAACACAGCACAACTTCACACAAGACCTTCACACAGTTCTTTGTTATCGTTGTTGTGTCTCCCCCACTTGTCTTTGCTTCGCCAGCCTCCTCTTAAGCCTTCCTTCTGCACATTAACAGGATTCGTCACCCACTGACCCACGACCGTCACCCACTGACCTACTGACCCCTTCTGAGCTCTCAGTGATGGATCGTCTTGGCGTGCTAGAGGGGGGGTGAATGTCACGTTTTCGATTTCGATCTCTACAATTGTCGTTAGCGCAGCGGAACAATAATATTCAAAAGAAACAGAGTACAATGCTAACAACAAGAGTTACTTGGTATCCACCCAGATGGGTGACTAATCCAAGGATCCACGCCGCGAGCACCACTTTCACTATGAAAACCTCCTTCAGGTGGAGAAACCTTTACAGTAGTGATCTTCCGCTTTACAGAATACAGTAATATGAGAGAGGAAGTATAAGACACTCTTCAAACGAGCAGCACTTCGACACTGTACGGAACCGTACCGCTCACGTGCAAAAAGGTGCTCCTTTTATAGGAGAACAGGACAAACTCGCAGTCTGTCCAGCACTGCACCAGTCGACTGCCCCAAGGGCAGCCGACTGGTCTAGCATTAATTGCTAGCCAACGGCTAGTTTTCGGGGTATACCAGTCGACTGCCCCAAGGGCAGTCGACTGGTCCGAGGCCGAAAACTCTCTGTGAGTTTTGGCAGTCGACTGCCCTGCCTCTCAGCTTAGTCCCAAGCTTAGTCCCAGCCATTCCGGACCTTCTCCTTCACGTATGCCTTCAGGTCTGCTCCCTTGTCTTGCCTCTTGAAGTCCTCTTCCTCTTTCTATCGTCCCTCGAATGCGCACGCAAGCCTTCCCTTGACTTGTCTCCATGCCACCCTTCACGTGTGCCTTTGAAGTCCACTTCCCGGCTTGCCCTTGGAGCTCTCGTCCCTCGGCTCTCGTCCCTCGGATATGTCCACCATGTGTGATTCTCCAAGTTTTGCAAACTCAATCACACACATCAAATACAACATAACACTCTAACCTTAAACATATTCACACACACACATCAAAACCATGATCTTTCAATCATTTAAGGGCTGATTGCCTCAACAATCTCCCCCTTTTTAATGTGTGACAATATGTTTAAGTTCAGAGATAAATAACAGCTAACAATAGCAATAGCAAAAGATAGCAATTGAAAAAGCATAAGACATATCAACCCTAAGAGGTAACCTCCCCCTTAATCCATGTCTTCTCCCATTTTCAATTCTAATCATAATCCAAGCTAAGTTTCCACTTAACTCTAAACATCATTAAAAATGTAAGACATGTCCAAATCTAAGAGGTAACCTCTCTCTTAATCCATGTCTTCTCCTCATTTTTAATCATCCAAAATCTAAATTAGACAAAATACCTTAAACCATCCATTTCAAGGTTAAAATTCTAACTTAAACCACTCATTCTCCCCCTTTGACACCATCAAAATGATTGTCTCAAGCAACCAAACCCTATGGCATCAAATGAGAGAAAATTTAATTTCTGAAAATTCTCACAGTTGCTGAAAACAGACGTACCAGTCGACTGCCCATGGGGCAGTCGATTGATACGCTATCAGTCTAAATTTTCAGCTTTTCTGCCGAATTTCAGAATCTTTCAGAAAAATCTAAAAAATTCTAAAAATTGTAAAATTTTGCATACATGTTTGAAATGATATCCTCTATCAAGGAAAAATATTAGTTCATATAAAATTTCAAACATGCATGACTTTTGATAAAAATCCAAAATCTTTGAAAACCACTAAGTTTTGTAGCAAACTTATAATCTAATTTTGCAATTATATAACTTTCAAAAGCATGACAAATTATATAAAGCATAAAATGGTTTTCAAGGGTTTAAAATGTCCAACTATGATCTTTGAGCAAAGTGTCCATTGATTAAACACTTGTCTTCCCCATAGTTGGTCTAGTTTTCATATGTTGATACTTCTAATGGTTCAACAATGTGCCACAAGCACAAGTGAGCCAAATGTATCACCCTAATGGATCAAGCACCCTTTTTCAAATCTAATGTCTCAAAGTCCATCCTACATATCCACAAAACACATTCCAAGGCCTCGTCTTAAGGATGTAAACTCCGATTCAAGAAGAGGCTTGGTAAAGATGTCGGCTAGGTTCGACTTTGATTCAACATAGTGTAGTTCTATGTCTCCCCTTGCCACATAGTCTCTAATGAAGTGATGTTTCACTTCAATGTGTTTTGTCCTAGAGTGGTGAACCGGATTTTTGGTCAAGTTGATTGTACTTACATTATCACACAAAACTTTGACCTTGGTGTAATGTAACTCATAATCCTCTAAGGTGTGCATGATCCAAAGGAGTTGGGAAACACACCCACCCATTGCCACATATTCTGCCTCCGTTGTTGATAGGGCAACGCATGGTTGTTTCCTACTACTCCAACTAACTAAGGAAGATCCAAGGAATTGACACCCTCCACTAGTACTCTTCCTATCTAGCTTACAACCCGCATAGTCCGAGTCGGTGTATCCAATTAGATCAACACTAGGGGTTCTAGGATACTAAAGTCCGACATTGATGGTACCTTTGACATACCTTAAGATCCTCTTGACTACAACCAAATGGGACTCTTTTGCACAAGATTGGTACCTTGCATACATACCTACCGCAAAGAGTATATCGGGTCTACTAGCGATTAGGTAAAGTAAGCTACCAATCATGCTCCTATATTGTTTAGAGTCTACCATTTTCCCTTCAAGGTCACTATCCATTTTCACATTGGTTCCCATGGGTGTAGATACTACCTTAGCATTTTCTAAACCAAATTTCTTTAACATCTCCTTAGCATATTTGGTTTGAAAGACATGTATACCTTCATTAGTTTGCTTAACTTGAAGGCCTAAAAAGAATGTTAGCTCTCCTACAAGACTCATCTCAAATTCATCTTCCATACACTTGATGAATTCTTGTAAGAAGTCATTATTTGTTGACCCAAAAATGATATCGTCTGCATAGACTTGGGTAATAAATATGTCCTTATCCTTAGATTTTAGGAACAAAGTAGGGTCAATTGTTCCTCTCCTAAACCCCTTAGACACTAGAAATGAAGAAAGCCTTTCATACCAAGCCCGGGGAGCTTGTTTCAATCCATATAAGGCTTTTCTTAATTTATAAACGTGTCTTGAATAATTAGGGTCCTCAAACCCCGGAGGTTGTTCTACATAAACCTCTTCCTTAATGATCCTATTAAGGAATGCCGACTTCACATCCATTTGGTGGAGTGTGAAACCCATGTGAGCGGCATAGGCTAGTAGAATTCTAATAGATTCTAATCTAGCTATGGGGGCATAAGTCTCATCATAGTCTAATCCCTCAACTTGGTTAAACCCCCTAGCTACCAATCTAGCCTTGTTCCTAGTGATTTTGCCTTGGTCATCTAGTTTGTTCCTAAAGACCCATCTTGTGGTTACAATGGTGTAATCATTGGGCCTAGGAACCAACTCCCAAACCTCACTTCTCTCAAACTGATTTAGCTCTTCTTGCATGGCTAAAACCCAATCAACATCTCCTAATGCTTCATCAATGGACTTGGGTTCTAATTGAGAGATTAGAGCTATTTGACTAGTTTGATCCCTAAAATGGGACCTAGTCCTTACTCCTTGAGTTACATCACCCACTATTTGGTCAATAGGGTGATCATGGTGATGTCTCAAGGGCCTAGAGGTTGTGGGTTCATTTACTCCTTCTTCCTCATCCTCTAGGGTACTTCTAGCTCCCCCTAGATCATTGCCCTCCAAATGTAGGTCTTGGATTCTTTGGGCAAGGGGTTGGACTTCTTCCATATCCTTATCAATTGAGGCTTTTCTACGGTAGGTACTTGTTGTTTCATCAAACTTAACATTCGAGGACTCCTCAATCACTTTTGTTCTCTTATTGTAAACTCTATAGCCCCTACTAGTGGATGAGTACCCAACTAGGATTCCCTCATCGACTTTTGACTCAAACTTCCTTAGGTCATCTTTGGTATTTAAGATATACACTTTACATCCAAAGACACTAAAGTAATGGACTTGCGGTACTCTTCCATTCCATAATTCAAAGGGTGTTTTTCCTAGAAACCTATGTACCAACACTCGGTTTTGAATATAACAAGCGGTGTTAACCGCTTCGGCCCAAAAGTAGCTAGGGAGAGAATATGCATTAAGCATAGTCCTAGCAGCTTCTTGTAAGGCTTGGTCTCCTCTCAACTACCCCATTTTGTTGAGGAGTCCTTGGGCATGAAAATTCATGTTTGTATCAATTTTCAACACAAAATTGTGTGAAACTTGCATTTTGGAACTCCCCACCGTGGTCACTTTTAATTCGATTTATTTTGATATGTTTTTCATTTTCTACCCTTTTACTAAATCCTATAAAAATTTCTAGGGTATCGTCCTTATGTTTCAAAAAATAAACCCATGTAAACCTAGAAAAACCATCTACTATCACTAGACAATATTTACTCCCTACAAATGAGGGAGTACTATGACAATCAAATATATCTATATGCAAAAGCTCTAATGGTAAAGTAGTAGTGGTTAGGGTTTTACCTTTGTGTGATGATTTTGATTGCTTACCCTCTTGGCATGCATCACACAATTTGGTCTTCTCATATTTGATCATTGGTAGCCCCTTCACCAACTCTTCCTTAGCCACTCTTGCAATGCTTCTCATGTTGACATGTCCAAGTCTCCGGTGCCACAACCACCCTTCTTCCTCTTTAGACATGAAACACTTAGCAACATTGTTAGTAGCATAAGCAAGATTAAGATAATATAAATTTGCCTCTCTAAACCCTTCTAATATGACATTATTTGATTCATCATGTTTAATTATGCACTTCCTAGCATGAAATTCGACCCTAAAACCGGCATCACATAATTGACTCACACTTAGTAAATTGAACTTCATATCTTTGATTAGGAGTACCTTATGTATAGAAATCGTGGGAGATACCTCAATGGTGCCCCTACCAATGATTCTCAATTTTCCACTATTTCAAAGGAGACCGTCCCTTCTCTTAAGTAGCTAATAGTAGTGAACTTGCTCACATCCCCGGTCATGTGTCTTGAGCATCCACTATCTACTATCCACATAGTTGAGGCCTCCTTCACCTTTACCTATACAACATGAAAAACATACTCTTTTGGTACCCAAATCTTTGATCCATAAGCATCATTTAGAAATCTTTTAGGTACCCATGCCTTCTTTGTGTTTCCCTTAGCCCCTAGTCTCCTAGATGCACCAATCCTACCCGTGAGTGATACAAAGGCCACTTCCTTTGTCTTTGGCCTATATCCCAAACCGGCCTTGTTATAAACGGCCCTTTGACTGTTGATTATCATATCTAGGTTGCTAGATCCTACTTGGAATTTCCTAAGGGCCTTTGTGAGGTCATCTACCTTTTTCTTAGTTCCCTATTTTCAGTTTCAAGATGTGAAGCATGTGAAGTAATAGAGCTAGCATGCAATTCTTCAAGTTTGGTAGATTCTACTCTAAGAATGACAATTTCTTCTTTTAGATCCTTAATCATACTTCTAGCTTTAGCTAAGTCCATGTTAGTGGTAGAAATGATCTTGACTAAAGTAGAGGAGGGTAAGTGGTATACCTCACTTACCGAAGCTTCTGACTCGGATGATGAAGAGGAGGAGTCGCTCTCATCACTGCTTGAGCTTCTTTCATCATCTGATGAATTTGAGTGGTTTTGCGCCATAAGAGCAAAATGGGAAACTTGCTCTTCTTCTTCCTCTGAGGATGAGGGATCATCCCAGGTTGCCTTGAGGTTGGTGGCACCCTTCTCCTTTCCCTTTGACTTCTTCTTGTCACCTTTCTTCTTCTCCTCCTTCTTGTCATCTCTTCTCTTCAATTGAGGACACTCGTTCTTCATGTGTCCCTCTTGGTGGCAGTTGTAGCATATAATGTCATTGGCCTTACCCTTGCCTTTGGACCCTTTCCTAGCATATGATTGGTTAGAAAAATTTCTGAAAGCCTTACGCATCTTTCTTACCATGAATGCCTCTTGGTCGCTGTCCATGGAGGCGTTGGATTCCTCTGAATCTGATGAGGAGAAGTATATCACCTTCTTCTTCTCCTTCCTCTTCTTCTTCTCCTTTTCTGCAATAAAAGCAATACCCTTCTCTTTGGCCGAGACGTTAGCTTGCTCGTGTAGCTCAAATTCACAGAATAAGTCGTCTAATTTAACAATTGACAAATCGCTTGATACCTTGTATGCATCAACCATGGTTGCCCACAAGGTGGTTCTTGGGAAGGCTTGTAAAACATACCTGACGATATTCCGGTTCTCGATCTTTTCTCCAATCACATGGAGCTCATTAATTACTTCCTTCACCCTTCCATGTAGCTGGCTGACCGTCTCGTTGCTCTTCATGGATAGGGATTGGAGTTGGGCCACGAGCAAGTCCTTCTTAGCTCTTCTGGACTCGTTTGACCCCTCGTTCAATTCCACCAACTTGTCTTACAGTTCCTTGGTGCTCTTGAACGACCCCACCTTGTTCAGTTGCTCCTTTGAGAGCCCGCACTGCAGTGTGGTGGTGGCCTTGGCATTGGACTGCGCCCTCTTCATTACCTCCTTCGACCAGGATCTCATCGGTGTCGGTTCTCCTCTTTCATCGACGGGTGCCTTGAAGCCATCTGCAACACTAATCCAGTTCTCAATATCGTTCATAAGGTAGTATTGCATCCTACCTTTCCAGTAAGCGAAGTCATTCCCGTCGAAGGAGGGTGGTCATGCGGTGGAGTATCCCTCTTGAAATGTCATTTTACTTGCTCCGGTTGACGGTTAGTTCTTCCGAAATGAACCTGGCTCTGATACCAACTGATACCAACTAGAGGGGGGTGAATGGCATGTTTTCGATTTCGATCTCTACAATTGTCGTTAGCGCAGCGGAACAATAATATGCAAAAGAAACAGAGTACAATGCTAACAACAAGAGTTACTTGGTATCCACCCAGATGGGTGACTAATCCAAGGATCCACGCCGCGAGCACCACTTTCACTATGAAAACCTCCTTCAGGTGGAGAAACCTTTACAGTAGTGATCTTCCTCTTTACAGAATGCAGTAATATGAGAGAGGAAGTAGAAGACACTCTTCAGACGAGTAGCACTTCGACACTGTACGGAACCGTACCGCTCACGTGCAAAATGGTGCTCCTTTTATAGGAGAACAGGACAAACTCGCAGTTTGTCCAGCCCCGCAACAGTCGACTGCCCCAAGGGCAGTCGACTGGTCTAGCATTAATTGCTAGCCAACGGCTAGTTTTCGGGGTATACCAGTCGACTGGTCCGAGGCCGAAAACTCTCTGTGAGTTTTGGCAGTCAACTGCCCCTGGGGCAGTCGATAGCCCTGCCTCTCAGCTTAGTCCCAGCCACTCCGAACCTTCTCCTTCACGTATGCCTTCAGGTCTGCTCCCTTGGCTTGCCTCTTGAAGTCCTCTTCCTCTGGCTATCGTCCACGGATGTGCACGCAAGCCTTCCCTTGACTTGCCTCCATGCCACCCTTCACGTGTGCCTTTGAAGTCCACTTCCCGGCTTGCCCTTGGAGCTCTCCTCCCTCGGCTCTCTTCCCTCGGATATGACCACCATGTGTGATTCTCCAAGTCCTGCACTCTCAATCACACACATCAAATATAACATAACACTCAAACCTTAAACATATTCACACACACACACACATCAAAACCATGATCTTTCAATCATTTAAGGGTCGATTGCCTCAACACTCAGTTCACTGAAGACCTCTTCAGCTGGAGCTTCAGGTCAATCGTCAGACGCTAGACGCCGTTGAAACCTGCAAACACATACCAAACAAAAGAGCAGCAGAGAAAGTCACCCTTGACCCTTTTCCTTGCTCCTCCATTTGACTCTGTATCATCTCTGTATCATCTGCATACTCACAGACATATTAGCGAAGCAAATCAAACCAGATCAGAAGAAAATCAAAGCAAATCAGAGGCCTGACAGTAATTTGAATTAAAGTTCTGAGTCGCTGATCGGTCATCTTGACCGATCAAACACCCTCCTGACCGATCAGACTCGACTCAGATCGATCAGTGAAGTTCTAATCGGTCTCACTGACCGATTAGAGACAAGGGATCAGTCACCAGACCGATCCCTCATCTTACTGGAAATTCTGGTCAAGCCACCTGATCGGTCAAGGTGACCGATCAGGCAATCTCCTGATCGATCAGACTTCAATATGATCGATCCAGTGAAGTTCTGATTGGTCTTACTAGCCAATCAGAGATTAGGGATCGGTCACCAGATCGATCCTCACACCTACTATGAATTCTAGGTGATTCCCAGTCTAAGAACTGATCGGTCTCCCTGACCAATCAGCCTAGGCCTGATCAGTCTCACTGACCGATCAGCCAAGGGCCTGATCGGTCAGCCTGACCAACCAGGCCATAGCCTGACCGATCAGGCCATAGCCTGACCGATCAGGCCATAGCCTGACCGATCAGGCCATAGCCTGACAGATCAGGCTCCTGCTTGATCGGTCCGATCTATGCTGATCGGTCCGATCTATGCTGATCGGTCAACTGACCGATCAGCCAACATTCTGTGACCACAAAAAATGTTTCTGATCTGTTTCTGATCGATCACCAGACCAATCAGACATACTGGATCAGTCTTGTGACCGATCTACTATCAAGAAAGTTCGTGCCAACTCCCTTATTGGACCTCAGACCGATCCAACCATCTTACTTGATTAATTCATGGCTCAATCCTGACCATGACTAACTCAAGTTAGACCCTGAGTCCAGAGAATAGACTCCCTTGCCTTCTCTGCCTCAGTTTGCTTAATGCTCAGTCCCCCAGACCAAGACTTCATGCCCAGCTTCACTCACCGGGACTTAGTCCACCCTAGCTTCACTCACTAGGACCCAGCTTCACTCACCAGGATTTACTTCACCTAGCTTCACTCACTAGGATTTCCTTCACCTAGCTTCCCTTGCTAGGACCCGGCTTCACTCACCAGGATTTACTTCACCTAGCTTCACTCACTAGGATTTCCTTCATCTAGCTTCACTTGCTAGGACCAAGCTTCACTCACTAGGATTTACTTCACCTAGCTTCACTCACTAGGATTTCCTTCACATAGCTTCACTTGCTAGGACCCGGCTTCACTCACCAAGATTTACTTCACCTAGCTTCACTCACTAGGATTTCCTTCACCTAGCTACCAATCACCAGGACTTTTGCCCAGCTTCACTCAACAGGACTTCGTGCCCAGCTTCACTCACCAGGACTTCATGCTCACTCAACCAAACTTAAATCAGTGTCAACACCAAAACAACAATTAGGTTAGACTACATCAACAGGTTTGAAACTTGATACATTTTGACACATTTTGAGTGAATTGGGGTTTGTACCAAAAGTCATGCATATTTGGTATTTTTCACAAAATCATATTTTTCTAGGGTAAGGTATATCCTAACAAATATGCTTGCAAAATTTTTTATTTTTCTGAATTTTGTAAAAAATTTTACAAGTTTCTAAAATTCGGCTGGAATTTCAGGTTTATACTGTATCAGTCGACTGCCCTAGGGGCAGTCGACTGATATCTCTATAATTTGTGGAAAATAGAGGGGCAGTCGACTGATATTCCTGCTTGGTGTTTTCTAAGGGGTTTTTTCAGAAATAAAGTGAGTTCTTTTGGCACTAGGGTTAGGATTGCTTGGGGCAATCTTTTTGATGGTGTTAAAGGGGGAGAATTTGTGGTGTTAAGTTGGGTAGAACTTAACTTGGTGTTGTGATTGTGAAAATTGAAAATTAGGAGAGGACATAGGTTAAGGGGGAGGTTACCTCTTGCTTGCTATGCTTTTAATTTTCAATTGCTATTGTTGTTTTTGTTTATCTAACTTAAACATATTGTCACACATCAAAAAGGGGAAGATTGTTGGGGCATTCGACCCAAGTATGATCTGGAGGATCATGGGTTTTGATGTGTGTGCCAATATGATTAAGTTAGGGGTTTATTGTGTTCTAATATATGTATGTGAGTGTGTAGGGTTGCAGGTACACATAGACTTGGTTGGATGTCTTCAGGTGAAGGTTGGCATGGAGTCAAGTCATGGGCTTGTGTGTGCATTCGAGGGACCATGGATAAAGTAGGTACGATGAGCCGATGGAAGCGGACTTCGAGGCGTATACGAAAGATAGCATGGAGGCAAGCTGCGGGCTTGTGTGCGTATCCGAGGGACGAGGGCCAAAGTCGAAGAGGGCTTGAAGGCGACGGATCGAGGCTGCTGAAGTAGAGAAGATGAGCCGAGGGACGCAGACTTTAAGGCATGCGTGAAGGATGACATGGAAGAAAGCCGAGGGTTTGCGTGCGCATCTGAGGGATGGGAGCCGAAGATGAAGAGGGCATGAAGGAATAGATCGAGACTACTGATTGAAGAGTCAACCAGGTCGTAAGGGTCCAAATTTGAGTGTTTGTACTCGGGAACTAAGCCGGGAGGGTTCGAGTGCGGAGAGAAATGTACTCGGGAAGGGTAACCTTAGGCTTAGGGAAGGACCAGTCGACTGCCCCAGGGGCAGTCGACTGGTAGCGGCCATCTTAGAACTCGAGCTCTATTTAAGGGAGCTAGTTTAAGGCTTTCTTCCTTGGCGAAACTTGCTTGGTAAAAGCTTGTTAGTAGCTTGTATTGCTTAGGTAGTGTCCAGGAGTTGTTGTGAGGTTTCTCCACCCACAAGGAGCTACGAGATCTAGCCGGAGGTGCTCCGGGGAATCATCCACCGATGGATTAGGGATCGCCCACCTTACGGGCAGCCGTGAAGTAGGAGTTCTATCTCCGAACCACGTAAATAGGTGTGTTCTTTCTCGTTAGGTTTGTTTTTACTTTGTATATTTCGCTTGCACACTAACGATTATAGGAAGAAATACGAAAGACGCTATTCACCGCCCCCCCCTCTAGCTTGACGATCACGACCTAACAAGCTCTGGGAGAAATTCTTGGAATTGCATGAAAGTACCTCAGAGGCAAAACTGGCACGACGAGACCTCCTTCGAAGCCAACTGACAAACCTCCGGATGGGAGATGGAGAATCAGTTGTGCATCTACACGCCAAGGTAAAAGAACTAATCACGGATCTTGAGAACCTCGGAGAAAAGATAACAAGTCACGACGCTCAAAGGTATGTCTTAAATGTATTTCTGAGAACCCCGGAATAGACCTCAGTAATCGGCTCGTATTTCATTTCGAAAGATTTAGAGGTAAATACATTAGAGCAATTGTTTTCTACTTTAGAGCTTCACGAATCTCATTTTGTAGAAAAGAATAAGAAAGCAGACATTGTCGCACTGAACATAAGGAAGATCCAACTCGACGGGGAATCCTCGACTGACGACGAAACAACAAACATGGTAAGTTCTTTTAAAAGTTTTTTTAAAGCTAACAAATTTTCAAGAACGTAGAAAAGAAGATGGTCTCCAAAGAAGTGAATAATCAGATGCTACAACTACAACAAGGAGGGATGCCTGAAGGACCAGTGTCTCAAACTCAAGAACCAGCCAAAGAAGAATAAGGCACTGAAGGCCACCTGGGACAAGTGCTCGTCAAAAGAGTCGGAAGGTCAAGAATATGTGAGACTAGCATTGATGTCAAGCCATCAAGAAGGGAGCACTGATGTAGGGGGAGAGACGTCAGAAAAAAGCGATGACAAAGGAGGAACCTCACTTTTCGAAAGGGACCCGGTAAGTGAGATTTGATTTCTTCCTTATGATCAGTTGTATGCAGGAGTTAAGCCTTGCTCAAATCTAATGGTAGATTAGAAAAAGAAAATTTGAAATTAAAAAATGAATTGACACTTACATCCTCTTCTGATATTTTGAAAAATAAAAATGAAAATTTGAAAAACCTAGTGCAAAAATTGGAACTTGATATTGCATATTTACGCCAAAAGAAAAATAGCTTTCCTGATAATTTAAATTGATATTTTAAAAATTATAAGGGTCAATTTAAAAAAGTGTCCAAAAGCTATATTCCGCCTAAGTTTTTAATTAATCCTGTAGATAGGAACTTATTTTGGCTTCCTAAATTTGTATTTTAAAATTTTTTGAAGCATTTTTCAAATTTTTTAAAATTTACTCTTAATAAACTCTTATATGTTAGTTTTTCATTTATTTTTGGACTTGATGAACGAATTTAAAGCTTAAAATTTTTGTCCAAACTCATATCTTCATCTTTAACTTTGACAAAAATATTTAGATTTTTTTTATAGATGTTCGACTTTTTATGAATTTTTAATTGAAATCTGATTTTTTTAATTTTTAAAATTCGATGGAAAATTCTTTTGACCAGATCTAATTTTTTAAAATCTCCTCATCAGCGGTTGATTTTGTCAAAAAAATTTTGGATTTTTTTAAGTCAATTTTTTAACAAAAAAATGGAATTAACTTCAAAAACATATGTCATTTTCAATTTGAAAAATCTGTGGCAACATGTTTTTTTTCACTTAGAATATTTTGTTATCGCACTCAAAATTTTTTCCCTCCCTATTTATGTTTCCCCATTTTTTGCTGTGATCAAAAGGTGAGAGTAGGACTGAGGTTCAAGGGGAGATAGTTTTTTTTTAACTTATCAATTCTATTTTTATGCTTAAACTATTTAACTTAGTTAAGTTTTATTTTTTGTTTAACCCTAACTGAACCTGGGTTGATGCACATCAAAAAGGTGGAAATTGTTGGTACCCCAATTAGTTTCAACTAGGTTAAGTTAGGTCATGTGTTTTCTAATCCCTCTTCTAAGTATGCAGGAGCTTAGGTACGGAGGAAGTCGAGCATAAGACATAGCGGATGAGAAGGATCATGTGGAGAAGTGAGCCGATGGGCTCGGTGTAATACGAGGGATGTGGAAGCTGTGGAAGAGTACGCTGGTGGATCGAGAAGGACGTGCACGGCGTCCGAGGGACGGGAAGCTGGGAGGAAGCACGCTCGAGGGGCAAAATTATAGGCCGGTGTTGGGTTCGGGTGAGCCTAACTCAGGTTGGTTGGAAATCTCCCAGAAGATGAAGAACCAAAAAGGAAGCGGCAACTGCTTCCCCAGGTGCCTAAAAGTGTTCAGGCACCCGAGAGTCCAAGTGCCTGAAAGTGTTCGGGTGCCCGAGAGTCCAGGTGCCTGATAGGTATCAGGCGCCTCAGTGGAGGTGTTTCTGCGGGTGGAGAAGCTGAGCTGGCAAGTTCGCCATGTTAGCATCTCAGGCGCCCGTGAGCCATCAGGCGCCTCAACAGTTCCAGGCGCCCAAGACCAAAGATAAAGTTTGGCCAAGTTTGCGGATAAGCACGCGTCCGATTCGGTCTACGTGGTAGGCGCCCAAGAGCCTTGAGGCACCTGAGAACCACCTATATAAGGGGATTCACCCCTTTGCTTCAATATTAATTCATTCACTTGTAAAATCTCTGAAGTCTAGCGTTCTTTTGTTGTAAGTCTTCTCTGCAATAAGGAGATTTTTGTTGAGCGTCCACTGCCTTGGAAGCAACATTTTTAGTTGCGACCATGTTCCTTTTTAAAAGACGAGTGCTTCCACTTTATTTTTTTATAACCGTCTATTGACCCCCCTCTAGCTGGGCCAACCTAATCCAACACCAGGTGTCAGGCCAGTCAAGCAAAGAAAAATGGACTTTGGAGCTGAGCAGAACTGGATCATCCGAGCGGAGGTGGACAAGCTATTAGAAGTAGGACACGTCCGGAAGGTACAATTTCTAGCTTGGCAGGCCAACATGGTGCTGGTGTCTAAACCAGGGAGCACGTGGCGGGTCTACATGGACATCAAAGACTTGAACAAAACTTGTCCAAAAGACTACCACCCGCTCTCCCAGATCAATCAAATGATGGACTTTACCTCAAGTAGTAAGTTGATATGCATGCTGGATGCATACCAAGGTTACTATCAAGTCCTTCTTGCTTTAGAGGACTAGGAGAAGGTTAGTTTCATCACTGTTAATGGAACCTATTGTTATAAAGTTATGTAGATCGGACTTAAGAATGCAGGAGCTATATACCAGTAGCTTATGAACAAAGTTTTTTGAAATCAGATCGGCAGAAATATTGAAGTGTATGTGGATGACATACTTATCAAATCCCTCCGAACGTTCAATTTGATCGATGACGTAGAGGAAACATGCAGCGCCTTGAGAAGATATGGGTTGAAGCTGAATCCCAACAATTGCTTGTTTGGGTTGAAGAGCGGTCGCTTCCTTGGCTACGTGGTGACTGAGTCGGGATTTGAATTCAAGCAAGGTGTAAACCCTACATGATATGGCCCTACCACGAAACCTGAATGAGGCTCAGAGGCTAACCAGACGGATTATAGCACTATCCAGATTTATCTCACGATCAGCTGATCGAAGCTTCCCCTTCTTCAAGGTACTACATCGAGCCACCAAGTTCTAGTGGGACGCCGAGTGCGACATGGCTCTTGAAGCACTCAAGGACTATCTGGGAAGCTTACTTGTCCTTGCTAAACTAGTGATGGGAGATCCACTCTGGATCTACTTATCCACTATTAAGGGTGCAGTTGGCACTGTTTTGGTAAAACAATATAACAATGAACAACAACTAGTGTACTTCTTCGGTCATTTATTAAAAGACGTCGAATCTTGCTACACCGCTTTGGAAATATTAGCCTTTGGGTTGGTCCTATTCACTCAAAGGTTGAGACCATATTTCCTTTCTTATCCGATTATAGTCCTCACCAATAGTGCCCTCAGTAGAGTGTTGGTCAACCTAGAGGTGTCAAGAAGATTAATCAAGTGGACAACTGAACTAAGCAAGTATGACATACAATATTAGCCCCGAATGACTATTAAAGCTCAGGCCTTAGCGAATTTTCTGAATGAAGTGCATAATCCATAGCCTTAAGAGGCTTGGAGAATCTATATAGATGGATCCTCCACGCGGCAAAGTAGTGAAATAGGAATTCTCCTTATTTCACCATGAGAAAACATGATGTAGCTCTTCGTTCGGTTGCATTACCGATTTACCAATAACGAGATAGAATATGTAGCTTTGATTGTCGAGCTTCAAGCGACGAAGCGTGTGGGAGTCGCCTGAGTTATGATTCAATTAGATTCTCAACTGGCCGCTCTGCAGTTAGCAGACAATTTTGAAATTAACAATGAGCGATTGCGAATGTATGTGGATGCTATTGAGAAGCTGAAGGCAGAGTTTAGAGAAGTGAAGTTGTAGAAAATCCATCAGACGAATAACCAAAAGGCCAACGAGTTGGCTAAATTGACAAGTTCATTGTCCCCGAAGAGACCGATCGAATATACCCTGTTAATAGCTCATATCAAGCAACATGTCGACTTGAGCTGCAAGATGACTGGCGAACCACATTAATCTCTTTTCTACAATAGGGAGTCACACCATCTGAGCTAGAACAAGCAAGGTTGATCAGGAAGAGAGTTTCTCGGTTCACCCTGATAGGAAACCAATTGTACAAGCGAGCCTTCTCTCGACCTTTGCATAAGTGTCTTGGACTGAAAGATATTAAATATGTTTCGCAAAAAGTTCACCAGGGCTCCTATGGAAGTCACACTGGAGGTCGCTCGCTCGCTAGGAAAATATTGCTAGTCGAGTTGACGCTGCAAGGATGTTGGTTACCTATTTATTCTGCCAAAAGCATCAGAATTTTGGCATCGCCCCATTGAGCTACTCAAAACATCCCTAGTTTCCTACCCTTTTGATCAGTGGGGGATGGACATCGTGAGGTTGTTCCCCATGGCACCGAGGCAGAGGAAGTTTTTGTTGGTGGCGATAGACTATTTCTCCAAGTGGGTGGAAGCAGAAGCATTAGCGACGATCACAAAGAAGGCGGTCATTAAATATTTATAGCATAATATCTTACGTCGTTATGGAATCCCTTACAAATTCATCTCAGACAATAGATGACAATTTTAGAGGCATAAAATTCAAGAATTGTGCTCTAAGTATTGTATTATCCAAGATTTTACATCAGTGGCATATCCTCAGAGCAATGGTCGGCTAAGGTCACTAACCGGGAGATTATCAGGGGTCTTAAGTTAAACCTAATCATGTAGGCGAAAGTTGGGTGGACGAATTGCCTAGTATCTTGTGAGCATATCGTATGATGCCTCAACGAAAGCACCCAGATGACTCCTTTATCTTATTTATGGAGGAGAAGTAGTGGTCCCGGTAGAGGTTGGCCAAGAGTCCGATTGAAGAGAACTATATGATCAAGACAATATCCAGCGATGTTTGGCAGAGTTATATTTCATCAGTGAGACAAGGGAGAAAGAGGCCGCCCAGCTTACAGCCTATCGTCAGAGGATGAGATAGAGATATAATCAGAGGGTCATCCCCAGACTCTTCCAAGATGGTGATCTAGTTTGGAAACTAGTCAACCAGTAGGAGATGTCAGTAAATTGGAGCCACAATGGGGTGGATCTTTTAGGGTTATCCGAAAACTCACTTATGGCGCTTACTATCTCCAAGAATCTAATATGAGGAACCTAGATAGATCGTGAAGCGCTAACCATTAACAACCTTATCGGGATTGAGAGTGTTTGTATTGCCTCTAAGTATTATTTGTACTTAATAAAAACACAGGCAAGTTCCCCTGACGGTTCAATCGATGTCCCAGACTCTAGTTACTTAACGAGTTATAAACGGATTTCCTCGTGGCCAATGATGGCCCGGTCGAAGCGTGGCTCTCCACGTGTCCTAATAACCATCCGATTGGAGTTCCAAACTCTCATCACTTAATGAGTTATAAGTGGGTTTCTCCATGCCCAACGATTGCCCGATCGGAGTGTGGCTCTCGACATGTCCGAATGACCATCTAATTGGAGTCCCAAACTCTTATTACTTAACGAGTTATAAGCAGGTTTCCTCGTACCTATGTTCGCCTGGTCAGAGTGTGGCTCTCCACGTGTCCCAATCACCGTCCAATCGGAGTCCCAGACTCTCGTTACTTAACAAGTTATAAGCAAATTTTCCCATGCCCCATGTTTGTCGGGTTGGAGTGTGGCTCTCCACATGTTCCAATGATTGCCCGATCAGAGTCCTAGACTCTCATTACTTAACAAGTTAGAAGCAGATTTCCCCGTGCCCAACAATCACTCAGTCGGAGTGTGGCTCTCCACGTGTCCTAATGACCATCCCATCAGAGTTCCAAACTCTCGTTACTTAATGAGTTATAACCGGATTTCCCCATGCCCCATGTTCGCCTAGTTGGAGTGTGGCTCTCCATGTGTCCCAATGACTATCCAATTGGAGTCTCAGACTCTCGTTACTTAACGAGTTATAAGCAGGTTTCCCCATGACTAACGATCGCCCAGTCAAAGAGCGTAGCTCTCCACATGTCCCAATTAATGTCCAATCGGAGTCTCATACTCTCGTTGCCTAATGAGTTATAAGTAGGTTTACCGTTCCCCACCTTTGCCTGGTCGAAGCATGTCTCTCCACGTTTCCCAATGACCATTCGATCGGAGTCTCAGACTCTAGTTACTTAACGAGTTATAACTGGATTTCTTCATGCCCAATGATCGCTCGGTCGGAGCATGGCTCTCCACGTGTCCCAATGACCGTCCGATCGAAGTCCCAAACTCTAGTTACTTAACGAGTTTTAAGCGGATTTTCCAGTGCTCAATGTTCGCCCGATCGGAGTGTAGCTCTCCACGTGTCCTAATGACTGTCCGATCGGAGTCTTAGAATCTCATTACTTAATGAGTTATAAGCAGGTTTCCCCATGCCCAATGATTGTCGGATCAGAGTGTGGCTCTCCACATGTCCAAATGGCCATTCGATCGAAGTCCCAGACTCTCGTTACTTAACGAGTAATAAGCTGGTTTCCTCATGCCTAGCGATCACTCGGTAGAGCGTGGCTCTCCACATGTCCCAATGATCGTTCAATAGGACTCTCGGGCTCTTGGTACTTATAAGTGGGCTTCCCCGCGTCCAAAGGAAAGTCTGATTGGAGAATGGCTCCCACGTATCCAAAGGCAAGATCGAACGAAGCTTAGTTCTTATACTACTAAGTATCGTTGGATTTGATGGGTTGGTGGGTGTTAATCAATTTTTTTTTCAAGCAAGGGTGCTCCTTACACTCAAGAGTCGAAATTCGTTGGGTACTCGTGCTTAGTCTTTAGATCAATATGAAGGGAACAAGACTTTCATCCATGTAACAGTTATAATAGTCAATCAGTTATATCGAATGAGCATTTTGAAGGGATGGTTTGATGCCCGAAATTTACTAATAGACATATGGCATTACCAAAGGCACCTGATCAACAAGACAAAATAGTTGGACATCATAAACTAAGCAAAGTCAGGGGAAGGCATCGTCAAGTATGTCAGCAAGTATCTTGCTCAGCTTTATGAAGTTGGAAGGAAGATTCGCCATTAGATACCCAGCCTCACGCAACTGTTTTATAGCCCCTGCACTATTGTAGTTAAACATTTTCATAGCTCGATGATTTAAGAGTGAGTTGAACTCATCGGACCAGAGATATTCAACTCTCTCTGCCTCTCACAATTCGGCTTTCCCTGACTTATATTCATCTAGCAGCATGCAAGCGGTTCAGCTCAGCCTTCTGGTGTTCCAAATTGGCCTTCTGGTTCTCCAACTCCTAATGCGGGCTCTGGATCAACGCCTTCTTGGCAATCAACTCGGATGCTCAGACTCATACGTTTGAACAATCACCTTCAGCTTGTCAGAGAGAGCCTTGACCCCTACGATCTTCTTGTCCAAATCTAACAGAGTTCGCTGCCTCCTTGAGCTTTCTGACTTAAGCTTAGCCTCAGACGTCTGCAGTTGGGCCTGCACTCTCTCCAGGGAGCCTAGATTTGTGGTGTTTTTCTCCCTCTCCCCCTCTAGTAACTCTCCAGCTTACCATAGCAGTCGCTTATGCTCAATGAGCTCCTGTTGTAGAGCAGAGATATCCATTGGATCATCCCCCGCTATTTGAGGTTGAGCCAGAGCTGCCTCCAATTCTGCTACGTGCTTTTCCGCCAATCTCTTGGCATGAGTGACATCTACCAAAACCTGGCACATGCTTCATACTGAATGTTCAAAACTACAAGAGAAGAAGCATGAGTTTAGTGATAGAGTAATAATAGCATGCTAAAAGAATAAAATTACCTTGGTCAGGTATTTGGAAAAAATATCGATGAGGTCGACCGAAGCTCTGTTCACGGTATTATCCATGCCTTCCAAGCATCTGCCAAGGGACCCCGCAGTTTCACCACTCGTATAAACACTAAGGGGTCTGACTCAGGAGGAATCAGAGCCCATTTTTGGGAGGGTTGCAGAAAGGTAGAGCTCACCCTAAGGACAGGGCAAGGATCGTGGGAGGAACTGGGCTCAGAGGGAAGGATAGTGGAAGGAGTAGGGTCGGATGGGTGTTGATATCCAATGGATGGGCGTCCGGCCGAAAATTAGACACCTCCAACAGTAATCAAAAGATGAGGATCAGCTATTTGTTGAGCTAGAGAAGGATCCTGTGGGTCACTCGGAGTTGGACTGGCGGAGAAAGCTCGGAGGTCCAAACAAATGGTGTTGCTAAACAACACCTCTTATGCTATAGCCTTAAAGGTGACAGCTCTAGAAACTCTAATGCCACTTGTACTAGTCGGGGCGGTAACATCTCCCCCGTACTGGCGGTCGCATCGCTATCACCCGTCGCTATCGAGGAGCTGGTTAGTATTGGGGCCTACTCGGCAGTCTCGTCGCCGCTTGATTTTCTAGCTCTTTGTCATTAAGGTTCACCGCGTTGGTTAGAGAAGCATTTTACATTGTCCGAGCTGTGAAGAGAAAAGGAGAGTTCAGTTAGCCATAATGAAAGATTACAAAGGAATTTATTACCAAATGAATAGGTCGATCCGGTTTCAATTAGACTCAGCTTAAATATATAGAGTAAGCCTTCTTGGAGCAGAATGTTGATGTTGATTTTAGCCCAACTAATTTCTAGGCTATGACAACAAAGAAGGGCTCCGCCCAGAAATCCCCTAGCTCAGGCACAAGAGACAGGTCATACTGCCAATTGGTCAGCCATGCTGGTGGGGGGATAGGATTAATAAAAACATAGTGGGATTTCCACCACTTGTTGGATGAAGGCATCTAATAAAAAAGTGATGGCTTCATCCATCTTGATAAAGATAAACTCCCACCCCATGTTTTTTAGGGTAATAAAAGTAATAGAAGATATGAGGGTTGAGCGGAATATGGTACAGACAGAACACGATTATAATTTTGCACAGCAAGCAAATGGAGTTGGGGGCTAACTGTTGTAGGGGAATGCAGAAACAGCGAGACACCTCCGACAGGAAAGGGTGGATGGGAAAATAGAGATTGTCCAGAAAATGATCTTTGAAGAAGGTGACAAAACCAGGCGAGGGGAGATGGGGATGGTCTAGAGTGTGGGGAATGATTATACGATGATCTTTGAGGATCTCGAAGATCAAATGAAGTTGGTCTAAATCCCCTCTATTGATATCGGAGGCGGTGGAGGTATACCACACGCCGAGGATGTGTATAGGGACTTTGAGGGTCATGGGAAGAAAGGAAAGAAGTAGGGGAGCGACGAATGAAGGAAGAAGCAAGCAGAAAAATAGAACTTGTGGGAAACTAGTGAGTGGACAAAATTGCCATCGAAGTTGCAAAGGAAACAAGGAGATGGAGAAGACACGTGTGACATTTTTTGGAAAAATGAAGGGCTATTTATAACCTTGAAGGTGTATAACTATTCGATTAGGAAGACAAAAAGGCAGGATTCAATGTAAACCATTGAAGTTCAACAATCATTGAGCCCTTCGAATTACGCGCAGTATCCTATCACTTCGAAAAAAGTCGTACCCAAGAGGGTGGTGACACACCACAACTAAATACAAATTAGTATTTATGGGAAGTAATAAAAAGAAATCATTATAGTTGTTAAGGTCCATGCATGTGTCATTTCTCATTTATGATAGCCAACACACCCCTTTTCGAGGTACAAGGATAACATTAACTGTACGGATCATTGGATGACGTAAGCCCTAGCCCAAAGACCAATCGGACCTTCACATTGTTGGGACCTTATTGTTTAGCTAGAGGGGGGTGAATAGCTACTTTTCGATTTTCTTCCTACACATGTTAGCAAGCACAAGCCGAAAACTAAAACAATAACCTAAAACAATGCTAACACCAAACCATTGCGTGGTTGGGAGATGAAACTTCTACTCCACGGCTGCCCGTAAGGTGGACGATCCCGATCCATCGGTGGATGACTCCCCAGAACACCTCCGGTAAGCTCTTGTCGCTCCTTATGGGTTGAGAAACCTCACCACAATCGTTTGACAATCTCTGAGCACTTATAGGCTACTAACAGGCTTTATCCAAGCTTGTTTTGCCAAGAAGAAACAACAAAAAACGAGCTCTTAAATAGTGCTCGATACTGTTCTGACCGTTACTAGTCGACTGGTCCTCGCGAATTTAAATGTCACAACCCGACGATTCAAATTCTGGTCGACACCAGTCGACTGATCCCAGGATCAGTTGACTGATCTTTCTATGCTCCACATCAGTCGACTGATCCAAGCATCAGTCGACTGCCACCTAAGGTTTCCCTTCCCGAGTACATTTCTCTCAGCACTTGAACCCTAGGATTTCCCTTCTAGAGTATAATTTTCTCAGCACTCGAATCCTCACGACTTAGCTGACTCTTCATCCAGCAGCCTCGACCTGTTGCCTTCAAACCTTCTTCGACTTTGGCTCTCGTTCCTCGGATGCATGCAAGCCCACGGCTTGTCTCCCTATGTCATCCTTCGTGTATGCCTCAAAGTGCGCTTCCTTCGGCTCATCGTTCTTGCTTCCAGCAACCTCGACCTGTTGCCTTCAAGCCTTCTTCGACTTCGGCTCTCGTCCCTCGGATGCATGCAAGCCCACGGCTCGTCTCCCTATGTCATCCTTGGCGTATACCTCGAAGTAAGCTTCCCTCGGCTCATCGTCCCTGCTTTGTCCATGGTCCCTCGGATGCATGGAAGCCCACGGCTTGTCTCCCCATGCCATCCTTCACCGGACCCGAAGACGTCCAACTAAGTCCATGTGTATCCTGCAAACATGCACACTCACATACACATATTAGATCAACATGAAACTCTCACTTAATCATATTGACACACACATCAAAATCCATGATCTTACCCGATCACACTTGGGTCAATTGCACCAACAATCTCTCCCTTTTTGATGTGTGGCAATATGTTTAAGTTAGGTACAACATTAACAATTGAAAATTAAAGACATAGCAAATTAAGAAGCATAAACATGCATCCTCCCCCTTAACCTATGTCTCCACACATAATTTTCAATTTTGCATAACCACAAGTTAAGTTACAAACTAACTTCAAACCATAAGTCACAAGTTAAGTTAAAACTAACTTAAATAACAAGTTCTCCCCCTTTGACACCATCAAAATGATTGCCCCAAGCAATATTAACCAATGGTATCAATGAAGGATACCTTCTTTTTCTGAAAAATCTCATAAATCAGAAACCATATGCACCAGTCGACTGCGTCAGTTACCAGTCGACTGGTGCCTTCACACTTCAATCCCACAGAAAGATCAGTCGACTGCCCCATGGGGCAGTCGACTGATACTAACCAGTCCGAAACCTTTCAGCCCCTGAGCCAAAATTCAGAAACTCCCTATAAATTTCATAAAATTCAAAAAATTCTAAAATTTTGCAAACATATTTCTTATGATGTATTCTAACCTAGAAAAATATTTTTTCATGAAAATACCAAATATGCTTGACTTTTTGACCACAATTCAAAATCTTTGAAAACACTCCATTTTGTATCAACCTTCCATCCTTAATTTGAACCCCAAATGTTTTACAAGTTTATCCCATACTATTTAAAACATAGAAATATTTTCAATCCTCCCCTTTTTTTCTCATATCAACATTAAAGAAAGAAAAGGTAATGAAAGCTCCCCCTTTATACCATAATCTTTTGATAGAAGGTATATTGAAATTCATCATATAACCATAAAATAATAACAAGGTAACAACACTTCACATAGGCAATATTAAGATATGAATTAAAAGTTCATGGGGAATCATAAGTAAGTGCTACAAAAATCTCTAAATATTACAATATAAAACATAGTATTTGAGAGATAATAGAAGAATATGCTCAATCTAACACACTCTCAACACCACCACACCCAAGCCTGTCGCTGCTGAAAGATCTGGAAGTCGCCCCTGAGATCGTGTCAATAACATCCTGTCGCTACTGAAAACTCTGAAAATCCTCCATGAGTCCATGAGCCTATATCTCTAGTCGGGAGAACCGCTCCTCTGTTATCCCAGTAGGAGCAGGAGCAACCTCCTCATCCTCATCATCATCAGAGCTGGAGGATGCATGACGACGTCGCCAGACCATCAGTCTCTGCTATCTCTCAATCCCAGCCAAGGAGAGCTGCCGAGAACCTATCTGGTCGTAGTCCTTGAACAGCTGATGAATCTGACCTCTAGTGATGCAAATACCTCTAGATAAAAAGAATTCGATCAAAATATGACCGAATGACATGTAGATCTTCCTATTGACGTCATGCGAAAAATATACAATAGATGTGAATATCTGACGAGCGATGTCTATATCCAGCCTCCTCTCTAAAGCATACATCATTATCAGGTGAGGTAGTCGAATCTTTGACCTCCCCTTGGTGACAATGGGCAAGATGCAGTCTAGGACAATTTTATAAAGAATGTTACTAACTGCAGTCATGTCCCTAGCTATAAAAATACGCTGCAAAGGAGGTCGAGGATTATCGAAATAATGACGATAAATTTGATCAATGGTCACATTAGGCAATGTTAGAGGCTCAGTGACATTGGGGAAACATGTAAATGGGTTTTCTGAAACCCGACACCCTAGAAATGATCCTAATAATGCAGGTGAAAAAGGAATGGTAACTCCCCCTATCATGGACTATATGTCCCGTCATCGGGACTACTACATGTGAGATTTGTATAAAACGCCTTGCAAAGGTCAAAGTTTACATAATGCTGACAATATACTAACTTTTCCAACCCAAAATGAGTGATAATCTCAATGATGTGAGGAGTATTATCCTGAAAATATGATTGATTGAGATATCGACAATTCATTGAAACAAAGTCAGCATTTTCAAATCTCCTCTGGCAAACCTTGGAACAGAACCAAGGTGTCGTAGGATCTATGGGAGGCTGTCGGGACGATCCCTCACCAACCCTTCTCTTTTGCCTAGCCCTAAATGCAAAACACCATATGTATGTACCAAGAATAACCCAACCAAGAAGGATGTAAAATACGCTGAATTAATAAAAAATAATATATATATTTATTGATCATAAACAGGAATTTAAAATTTGAAATCAATCACATAAAGATTTAGGATAATTTTCTGAGAATTTTGGAAAGGGGTGCGGGATTAATTGGGCACCTAATAAGTTTGGTAGAAATTAATTAAGGAAAAATTATTTCCTAATGTAAATAGATATTCATTTATTAAATAACCCGTGCCCTAATTTTTCCTCGCCAACCCGCCTTCCCGATCCCCTCTTCCTCTTTTCTCTCCGCTCGAGTGCAGCCACCCGACGCCTGCCCTAGCCGCAAGCGCCGACCCACCCTTTCTTCTTCTTCCTCCCTCTCGCGTGCCCAGCCGCAGCCACACCCGACGGCTTTCTCTCCTTCGCGTGCCCTAGCCGTAGCCAAGCACTGACTCTGTTTCAGTCGGCCGTTACCATGAGGAAACCGACGACTGCTCTCTCCTCTTCGCGATCTCACTGTGAGACATCGTCCCTCTCTTCTGTACCCTTTGACTGCGCCGTCTGATCTCTAATTACAGGCGCCACTACCTAGCCACGCGATTGATCAGCATATTCCCTATCTCGTGATCGTCGGCAACAGATCTAGATTTGAGCAGGGACGTGCTAGTTGGTGATTAACCAAGGTAAGTTTGAGTTCTTCTTCAAGTTCTTGGGTTGGATTAGGTTTTGATTTTTGGTATTTGTGGGTTTGAGTTCTCAAATTCTGTTGATTAATTGTGGCAGCCATGGTGATAGTTCGGTGGATTAGATTAGTGGGCTGAATTGAGTTTGATTGGAAGAGTTTCTTTTGAAATGCTATCATCGTTATGTTCCTGATTTGGGTTTCTTTCCTTTGGCGTGTGTGGAGGTTGTGTATGGGTTTGGCCTCGTGGTGTGATCTGAGATTTGGGTTGTATTTTTTATTCGGATTTGTTCTAGGTTTGAAGCTGCTATTGTGAGCATGATGGATAGAAGCTCATTGGGTTTTTAGTAATGGTAAGTTCTGAGATTGGTGTATAGGTTATTCCCTTGAGTTGGATCACTTACTGGGAGCTTGTTTGGTGGTTGTGTGAACCCTTGCTATTTGAATCTATAGTTTCTAGATCGATTGTGGTGTGACTGATTATTAGTGGGTTGGTTTAAAGTTTAAACGGGAAAAGGGTAATTAAATGGAAAGGGGACGGATTAAGGATTAATTAGCTAGTTACTATGTTTGTAATAGCTAATTAAATTTGTCCCTGATACAGGACACTGATCGATTTGCGTTGGACTATTTGGACGAGAGTTCTCTGCATTTACGGGCGTATATTTTGGAGGCGGGTACCCTTTGACTTATCTTTTAGATATAGTCTTCTTGCTATGCATTATCTGTTATAGATAACAGTAAGATTGTATGCTTATCTGCCTTAGTGTACCTGTATCTGATATATGCTGCTGTTATCCTTGAGGTTAGCTACTGTTTCACTTTATACAGTCTCATGAGTTGTCACCTAAATGGGTAGATACATACATAGATGTAGTGATACCTTCCCTTTTGCATTTTGATATTGATAGATCACTGGTTATTTTGTTAGCATATCTATTAGGTTACTTGTATCCCATGATATAGGATTCAAACCCATTCCTAGCACCCGGTGGTGTTAGTTGAGAACTTGGTGAGGGTTATATGTTTGGATCATGCACCATCCTTGCATTGTTGCATGCTGGCGATCATCGGCTCCTATATAGTCCGAGCCCGTCGTCAGTTACATGAGGATATGCACACACATCCACTCATGGGTAGTGGCTACCATAGGGTGTGTGCATTTGCCCTGTATTGCTCCGCACAGTCACTATTGGAGGGTGGTTCCGGTGCGTGGTAGCAGCCAGGGATCCCTTCTCGTCCCGAGACACGAGAAGATGAGAGCTAGGCTCCCCCACTGCTTGGGGTAGGAGAGAGACCTCCGCCAGCATCCTGTCCACTCGGTCACTCAGGAGCAGTGATAGCAGGGTGCGTACAGTTGTCATAGCCCTACCCACACGGACGTTCATTTATGATATGTGGACGGTGCCTGACTGGCGTCAGGGGTGACACATGTCATTGCACCATGTGCATATTTTACATCGTGCATTGTTTGCGGCATTTGATTTCTGCATTTGATTGACATGCATATATATTGGATACCTGTTTATCTTGGATTATATGTTCTATTTGTTCCATAGGGATGTATTTCACCCTTAGCAGGCTAGACGGATTCGGGTATGTACCTGTATTTAGTATCCTCTGTATACCCTTGCCTATTATCCCTATGAGACTGTATTAGCGTAGACTTTTTCTGTTATTGTAACATACTATGCATATCTGCTGGGTATCCGCTGAGCTTATGGACTCATACCGTTGCCATTACTTTTTGATTTCAGGTTGATATCTGCCAGGAGGGTCCGAGTCGCCAGTCCCGTGCTTGCTACTACGTTCGTTTTGGGTTTTATAGACTACTTTATGTTTTTGGATCCTGTTATGCTTTATTTCGTTGCATTGGATTTTCGTGAACCTGTAGTGTGTGACTTTATTTATGGCATTGTACTTTTGAGTCCTCTGTTAGACTGTGTGTGTGGCTTTGCTGCATTCCTGCCCCCTGGCAGCTCAGGTAAGTACGTGCTTTGGGATTTATGCTTTTATTATCATATGTTCTTGTTTTTGTTTAAATTTGAGGCCTGAGGCCCTATATAAACTGCGTGGGATTGTTATATATATTGTATGCATGTGTAAATTGTCCGCCGGACAGGGGAGTTGCTGTCCGATTTTCTATTGGATCAGCGACTCCTAGGTCTCGGGGCGTGACAAAAAATAAGGAAAACATGCAAAATATAGAGAGTTAGTCATGAATCATGGATCCAATGGGAAAAATAAGGCAAATAATTCATTACCGTCTCTCCATTCATTGCATGATGGATAATGATCAAGTTTGACTCAAGGAGGATGCTTTTCTTGCCCTAGATTCGGATCTAAGGTGAAGGAGGGCTAGAAACACGATTTCAGGAGCTTGGGAAGCCTTGGAGTGGCTAGAGAGGTCGAGGGAGAGAAGTGGCTTGAGAGGTCGGGGGAGAGAAGTGGCAACAAGGGATGGCGCTTGAAACCCTAGGTTCGGCCGCCCTCGCGCGGGGTATTCGTTTAAAGATTCGCAGCATCAGTCGACTGATGGAGTAAACAAAAAGATTAGTCGACTGATGGGGGATTAGTCGACTGATGCATTGAATATCATAGTTCCTGGATTGAACTGTACCAGTCGACTGCCTTCTGCATCAGTCGACTGGTACCCTATATTTTCAGCATTTCTAACCCAACTTCATAAATGCACCAGAAATTTAACAAATCTCAAAAAATTTCTAAATTTTGTGGAGAGGTTTGTGGTACTCATATCTACTTGGGAAAAATACACTCACACATGTATGTATTACCAATCCCAAGATTGAAATAAAACTCAAAACTATGTAAATGGTTCAATTGAACCTTGACCTAAATCCTAGTTTTGATCTCTTCTTGATATATCTTCTCATACCCAACCACAATGCATCCCTAGCATTGATTTATATGATATCTACACATTGAAAACTAATTTTCATGTAATATAGCTCTAGTGTCATATTTCCATGCATGAAACTCACTTTTGTTGTGCCAAATCCCTAGGATTAAGACTCAAATTTGTCTCCAAATCCTTTAGCACATTTCGCAGCCCATCTAGTCTCCCTGAAAAAATATTTCTGAGATCCATTAACCATGGACCCCATCTTGACTCCTAGAGCTCCCCCTTGAGCTCTTAGCCTTATCCACCTCCCTAGGTGACTCATCTATAATGGCAAGACTGCACCGGTGTACCTACGGTACTTCTTGACCTACAACCCTAACATTCTTAACTTTGTACACCTTGTCCTTGATTAAGTTTCTCTTCTTCCCTTTAAATGACTTTCCCTTGCCACTTTTGGCCTTTCCCTTGCTATAGTCATATGGGATCCTTGCATATGACTTTTCCATAGCATTGGAGAACTTAGATCGGTGTCCTAGACTCGATCTATCATTGTTGGGTTTTTGACTTCCCAACTCCATACCTAAACCCTTAGATCCACTAATGAATCTCTCTAGGGTTTTCTCTAATTTGTCAAGCTTTGCTCTCAAAGCTTGATTTTTCCTCTATAGGTTTTTAACCTTAGCATCACCATGCCCATCTTGAACATTTCTAGATCTATCCATTTGTCTAGGCATGTGTCACTCTTTTTTTAGATTAATGTCTTGGTCCTTAGGTCTAAAAATTCTAGGTTTATCATGATACATAAATTTCTTAGGGTTTTGATATGCAACATTAACCCTATTTTTATCACAATATCTAAAACCAAAATTATGTATAGGTTAAATAATTTTCATTATTTCTAACATGCATAGAGGAATTTGAAAAATTCTTAAAGTTAGGGATTACCTCCCTTGCCCTTGTAGCTTCCCCTTGATGTGAACTTTTTTCTCCTTCTTCTCCCACTTCCTCAAATGCTCCAATTTCTTGAACTCTCCTTTCCTTGAGCATTTGATGTGGTAGTGTCCTAGCTCACCACATGTGTAACACCTAATGTGCTTCTTCTTCTTCTTTTCCCTACAATCCATGTTAAATTTTAAAGAACTTGACTTGGGTTTAGGGTTTACCTCTTTTTTACATATTAAACACTTGTCCTTGTAGTGTCCCTTCTTGTTGGACCCAAAGCAAATAATGTGATCTTTTGACTTTGCTTTGGTGGAGGTGGATGCTTCTTCTTGCTCCGGTATCGAGGATGATCTCTTCTCCTCCTCAATCCTTGAAGTGAAGACCTCTTCTTTCCCCTTTGATGAAGTGGATGATTCTTCAATTTCTTGTGCCACTTCACTTGAGGAGATGGATGAATCTTTTTCAACTCTCTCCTCCTCTTCAGATGTTGAGCCTCTTTCTTTATTCGATTGGTCCTTCTCCTCTTCTTGGACCATTGAACTAATTTCCTTGGGCTCTTCCACTACTTGAGCTTGTGTAGGGTTTTCATGAAGCGCTATCATCTTGCTCCATAATTCGTGTGCATTTTTATATTCAACTACACGGCTAATCACATCGTTAGGCAAGATATTAAGTAATATTGAAATTACCTTCTCATTTGCCTTTGATTGCATTTGTTGCTCCTTATTCCAATATCGTGGTCGGAGCTTTTTCCCGTGCTTATCTTTTGGAACTTCAAATGGTTCTTCTAGCTCGATCATGAAATTCCAATCCATGCCAAACCAAGTCTTTGTTCGCATCCTCCAATACTCGAAACTCTCGTGATCGTAGGGAGGTGGAACATTGATATCGTCCCCCAATCTTTCTTCAATCGTCATTTCCTCTAACTTTTTGCTCTCTCGACGGTTAGTCCGTAAACAAGCGAACCTTGCTCTGATACCACTTGTTGGGACCTTGTCATTTAGCTAGGGGGTGAATAGCTACTTTTCGTTTTCTTCCTACACGTGTTAGCAAGCGCAAGCGGAAAACTAAAACAATAACCTAAAACAATGTTAACACCAATCCTTTACGTGGTTTGGAAATGAAACTCCTACTTCACGGCTGCCCATAAGGTGGACAATCCCGATCCTTCGGTGGATGACTCCCGGAACACCTCCGGCTAGCTCTTGTCGCTCCTTGTGGGTGAAGAAACCTCCCCACAATCGTTTGACAACCTCTGAGCACTTGTAGGCTACCAATAGACTTTACCCAAGCTTGTTTCGCCAAGAAGAAACAACAAAAAACGAGCCCTCTTAAATAGTGCTCGATACTGTTCTGACCGTTACCAGTCGACTGGTGCTAACACTAGTCGACCAGTCCTCGCGAATTTGAATGTCACAGCTCGACGATTCAAATTCTGGTCAACACCAGTCGCCTGATCCCAGGATCAGTCGACTGATCTTTCTGTGCTCCACATCAGTCGACTGATCCAAGCATCAGTCAACTACCACCTAAGGTTTCCCTTCCCGAGTACAATTCTCTCAACACTCGAACCATAGGATTTCCCTTCCCGAGTAGAATTCTCTCAGCACTCGAATCCTCACGACTTAGCTGACTGTTCATTGAGCAGCCTCGACCTGTTGCCTTCAAGCCTTCTTCGACTTTGGCTCTCGTCCCTAGGATGCATGTAAGCCCATGGCTCGTCTCCCCATGACATCCTTCACGTATGCCTCAAAGTGTGCTTCCCTCGGCTCATCATTCCTGCTTCCAACAGCCTTGACCTGTTGCCTTCAAGCCTTCTTCGACTTCGGCTCTCATCCCTCGGATGCATGTAAGCCCACGGCTTGTCTCTCCAATCCTTCACGTATGCCTCAAAGTGCGATTCCCTCAGCTCATCGTCCCTGCTTTGTCCACGGTCCCTCGGATGCATGCAAGCTCACGGCTTGTGTCCCCATGTCATCCTTCACTGGACCCGAAGACGTCCAACTAAGTCCATGTGTATCCTGCAAACCTACACACTCACATACACATATTAGATCAACATGAAACCCTAAATTAATCATATTGACACACACATCAAAACTCATGATCTTACCCGATCACACTTGGGTCGATTGCACCAACACACATCTCACATGGGTCTAGTCAGTCGAGCTTAATCTCTTTTGACTAGACTTGAAGGAGAGACTTGTAATTTGGAGAATATAATAGGCCCCTTGGATCATAAGAGAAAGTCAATGATAAGGGTTGATGTGGAATTGGGAGCATCAATCGATGTCTCGTCTTCCTAGTTCGATCAAACATTTGGAGATAAGTTGTTTAGGCAAAGAATCCGAGCAGACCAACACAATGCATCATTATATTAGAGTATTACCATCACAAGCCAAATGGATGAGCTACGTTCGGTTTTTCTTAACAAAGGTCACAATCAGTTCACCAAGTCCCATTCGGATAAAGCCGACTGGACCTCCTTCAGGGTCAAATCCCTTAAATCCTCCTAGCAACCCTTAGCCTGTAAATTGGGCGTCTTTGGGTTTCCCGTCATAGGTATCAGGGTAAATTATAAAAGCGATCAATGGGTATGCAACAAATTATATGGAGGAATGTGAGTGATGTAGATGAGATCTATCCCTCCCATATGATGAGAGTGATATTTGTGAGCCCCTTAATTGAGTAGGACTACTAAATGCATGACCATGCTCAAATGAGTCAATATGAGATATTGAACTCATTTGCTTGAGTGAGTCTACTTGGAGATCAAAAAATACAAATATTGATAGAGAATGACATGGTCTATGCCTTATTGATCAATCTAGATACCAAGGATAGAAGGACAAAGTCATATATCATAATAGTTACGAAAAGATTATGTCGAATTTCGATATTCTCATCACTTGGGTAGCAATGATGCATTGCTAGCTCATTGTTTATGTATCTAAAGTGGTTTAGATACATTGCCAACATTACGATAACCTATTGGGTCACACATAAAGGACACAATATCTTTGAGATAAATTGAATTTAGTTCGACTAAATTGTGATACAAAATTGGATTAATTAAGTTAGACTCAAATGAATTCAATTGATTTGAGGGATTGCGTCTAATCCAAGTTAGACTCATTTAGATTAGACTCAAGCACTTGAGAATGAATAATATTCATTAAAAGGTTAATGAATATTATTATTAGAGGAAGAACAAGAGTTATTATCTTCATTGGATGAAGAGAAGATGAAAAAATCAAAATGAATATCAAGATGTTTTGATATTCATTGAGTTTTATTAACATTCACACTAGGTAAACTCAAGAGACAAAAAACCTTAGTATTCATTAGATGAATATAAAAGGGTCTCTTGTCATTTTGGAAAAAGAACATGTGTTCATTGTTCTTCTTCCTCCTTCATCTCTTGGCCGAAACTCCGTTAGTGGGGTTTTGGTATTTTGTAAAACATCCCAAGTTACTAGCACAACTAAGATGATTCTTCTCCGAGGTGCAGATCATATTCGTGTAGATACTACTAGAGGCATGAACACTTAAGCGTGCAAGAGATCCAGCGAACCGAGGACGAGTGGGACAATTGAAGGGTATGCACCAATGGTATAATCCTTAGTTAGATAAATTAAGCTTTGTACAAGTGTTTTTTTCTTCTACATGGATCGCTTGAAGGGATCTCAAATTTTCGATACGATTTCAAGTATTTTTCGCATAGAGATCCCTATATATATATATATATATATATATATACTCTTCACTATAAAAAAAATCTCCCAACAATTTCTTTATGGATCTCACTTTTTATTTATACTTCAAAAAGATAGTTATTAAATTATAAAATAATTTTATTTTTTAAAAATAAAATTAAAAAAATAAAAAGGACCAACTACCTAAATGGGAAGCCGCTCCGAACCTTAATAAAAGGAGCTTCCTCCCACTATGAGAGGGAGCTCGATCTATTTGACACACCATTCTATTACGAATATTTTAACTTCTTTCTAAAATAGAAAATCGTCCACTCAAGTAAGAACTACATACGACAACTCAGCGAACTACATACGACAACTCAACAATGGTTAACCTCTAATTTCCTCCTAAAATACTAAATAGTCCACTTAAATAAGGATTAAATATGACAACTCAACAATTATTAAACTCTAAGAGCATCTCTACTTGTAGAAGTTATTGTAGAGATTTTTTTATAGCTCTTACAGTGCCACATCAAAAGGAAAAAATTTTATTCATCTCTTCATTAAAAAAAAAATCTATCAACAATTTTTGTATGGATCTCACTTTTTATTTATACTTCAAAAAGAATCATTATTAAATTATAAAATAATTTTATTTTAAAAAAATAGTGTAAATTTGGAAAATTACTCTCATTATTAAATTATAAAATAATTTTATTTAAAAAAAACAGAGTAAATTTGGAAAATTACTCTCAACTTTAATAAAAGAAGCTCTCTCTCTCACTATGAGAAGAAGTCATTCTATTTGACATATCATCTCATTAATTATGAATATTTTAACTTTTTTAAAAATATTAAATCATTCAATTGGGTAAGAACTACGTATGACAATTCAATCATGGTCAACCTCTAATTTCTTACTAAAATACTAAATCGCCCACTTAAATAAGAATTAATTACGACAACTCAACAATTACGGATCTCTAACTTATTTCTAAAATATTAAACCAGAGACTTAAGTAGAGCTTATATGTGAAATTCAGTAATGGTCAATCAGTCAATACAGTTTAAAATAATAAACAGGTAGTTAAACAACATTTAATTTTATAAACTAATAAAATAAAATTGAATGTTCATATTAAGTAAAAAAGGAATTATTTAATATAACTTTATAATTTTAAATTATTAATATTATTAAAATAAAAAGTATTAATTAAAATATTATTATTATTATTATTATTAAATGTATAAATACTTACCTATAATTTTCCAACTTTCTTTTTTTTCTTCCGTTATTATTATTATTTTTCTTCCGTTATTTTTTCTTTAGAAAGAAAAAGATATTGTTGTGTAAAATTGCTCCACCGTCTATAAATATCTCGGTCCGCAACAACCTTTTCTTCATCGTCGGTCGTGCTCCTCCCTCTGGTCACGATCGAAGGCTGTTCGTCGGCGGACATGGCTCTCAGCTCTGCTTCTGCAACTGACTCCAGCTGGTGGGTCGTCACTCTCCCCGCCTACCTCGGCGCCGACTCGCTCCACTCCGACGCCCCCGTCCTCCTCTTCGCCTTCCTCATTGCGTTTGTCACCGCCGGCCTCCTCTCCTGGGCTCTGTCGCCGGGCGGCCCCGCCTGGACGCACGGCCGCGCCCGCCGAGGTCCCGTCCCCATACCTGGACCCCGGGGCCTCCCCGTCCTCGGTTCTCTCCTCGCGCTCGCCGGACCCCTCCCCCACCGCACCCTCGCCGCCCTCGCGTGGTCCATCAGTCGGGCCAAGTCCCTCATGGCTTTCTCCATCGGCTCCACTCCCGCCGTCGTCTCCTCGGACCCCGCCATCGCCCGCGAGATTCTCTCCCACTCCTCCTTCGCCGACCGACCCATCAAGCGCTCCGCCCGCGAGCTCATGTTCGCCCGCGCCATCGGCTTCGCCCCCAGCGGCACCTACTGGCGCCTCCTCCGCCGCATCGCCTCCTCCCACCTCTTCGCCCCCCGCCGCATCGCCGCCCACGAGCCCGGCCGCCAGTCCGACTGTGACGCCATGCTCTCCGCGATCGCCTCTGAACAGCGTCGCTCGGGCTGCGTCGCCCTCCGCTCTCACCTACAGAACGCGGCGCTCAACAACATCATGGGCGGCGTCTTCGGCCAGCGCTACGACGTTTCTCGCCCAGGCGGCGATCCGGAGGCGGAGAGCCTCAAGGCCATAGTGAGGGAGTGCTTCGACATCCTCGGCGCCTTCAACTTTTCCGACCACCTCCCATGGCTCCCAAGCTTTTTCGACCCCAACAGCATCAAGAGCCGCTGCGCCTCCCTCGTGCCCCGCGTCCGCGAGCTGGTGCACGGCATCATCTCCGAGCACCGCCGCCGCGGACCCATCCTCAACCGGGATAGCGCCGACTTCGTCGACGTCCTCCTCTCCCTCGACGGGGACGAGAAGCTCGACGACGACGACATGATCGCCGTGCTTTGGGTAATTTTTAATGACAATAATGGATAGTAAAACTCAAGATTTCAGTCAGATTATTATCCATCATTATCATTAATTTCTTGATCAAAATTTAGATTTATTAAGATTTGATCTTATGATACGCTGATCGTTACGGCAGGAAATGATCTTTCGCGGGACGGACACGACCGCACTGCTAACGGAATGGGCCATGGCGGAACTGGTGCTCCACCCGGAGACGCAGGCCAAACTCCGCCGAGAGATCGACGCCGTGGTGGGGCGCGGCGACGGCGTCCGCACCCCGACCGACGCCGACGTGGCGCGGATGCCTTTCCTGCAGGCCGTGCTCAAGGAGACACTCCGCGTCCACCCGCCCGGCCCGCTCCTCTCCTGGGCCCGCCTCTCCACCGACGACGTCCACCTCAGCAACGGCATGGTCGTCCCCGCCGGCACCACCGCCATGGTGAACATGTGGGCCATCACGCACGATCCGGCGGTCTGGGATCAGCCCGAGTCGTTCCGGCCCGAGCGCTTCGCGGAGGCTGAGGGCGGCGTCGACGTCGACGTGCGCGGCGCCGACCTGCGCCTCGCGCCTTTCGGCGCCGGCCGCCGCGTCTGCCCCGGGAGGAACCTGGGCCTCTCTACCGTCGCGCTGTGGGTGGCGCGGCTGGTGCAGGCGTTCGAGTGGGGCCCGGCGGGAGGTGCTCCTGTCGACCTGGAGGAGGTGCTGAAGCTGTCCATGGAGATGAAGACCCCTCTTCAGGCAATTGCCTACCCCCGTGGCGCCGAGGACGACCTCGCCGGGGAGGCCTAAAGTCCCGATCAAGGCAAGGCAAGGAGACGATCACTGACTCGAAGTAGTTTTCCTAAATCGTATGGCACTTCAATTGAGGTAGTTAATTAGATGATGTAACGAAGGCAAGGCAAGGCAGGCAGCCATTCAAGCTCCCATTTTGGCAATATACCGGGTCTTGAATTAGCTTTTCTTCTTCTACTGTATCTCCAAATAATTAGCAGTGATCCGTCTTAATTTATTTAAGAAATGAATTTATTTTTAAACTGTTTACCATTATTATTATTATTTATCTATCTCTTTTATCAGCTAAATAATTTCTGATGGACAGTTAGTGCATGGGTGCATAAGATTTGAAAATTAAAATTTCATAAAAATATTATGTACGTCTTTCTTTTCATATACTAACCATAGTATTTGAATTAGTAATCCGTAATTTACTTTTTCATATTGGTCCTGAATAAATTAACGGAGACACTGAGAATGCATAAATCATCTTTTTATCACTATCAACTAAATTTTATGTGATTTTATCGACATCGCCTTTCTTTGATTGTTGGCTATTAAAATCTCGCTATTGGTCGTTCAACGACTCTCATATATTTTTAAAATAATTTTTTCTTTTTAAACGATATTATTGACTATCATTTCTCAAGATTAAAATTCATAAATTCATTCTTCGGAGTGAAAAATGGAAGGATACGAACTCCAAGTAGATGATCACTTAAGAGATGAGGGACTCCAAGTAAAAGAATGAGTTTCTGTACTTTGTGCCCTTTCGTTCAATAGTTGTTAAGCTTTGAGTTGTATTTCTAATAGTATGTGTTCAAGAAGAAAATGGTGCCGATGACGAATCATCGAAGAGTAATCTACGAGGACGGTGACGGGGAGAAGATATCGCACTCTCCAAGATTAACACAAGCGTTAATGGGAACACATCGGAAGGTTTTTCGACAGAGCCCACTCCGACGCTCAAGTCAGGAATCTGAATTCTCTCAGGAGGACAACAAGGAATCAGAATTTGGTTAAGTTCGAAAAGCCTCCCCTTTACCTGGATGCCAAAGCACCTTATATACTTGAGGGTTTGGTCATACGTGTTCCCACGTTCTCCTTCACGTTCCTTAATCATCGGTTACGTGATATCTTTTAGGTAACCGACGTCGACGGCCAATCACCAGGGTTCAGCCGACGAGGATGATGACGAAGAAGGAAGAGCTTCTACCCTGCGAGATTAACACGAACATTAGGGGAATACGTCGGAGGTTGTCTAGTGGAGCCCACTCCGACGTTCAAGTCAGTGCCCAAACTCTTAGATGGGGATAGTAAGGAAAACAGTATGAGTTAGGATGTGTGTAACCCCTTTACCTGAGGGGTTGAAGTACCTTTTATATCTGGGACTGCAGTCACACGTGTCTCCACATTCTTCTCCACGTCCCCTCAATCATCGGTGATGGGGTTGAATAGCCCGTGGCGGGCACGTGAGATGAAGAAGTTGCGTGGCAAACACGATGAGTCTAAGCGACTCTCCTTTCAGAGCTCTCGGGACACTTTCGGGAAGATGTGCCTCCAGGGTCCCTCTCGGGAAACGCGCCCTAGAAGATTAGACCAGAAAACTCCTCCCAGGACCATCCTGGGAAGTCAAGTCTCGAGATCACCTTGGGAAAGTAGAGCGCCCGCGATCGCCCGGGCCAGAAGACCCCGAGATCACCTCGGGGAAACGGAGCCCAAGCAACATTCGGCCTCAAGCAACGGCCCCCCTTCCATCACGGATCTACGGATAAGCATCCCTAGCTACTATCACGGAGTCATCTTGACCCATGAATGTCGCAACGGGTCGAAACACGTAATGACGGCGTTGACCGTTTCAAAGGCTATTCAGTAACCGCCAAAGGGGGGGACGTGGCATAGATCATGGGGATGCGCCAAAGCAGCCGCCACAAGTATAAAAGGTAGTTCAACCCCTCCGGTAAAAGAGTACGTGAGGAGTCACAGGCTCTAGCCACCAAGTCAATAAATTATATTTATTATAATGTTATCGATAGAAAAACAAAGAACTTCATCCTTTTCGGCCTTGGCTCACAGGTCAAAGCAGCATTTGATCATTTGAGAATATCTATGGGTGGACCCTAGTTCTTCTTTTACTAAGATGGAGTCAATTAGAGTAGAAAATCAAGATTTGATGAATCGAATGATGATAGTAGAGGCGAGGATGGCTGGAAGTGATGTGAGAAATGGCACTGTCTTCCTCGAGATGCGAGTAGTCTAGACCCAATCACAACATGATTTTGAGTTACAAGAGACTCAAAACTCATAAGACCCTGTTGAGTAGCATATTTATGAGGTATATTCAACTATAATTTAGTTTTTTTATTCACTAATAAAACATGTCAAATATATTTAGTCAGTTTTGATGATATAATATGCTAATTGTATTACATTTCCTTAGAACAATTATTTGGTATTATATTACCACCATCGGATAGATAACCAAAATAGTATTTATGTACCTTTTTTAACCCATCAATTTAGTTATATCTTCATGTATGTATTTTCTAATTATTAATTTTTGAATCAATTTATCTCACATGATTCTGATATTATATTTTATTGTATCGATATGAACATGTTTTGTATTGTATAATTATGGACATTTTTGTATTTTATCGTTATTGGACATAACATGTTTTGTATTGTATCATTATGGACATGTTTTGTATTTTATCGTTATTGGATAGTTTGTTTATGTTTGGATTGTGAATGGTTATGTAATGGAATGCAATAGGGTTTGTGAATGTATAATGTATTGGTTTGAAAAATGTAAGTAGGGTGGGTGAAAATTTAAAGGAGCTGTGAGAAATTTTGTAGTTTATCAATGGAAATGATGAATACGTCGGTAATTACATAGGAAATTTTCTATTCCTTTGGTAATTATTGTACAGACATAGTGCTATATTTATGATTTCATTGGTAATTACCAACGGAACCATCAATTCTATTGGTCAAATTACCATGATTAACATTAGGAATATATTTCCACCCACTAATTACTGATGGGTCACAATTTCCGTTAGTATTTGTCGACATAACTAGGCTTCTATAACTATAGTTACCGACAAAATTAGGCTTCCGTAGATGAACTTATTGATAGAAATAGTTTTCTGTAACTATATCTACCAATAGAAATAGTTTTCCATAGCTAATTCTACTGACAAAAATTAATATTCCGTCGGTAGCTACTGACTGAAAGTAAATTCCGTTGGAAAACTCATCTACAATTCAATCTATTCTGACTATTATATTTTCAGCGTAATTCCGTCGCTAAGGCCAAAGAGTGACGAAAACTCCCGTCGTTAATTTGGTTTTTTTTTTAGTGTATGATGATGGATGGCAAATAAAAAAATATCAAAAATTCTTTTTATACTTTTCAATTATCGTTCAGAGCTAGGATTCATCATTTATGATATAGTAAAGACCTTTATATATATATCTTGTGCGCATGTGCAGAATCCTCGAGGAGGCTCAATATTTAGGTATGTCATTTTTTTTAATTAAAAATTCTTAAATCTTAAGTATTATACTCCAAATATTATATATTTCGTGAGAATCTAAAATTTTTATTTTAATTTTTTTAGCTTAAATACTATAGCCAAACTCCTGAATCATAAAGTAAAATTTTATTGGCTTAACCATGAGCTAAAAAAAATTATTTAATAATTAGGGCGCTTGAATTAAATCCAAATATCCCAGTCGTGGACGGAAGTAGCTCATAGTATATCAAAATCTTGTGTGTGTGTGTATATATATATATATATATATATATGTATACATACTCCGCTGCGGACTCAATGTCACATAACCTGTAGACTTGGGTCATCTGTATTCAATACAAGCACCCTTATATAATCCCAGCCGTCTGTATTGAATACAGGTGTCTTGGATTCATTGACATACATAGATTTCTTTTTTTTTAATTTTTTGAGATATATTTAGCATTTAAGATTTTTAAGATTTTAAAGTTGAGTTATAGTGGGTTTAAATTAATAAAATTGTCTGTTAGGGTTTAAGATTCCCTCTTGAATTATAGTGTTCAAAACAACAAATTTTAAATACTAATGGGGTATATTATATGTATGTAACATTGTAAATTTTAGGATTTAAGAATTAGGTTACAGTAGGTTTAAGTCAGTAAGATTTTTTCCTAGGGTTCAGGTTTCTCTTTTGGGTTGTGATATTAAGATAACAAATTTTAGATGCTGACAGAGTATATTATAAAATTAAAAATTATTTATTAAAAAAATTACAACAATGACAACACAGGTGCATATATTAATATAAGTGCATATGTTCTTGATCCACATATATATATATATATATATATATATATATTATATATATATATATATATATACCATCCGTGCTTGTTTTGCAACATAGGGCGCCTCTAATCACTGGGTGCCTCGAGTGATTGAAGGCGCCCCAAGTCATCTCACTCACGTAAGCAGACACAATCATTCTCATCTTATAAGCGCTATATATATATATATATATATGGATCAAGAACATATGCATATATATATATAAAAGTTTAAATGTTATAATTTAAATCTTAAATTCTAAACTTTTAAGTTTTAAAAAATAAATAAATATATATATATATATATATGATATTTATAAGATGAGTACTATAACATAGGTTGGATGTATATCACCACAAAAAATACTTCATTTTGCGACGAAATTTGCGACGAATTTTTTAAAAAAAAATCGTCGCAAAAATTTTTGCGACGAATTTGGCAACGAAAAAAATTCGTAGCCAAATAGTCGTCGCAGAATTCTACAATGAAAAAAATGAACTTGACGCAAATTTTGCGACAAGCATCAAATTCATTTTTCATCCCAAAATTTACGACAAATAAATTTTCATCGCAAACTTTGTCGCAAATTGTAATGAACGAATTTTAAAATTTGTCGCAAAATCTACGACGAATTTTAAAATTTGTCGCAGATTCTACGATGAATTATAAAATTCATTACAGATTCTGCGATAAATTTTCAAATTCGTCACAAAAAATCTACGACGAATTATTATATTTGTCGCAGAATTTGCGACGAATTTTAAAATTTGTCGCAGATTATTTCCAACGAATAAAAATTTTATTGCAAAATTTGTGATGAATAACAAAATTTGTCGTAGATTTTTTGAGACGAAAACATAAATTTGTAGCAAAAACTACGATAAATTTTTTATTCGTCATAAAATATCTGCGACAAATTTGAAAATTCGTCGCAAATTCTGAGACGAATTTCATAATTTGTCGCAAAATTTGCGATGAATTTCATAATTCATCGCAAAAAATCTGCGACAAATACCTAAATTTGTTGCAGATTTTGCGATGAATTTTAGAATTCGTCGTAGATTTTGCGACGAATTTTTGATTCATCGCAGATTTTTGTGACAAAAATAATAATTTGTTGTAAAATCTATAACAAATTTTTTGTCGCTGATTTTTGCGACGAATTTATAAATTGAGACAACTTAGCAACAAATTCAAAATTCGTCGCAATTTTTCGATAAACAGTAATATCGATAATTTTGCGACAAAAATATATTCGTCGCAAAATTCATCGCAAAATAAATAATATTTTTTAAAAATTAAATTTATAAATTATATTTTAATAAAACAAATCTCAAATCATTAAAATCAAAATCTATACCTATTTTATTTTCTCAAGATTTTCAACTACAATACACTCTAATTGATTATCCTTCAATAGCAAGATTAAAAAAAAAGAAAGAAAATTTACAAGACAAAGATCAAAACTAAGTCATTGTTTCCTTAAATGAAATAAAAAAACAATAAATATAATACTTTACATGATAAGAAAATCACAAATAGTAAATATAATAGTTTACATGGAAGAAGTCAATATCAACCCAAAAGATAATGACCGTCATAATTACAAGATAACAACGAGTTACATTTCCTATTACAAAAATCTCAACAAGCTTCTAGGTGTCATGGAGAAAGGAAAGGAGATGACCTGTCCCGATCCTTCAAAATGATCTTTATAGTACCTAATAACATTGAAGAGAAAAAGTAAGATATTCATGAAATGGAACAACAATCTAAATGTATGGTGCTCTTATGCAATACAATGAAAAGAAATAGTGCAGGCGGTAATATAGATAGCATAAAACCTCTATGCTCTTACGCAATCTATTATTGAGGATCTCAATGATAAGGATCATAAAGGAAACTCAAACTTCCATATTAATGCAGGCAGTATAAAACCCAACTATACAAACAAGTATATATGTCAAATAAATCTAAAAACTGAGAACTTACTACAAGCCTAGAAAATGAGAACTATCTCTGTTATTGGAACTGAACTATAAGATGTAAGACTAAAAATATAATGGTGCATAGAAAATAAGATAAGCTGTAAGAATTTATTATTAAAAGAAATATTTATCTTATTAACAAAAATTTAAGCAATCTCAGTAAACATTAACAATTTATGCAATTTCAGTGAACATTAACAAGTAATAAGAAAGATACCTCATTATTTTATTTGATGCTTCAACAGGATATAACTGAATATAATAATAAAAATTGATGCCATGAAATCATAAAAAAAATTTAATGAATAAATTGAGAGTTATATAAAAATTAAAGATACTCATCTGTAACAAAGTGAAAGTAAAAGTTAATACTTATATTTTCGAACAGTGAAACTCATATATCTCCTCAATCCTATTAAAAGAAAATAAACAGTATTAAAATATATTATATAAATTACACAATCAAATAAGTGTTCTAAAATACTAATTAAAAGACAAATAATAAAAAAATCATACATAGCGATCACCACCATCATCATTGTCGCCACCATCACCATCACCGTCATCACCACCAATATCAGCGGAACTGGGAGGAATCTGACTTAGAGCGGAAAAATATCTCAAAATTAAATCTTATTTTTCCTGCATAATTCTCATTTGTTCATCTCTTTCTGAGATTATGCTTCTTAATTGTGAAACCTCATTCGTTAAGCTAGTAATCTGAGATGAGACTGTTGGTGGAGTGGAAAAGGATTTACAAGAAGCTTTATGATTTTTGCTTAGAGATCTCATTCCCAAAATCCTTCCCCCCTTCTGTCCCCCACTCGTGTCTATCCACAAGTCCATATTATTACCAAGAGACAATGACTCAGATTATAGACCAACACTTGAATGTCTATAGGATGTCTCGAGCTCATCATATTTTTTCTATATTATAAGAACAAAAATTAAATTAAATTTATTATAACAAAAACTTATGAACATTTACATTTTTAATTCAGTCAAACCTTCATTGCCTTAGCTCTAGCTCCGCTCCAAGACTTATCTTTCTTTGTAAATGTTTTTGTAAAGGTTTCAAGAAATGTAGGTTCCTTTCCAGTTTCTTGGACCTAAAAAAACATGATTAGAAATAATATAATAAAATGAAATAGAATGAAAAACTATTGAGAGAGTTACATAATTACCATTCTGCATCTATGTTCGTCAATATTTATTGAACCTCCTGCATATGTCGTAGATAAGTCTCCAGAATTGTATGATTGATTTGATCTATTTTGTTGACTTCTTTTTTTTACTTTCATCTATGGCCCAATAATTACAAATTTTGGTCCAATTTTACTCCGTGATACATGGTGCTTAATCCCTCTAGATTTTGCATGATTTCAAGTGTGGCGGATGTGATCACCACACTTTTTTTTTAAAAAAAAATTTAACTTCAATTTCATAGCTAGGGTCCCAAGTAAACATCCGCTGTAATAAAAAAAACAATTGAATATATATATTTACTATTATTTCAGATATAAAATAAAACATTTATACCTTAAACTCACTCCACCATAATTCTTTCATTGAAGGAGTGCTCGAATAAGTCATAGAATCATCCAACCAGTAGTTATTCACGATTCTATTTATTTCATGAACAACTACGACAAATTCTTTAAAATTTTTTATATAAATCTATCTGGTGAAATTTAAGTTTGACGTCATTTATTTCATGCTGAAATTGCTACGAGCATGTAGAAACTTATTTCATGAAATTCGGAGCTTCGTAGGTTTATTTATGTTTTTTTGAAAGTATTTAGGATTTTTTAAAAAAATTAAAATTTTGCCACGAATTTCAGAATTCGTCCCAAATTCTGCGACGAATTTCCAAATTCGTCGCAGATTAGGGATGAATTTTAAAATTCATCGCAAATTTTTTTTTGAAAAAAAAACCTAAATACATTCAATACATGATAAACAAATGTACGAAGCTCGGAATTTAATGAAACAAGTTTCTACATGCTCCTATCGATATCCTCATGATATAAATGACCTCAAACTTAAATTTTGCATAATATATTTTTGTTTATAATTTTCTAAATATTATTTACTTGGGAAATATAATTTTGTGATTTTAAAAAATTTTCTATAAATTTATCTGGTAAAATTTAAGTTTGACGTCACTTATTTCATGATGAAATCACTATGAGCACGTAGAAACTTATTTCATGAAATTTGGAGCTCTGTACATTTATTTATAATTTTTTGAAGGAATTTATTTTTTAAAAAAATAAAATTTTGCGATGAATTTTAGAATTCGTCCCAAATTCTGCAACGAATTTCCAAATTCGTTGTAGATTAGGGACGAATTTTAAAATTTGTCGCAAAATTAATTTTTTAAATAATCAAAATAAATACCGTTTAATTGTAGTAGATGGACTTAGAGAACTCGGAATTTAATGAAATAAGTTTCTATATGTTTGTATTGATCTCGTGATGAGCTAAACAATCACAAATATGACTTTCTCCTAATATATATTTTTTCATAGTTAATTATTTATATCAGCGAATGACAGTTAAAATTTTCTAAATCTGAAACTGTTATAAGCAATTTATGTTAATCCTTCGTTGATCTCTAGAATTTTTGTTGAAATTTGTGTTTAAGGTCATTTATGTCATGAGGATGTCCATATGAACTCGTAGAAACTTGTGTCATGTCATTCCGAGTTTTGTAGCTCCATCTGGGACATTTCGAATGTGTTTCAAATTTTTAAAAAAATATATTATTTGCGACGAATTTCTAAATTCGTCGCAATTATTTTTTTTAAATAAACCTAAAGACCATTAAAAAATTTCATATATGGACCTATAAAACTTGGAATTTGACAAAACGAATTTCTACGTACTGTATCGATATCCTCGTGATATAAATTATCTCAAACTTAAATTTTGCATAATATATTTTTATTTGTAATTTTTTAAACATTATTTACTTGGATAATATAATTTTGTGGTTTAAATTTTTTTTATATAAACTTATCATGTGAAATTTAAGTTTGACATTATTTATTTCACGATGAAATCGCTACGAGCATGTAGAAACTTATTTCATGAAATTCAGAGCTCCGTACATTTATTTATGATTTTTTGAAGGTATTTAAGATCTTTTTAAAAAATTAAAATTTTGCGATGAATTTGAGGCCAAATTCTATGACGAATTTCCAAATTCGTTGCAGATTAGGAACGAATTTTGAAATTCATTGCAAAGTTTGGGACAAATTTGAATTCATTGCAAAATCTACTTTAGTATTGAATTATATTTTTACGACGAATTAAATATTTGTTGTAAATTTGCGACAACTTTCATATTCGTCGTAAATTTTACAACGATTTTGCAAAAAAAAAAATTGTGTTGCAAATTTTGCGACGAATATTTATTTTCGTCTCAAAAGTGCAACAAAATTTTTTTGGTTGCAAAATCGTTGCAAAATTTGCGACGAATTTCAAAGTCGTCGCAAATTTTGCAACGAAAAAAATTTTATTGCAAATTTTGTGACGAATATTTATTTTCATCGTAAAAGCGCAACAAATTTTGTGACGAAAAGTTTTGTCACGAACTAGCAACAAAATAGTTTTCGTTGCAAAATTTGCCGCATATTAGCAACGAATATCTTTTTTGTCGCAAAAATTCTCGCTAATCGGCGACGAAAATTTTTTGTCGCAAAAATTCGTCGCAGAATATATAGGCCACGTTTAACTAGAGAGACAACTATTACAAGGTATATATAGGTCGCATATAAGCACTAAACATCAAACATCCACTATGAAACTAAACGCATTACTTGTAACTAATGATATGAAATTGACAGTATCCAATGAAAATTGACAGTATCCAGATGAAAATGATACATCAGTGAATGAGATGAAATTGACAGTATCCAGATGAAAATGATACAAATTTTTGCATTTTCGGATCCATTCTATTGCTAACAATTTTTTGAAGGGCAATAAAGCTATCTGTCACTTTGTTCCCAGCGGAGCTCAAGAATTTCCCCACTCTACCAAATGAAAACTCCTCAAGATGAACTGGTAATGTTTTCCCTACAAGTTGCTTTCATCCTGTAATAACCCTCGATATAATGATCCCAGTCATATGGAAATCCAACCAAGAAATGATTGCACATCTGCCACATGGAATGAGAAAAAAGGTTCAAGTATGTTGAATTACTAGCAGAATAGTAGAAGTGTACAAAAAATTCTGAGATAAATATCGCCATACTTTATATTTCTAAGTCAATATATTATTTTTTCAATATCATTTAGAAGTAAATGATGTCGTGAGTAAATACAACACTACTCAAATTTTATTAGCCAATTTGCATTGCTAGGGAGATACAAATACACTAACTTACAGGCATTCTGAATACTGGTCTAACAAGCACAAAAAAAAAGAGCAAACCTCAAGAGGAAAACCATTATCTTGTGTGCGTGATTTGTTTATCATGCCATCAAGTTAAACTATAACCCCATCTGCAGACTCAATAGTATAAGCATCATTTCTTTTCACAATGGGTGCAGAATAGAAGATTCTAGCTGCTTGTTGCCTGCATCAAAGTTTACGGAATTCAAGGTATAGATACGCAATGTTAGGACGAAAGGCTTGCTTCAAGTTATTGGAGACACGCACACACACAAAACAGAGATAATTAACCAGAAGGAACCAAAGAAAGCAGCATTTACAGCCGATTAGCTAAAAATCTACTTTTAACTAGTGAAAAGCTACGTTATAACTCTAACAAAATCGGGTCAGTATTATACGACTTACCTCCTAGTAAACCCACCGACGGCCAATCTTTTCCCATCGACATGCTTTTCTGCTTCAAACAACCACCAATCAAACAGACTAACCTGTAAAATTAACAACTTTTTTCCGTTATTGTTGGAAGATTAATAATCAAGATTCAGAATCGAAACCCTAACTGGACATCGCCCAGAAGAAATCGAAGCGGGGTAAAGGAAAGGACACGCACTACTTTCTTGTCGGTCGCAGAGGAAGGGGAAAATATCGTCGCAGGAGTAGGAGGGCTCTTCCAAGTATTAGAGAGGCGAGCATCTCCAGGTCTCGCCGTCGGAGACGGAGGGGGGATGTCGCCACCGCGAGCATCTGCAGGTTCGAGCGGCGAGGGGTCGAGGGCCGAGACTTCAAGCGGCGAGCGAGCGAGTACCGCATTTTCCATTTTTCCAGTTTTCACTGCCGCATTCTCCCTTCTCTAGAAAATGACATCTATTTTCTCAGAAAATAATATCTCATTTTCCAGAAAATGAGATTAGAAAAGGCAAATCAAACAACATTTTCTAGAAAATAAAAAAATAAAAATGAAAAATGGCTAAACCAAACACCCCTTATTTTTTGTTAGTGATATAACGGAGTCAGAAATTAAGATACATAAGATGTACACGTAATAGTAGAAGGATTTCAATAACGTGCATGGGTGAGGCTTAACCCGAAGCTGATACATTTTGGAAGGAGTGATTTGTAACGAAGGTGATACATATTAGTCGTTACGCGGAGAGGCAAATGTTGTGGCCATTATGATGTGGAAATTAATAGAATTCAAAAGGAATATCATAACGAAAATCGTTACTCGCTAAAAGCTATAAAAGAAGAGTGGTAATTGAAGATAAAGGTATATTTTTTCTCCACGCTAATCATCTCTCTAATTCCACATAATTTCCACTTTCTCTTCAAAAAATCGTGCCGAGACAAAAATGAGCATTACTACGTATTGACCTTTGGTAGGAACTTATTCTTTAGTCATGGAGACAGCAAAATATACCATTACAACGATTTCAATCATTATCTCCTTGAGGTTGTTCCAATACATAAGATTTCAACAGAAATTAAGTGTCAAAGACTCAGCAATAATAATAATAATAAATAAATAAATAAATAAAAATAAAATTTATTTAAATATAAATAATAATATAATAAAAAAACCAATAATACAGAAAGATTTATATATAACTGACTGAGATAAAACTTTATTATTATTATTGTTGTAATCTTAATACTAATCTTTTTGCCTTTATCTTTTTTGCTTGTTTCATCAAAGTACTTGAAATATTGAATTGAATAAGTGCGTGCAGCAAGATACATACTAACTAATGGTTTGATTTCATATCATTTTACCAATCAATTAAACAATAATGAGTTGCAAGAATGTATAATGAGCACATGCATAATGTAGAAATAAGTTAAAATCTACCAAATTATAAAGATTTAAACATCCATCCACTTTCTCATTATTGATATAATAACTCTGAATCCACTAATTAAGCTCCCTGCTGAAAGAAAAGAAAGTTGAACGGTTACAAACGACAAGTGGAGCTTCGTACAATCTTCAGAATATAAAATGAACTTATGAAACCAAATTGAGAAAGTTCACCATCCATTGTTCATCTTCAAGCACATTCAAGCAAGCCCTTCCAGAACGCCATATTCTAGGTTAACATGAAAAATCAATGAGCAGATTGGGTAGCAGCAGTCTTTTTGAAGTCGATTTTGTCCACCTTAACCTCTCCATCAATCAGCTCATAGACATAGACCACCACGCGAAGGCCATCGATGTCCATCAGTACAAAACTCGGGTTGACATCGTAGGTAATGCTGCTATATGCACCAGTTGCAGAGCCAGGATTAATGACGACACCGCCCTCATGCTTGTAGGCCTTGAATTGATGAGTGTGTCCAGTCACAAGGATATCCACATCCAATTGCCGCTGAAGCATGGCTAATGAATCCAAGTCACCCCATGGGACAATCTGCAGGAGCAAAATACAAAGTTGGTAGTGTGCAACAATAATATGCTAGTACTGCTCGGAACTAAGACGGAACCAAGACGGAAACATTTTCTTTCCACAGCTCATCCTTCATTTCAGTATGCTAGTCACAGGATTACAAAACACTAACAAGAGATGGGAGGAGAAGACGAAACACCAACCACCAGTATTGATCAAGACAGAAGATTCTCTCTCATCAATTCTGTATAACAGTCTACGAGAACATAACAGCATAAAGAGAGAGAGAGAAAGAGAGAGGAGAGAGGAAAAGAAATGCACTAACCAGAGCTTTAACAGTTGTAAAGAAGGGTGATGCCAAAGTTAAAAATCTATATCCTATACTTAAGTTGGATTAAGAAAATGATTCTACATGCTGTTGCTATGTGAATTCTTCTTAAGAGATAATTCAAGCACATTTAACCCTAAATCTCACTAGTTCATTTTCTAGTGTTTATCGCCTCCAATTATAGGATCTTTATTTAGATGGCTGCATCAGTTGTATTCCTTCTTTGAGATGTAGTATTCAATCTGGTATTTGCTCTGACATTACTGGGTTGAACTTGGGCAGGACTTGACAATTACTGCTCTTATCTAATGCATCACACTCATTTTGGTATTAGGAAGAGATACACATCGAGATGTTTATTATATTTCAAAACTTTACTCAATTTTAATTCAACAACACCTAGTTATTATAAATTTATTTTAGGAGGTAAGCAAGCTAAGTGTAGAAGGGAGTTATAGAATAAAAGCATTTGAGTTGATGTGGAAATGCTTTGAAGTATGCCAACACTCAAACATGATTTGGTACAAAAACTAATACTCATTTAGTCAAACTCCAGGAAGGAACATTATTTTATTTGAAATTATGTCTCAAAGACCTAGACTAACTACAATGTCAATCTTGCCATAACTTAATTGTTCTGTCTCTCAGTGTTATTGGCAAGATCCTCAAGTTGACATTCCTGATCAAGAGAGACGCAATGGATGAGGTGAGGAAACAATAAGGTAAGGGATCATAACCATGCTCCCCGGCACCCTACCCCAGACTCTCACTGTTGGTCTCCTTGCAGCGGACTTCCCTATCATTTCTACCATCTATTTGCAAGATGGAGTTGTTGCTGATTCATCCAGGTATGCGGATAATGGTTGTCAATATAGTGTATAGCAATGACATGAGGACAACTTGGTCTAGATGGAGGTTACCTTTTTGCTAATAATTAAAGGATAAATTAGTCACCATGCTATCTCCATTACCTTCTCATTTTAGGACAGACTAGGAAGAAAATGTCTCATTTTGATTTTCAACTAATCTATTCCATAATCTCTTTCCAAGCAAATACCAAGCCTTCCAAGCAAATTGCACACTTTCCTCTCTCCATATTTGGTTAAAAAACTCAACTTCATCACATTGCTTGCCATGTTACCCTACAGTCTGAACCTTAACAAATGAAACTTCAGAGAGATGCCATACCTATGGAATCAATGAAATAAATGGATGCCTTAAAAAACACAAGTGGGTATATAAATTGAGCAATCAAAATAGAATACACAAAAAGCTGCTCACTTTAACAAGAGGAAAACAAACCTGATGACCATGGCAGAGCCCAAGCTTAAATTGACCTATAGTGAGAGTCTTGTTTTCTGGATAACGAGCATCCTCATCATACTCACCTCGAGTAATATGCAAGTCTGGGCAAAGGCTTTTCAAGTACTCATGAACTTCCTACAAGATGCAATTCATGGATTTTGTCAAAGTCAACGAATGTGTACAGTGAATAATAATAATTCATATTCATAGAATATTTTTGAAAACTAGAGTTACGATAAAACAAATTATTCACTTATTAATCACCCATGAAAAATTGCTGCCTATGTGTACAAGAAGAAACCAGTATAAAAATGATATATTGGAGCATAGAGTACTTGTGAACAAATTAGACAGCAACAGCAGGTTATGCATAAGCATAGAAATCAAGTTCTCAAAGAAAAATAAAACAAAACAAAAGGCATAGAAAAATCCTCGTTGGACATTTCACAGATGTTAAACTCTTAGAATTCTCATGAATGCAGTGAAAATATAGTAATTGGGTGACACTCGGAGCTTCCAGAGAGTAGCCATGCTGATGTAACAATAAATTCAAAATTGCAAAAAGGGTTTATTTTTATCAAAATCTGCAGATGTAGCTTGTTAAGGAATTTGTTAATCCATACTGTTGAAAAAACATAACCAATTGAAAATCCTGGCCAATATAAAAGCTAAAAGTTACTTTCTCAAGTTGTATAACAAGTATGAGTATTGAGGGTTGCTCCAGTGATAAGACTATGTTTGGTTAGGGGTCATGTAATCAAGCTTGTAATGTAATTGAGCATGGAATGTAATTCAAATTACATGTTGTTAACCTTGTAATTCAAATTACAAAACTTTAATTAGCTTTTGTAATTCAAATTACATTGCATTACAACTTTAAAATTGTACTTGTAATGTAATTGCATTACAAGGTTGATTACCCCTCGTCAAACATAGCCTTAGTTCAATGTCCCGTATCATGACAGACTCCCAGCTTCCCTCTCACAGTTGTAGGTATGCAGAGGTTGCATCATCCTTTTCTTATCCTCCAGAGTCCAGTCTCTCATTCTTCATGCAGCTCTGAATTCATAAGCTTGCAAAAGGCTTGTGATCTCCTTTCTCCATGATTATGCATGTATCTTCTGTCTTGGTGGACCAAATGCTTTATTCTTGCAATACGGACATTTGGCTCTTGTTTGGTTAAACCCAATCATTTGGTTACCATTGTCTATGCATCAGGCATTGTCCTAGCTACTGTGGGTGCCACCACACAATCTTGTTCCTTCATTGCCTTATGGGGCTGCAACCTCTTTCCATTTGTATATCTCACTGAAATATAGTGAAAAGTCAACAACTTCAACCTAACTTATCTGCTTTCTTATCAGGCCCTCTTCCTTGCTTGGCTCTTCTCAAAAAAGTGCTATCCAGGGTGTTGAAACAATTTTACTCTGATTGTTTTCCCTCGTTTGAGCTGGCTTATGCATCCCATGGAACAATGAAGGATTCGTATCAAATGCTCCAATGCATCCATAAAACTGAACATGGAAGTTTTCACCATGGGTTGTGACACATTCAAGGTATCAAAGTGGAGACTTGAACGCGGTGGTGCCCCTCAGCGAAATGGTAGTCTGGTGTGTCTCCGACTCTTTAACATACCATTATTCTGCCATCAGCTTAACTCCTCCAATAAGAAGGTTTGCAGTTGGTGCTCAATGGTTATCTAGTAGTTCGGATATTTCTTTTCCATTGATCTTATACTCAAATGATATCAAGTGGCAATCATTCCACATTTAGTTCCCTCTAATGGCCCAACTAGTCTATTCAGTGGAAGTTTGCATTGTCACTACGGAATGTGCTTCTCCTTTGGCATCTCCTCCACTGTATCCTCTAGATCAAGAGGTTGTTGGAATTCTAAAGCAGGTGGGAGTATCAACTTCATCACTGACACCTTTTGTATTTTCCAGATTGGTGGTACTGCCAATTTGACCAGTCACATGGTACATTTTGGCTCATTCAATCTGCTGACAATGAGCTCCATGGCACTCCAATCATCGACTGAAACTATCTTCTCCAGGTTCAATTGCATGATTTGCATCAACCTGCAAGATTGATTTTATTGTCACCACAGCTGTTTCCTCAACTGCAATTCCCACCTACTCTGTTGTTGGGTATATAATTCCTTATCAATTGGATGATGCCCTTTTCTCTGTGAATTATGGTTGCAGTAGGGAACCTTCCATGCTCAGTTTATTCCTTGGAGATGTCAATTGTATGGCATTACACCCCTCCATTGCAAGTGGGGTGTTCCAGGGAAGTCGTTAAAATCTCTATAACCTGACGTTTATGATTTGTCAATCTCCTGAACACAACAGCAACATTAGGTTTACCCATACTGATTCCTATCCTTCTAGACCATTCACAACTGGGCAGGATCCCACTTTCTTCTTTCCGGGGTCTGTCTCCAGATCGCAACAACCCATTGTTGCTAGATTCAGAGAGTTCTTTCACACTCCTAGTGTTGGTTAATCTTATGGGCAATTCTATATTGATTCTAGATCACATTCAATCAGAACATTGAATCATAAAATTCTAGAAACACTAAAGAAGCTTAGCACTAAGCAAGTAGGTCAAAAAACAAGGACGCATGAAATGCATTATTAGCAATAACAACCAAACAGAGGTATATGTTAGGAAACAAAAAAGGCTCCCAATTTAAGATATAACTGCAAAATGTAGTAATCTACCTAATTATTATTAGTCAAACCAGATTTGCATACTTAAGTATTGACATTATAAATTGACAACACATGCAAGTCACTGAATTTTCAACTAGATATCAACATTTAAGTTATCATGCCATTATTTGGTTTCTAATCTGTCCTAGAGATAACATTGAAAACTGAGTCCCAATAACAACATAATGACATCCAAAATTGGGAAGAAACAACGTGTTATGGCAAGGATTATGATGGAAATTAAACTGTAGGTAGCAGTAAATTATCACATATTCACATTGATAGTGCAATGCAATCAAATAAAGTGGCAACTCATTAAAGGGGAAGGGGACTAAAGCACCTTGATACACAGATTTCCAGTACACAAGATGTGTTGAATTTTCCCAGGCACGAGCATGGACTTAAATTTCAGGGGCAGATCTGCAGCCCGGTGAGGAATGTGGAGATCACCAATGGCTAGAACTAGCACCATTCTTCTCTGGTACAACTGACAAAATCAAAGTTCAATCATTCTAAAACCTGAAAAGTACAAGTTTGGGAAAAGTTAATCCTTGCGCAAAACACGAGAACAAACCCAGGTAGAAATTCAAGTTCTCAGAAAAGCTTCAAAAACAAGTGACAACAGATTGGACCTAGCTAGAAAAATGAATAATCTTCCTCCAGAAAACCACTTCAGTAGTTGTAAATCCTTACAAAGTAATCTAAGTTTCAGTAACATCCCAAATAGTAGGAATCTAATCGTGGGTAAAAGGATCTAATTGTTTCATGCCGAAGTGCTTGATGTATTGCTTTGAAGTTTCAACTTATTAAATTCATACTAAAGTTGAATAAAAATAAGTTCCATTGATCACGAGAATGAGAAGACAACTGAAGCAAAGAACAAATCAGAAGTCGATCCAATCAAGGTAATTGTAGAGTTGTCAAAGATTTCACGCTTACTTAAGCAGAATGAATTCAAATATGTAGATAGACAAATAAAGCAGCGTATAGTTTAACTCTGATTATGAATCCATCTTGTTGTCTCCTTAGAAGAAGGATAACAAGGTGGCTGGAGATTTTTATTCCCCCACTCCTCTAATTTGTCAACTTGATACGATAATGAAAATGCTGGGGAAAAAATCAATTTATTAAAACAGCACTCAATCCCTGTCACCCAATAACCGGTCAAATTAGAACATCTGGTTATGCTGCGACAAGTATACTCTGAAAGTTGTCAAGCTTTTGAGATAGGGATCAAACTCGGCCGGATCCCTGAGTTGGATTGGGATCGGCAAGACTGAACCCGATTGCAACTGATATCTCGGGTATGTGCTCGAGAACCCGCGGAAAACAGAAATTGCAACCAGAAATCCAAAAAAATTTGATGAACATGGAACAAATCAAGGGAAAAAAATCACTGAATCTTTTCAAAATCGATCGGTTTCTCCCCGATCCCGTTCGGATGCACCAAGTAGGAGAAGATAAGGATGAGAATAAATCTGTGAGGTAAGATTAGAACAGAAGGAGAACCTAGGAACTCTACTGTTGATCGTCGGATTCCGCCGCGAAATCCTTTCTGTTCTGCGTCGGTTGCGTAGCCGCTAATCGCCTGATAAAGTGGGAGATCCGGCTTGGAAGTTGGAAGCGACGAGGGGGCGGTGCGGCTTCACGAGGAGGAGACCGAGACAAGGAGGAAAGGTCTCCGGGCAGGGTAGTGTAGTAATTTGGATTTATTTGCCAAAATAGAAAAGGCAAGTTTTTAAAATACTCTTTTTATTAAAATATAAACAAAAAATAAATGTCCTTTTGATTTTTACCTAAATAATATATTATATAAAATAATATAAAATTTATAAAAATAATTTTACATGTTTTACACTAACCCGCAGGCCTACAATTTTTTGGGCCGGGATTAGCTAGGCCAGGCCATGGTTAGTCCTAATTTAGGGGTGCCAAGAATGCGCAAGAAATTCAAGAGTTGGATATGAAGATTCTTTATAAATAACATCAACAATTAAATTAAATTTTATCCTATCAACAATCAAATTTTATCCTATCAAATGAGGTCAGTTATATAGATCCTTTTACGTCATTAAATTTTTTCTCCTACTGTATCATAATCTATAGTTAAATAAATTTTATTTTATTTTATTATTACTAACCAAGTCTTTTTTTTAATCTTTTACTTCTTCGGTTAATGTGTGTATTTATTATAGTTTTACATCTCTTAACTGGAATATTTATTGGTCGTCTAAGTACATATTCATATAATCTTAAACGTGTCTTTCAGAGTTTTCCCTCAATATATGTGATGAGGTTGAGCATCCCAAGAATGACACGTGGAACGGGAAAGCTATGTGTCGGAGTCCACCAAGTCCGAACGCCTATCTCAGACTCCCGGAGTCAGGTCGGGCCTTACACTCCCGAGTCTACCTCGGGAGAGCAGATCCCCTAGACCTCCCCGGGAGACAGACTCCCGAGACCACCTCGGGAGAGCAAATCACTGAGACCAACTCGGGATGACATACGCCTGAGACTTCCCCGAGGAGACAAACTCCCAAGACCACCTCGGGAGGGCAGAACTCCAAGATCAACTCGGGATGGCATACGCCCGAGACCTCCCCGAGAGACAGACTCCCGAGACCACCTCGGGAGGGTAGATCTCCAAGATCAACTCGGGATGACATACGCTCGGGACCTCCCCGGGAAACAGACTCCCGAGGCCCTCCTAGGAGAGGATATCCTGAGACCTTCTCGGGAGAGCGGAGTCCAAGGGTCAATGCACCCGATAGCTCGATTTCAAGTAGTTGTTTCTCTTTTCGGATCAGGAAAATCGTCGAATAGTTATTGTCCGACACACGCGACAATTAAGGCCTTAATAATCGCTGCGGCCGTTACCTAAAAGTTATCTTGCAATCGACAAATAAGGAACGTGGAAGAGAACGTGGAAGATACATGTAATCAATCCCTCGAGTATATAAGGTGCTTGAACAAGCAGGTAAAAGGGGTACACGCTCTAAACTCATAATTATTCTTTTTCCTCGTCTTCCTCTGGCAAGTAATTGAAGTCTGACTTGAGCGTCGGAGTGGGCTCCGCCAGAAAAACCTCCGGTGTGTTCCCATTAACGCTCGTGTTGATCTCGCAGGGTGTAATCTACTTCCCCTCGTCGTCATCCTCGGTGTTTGGACTCTGGTGACCCGTCATCCGCGTCGATTCCTTCCAGATCAAGTTTGGCGTCATCTATGGGAATCTACTAATTAAAGCACCAGAAGGAACACAGTGATGGTCGAACCAGAGAGACAACCCATCATCTTGACGAAAGAGGAGTTGGATCGCCTGGTCTCCAACCCCGTTAAAGGTGCGCTTGAACAGCACCAAATTGAGCAAGTTGCATCACGTCGAGCGGCCTTGGGGCAAGGGGACATCCGCAGAATCTCCACCTTGCACCACCACAATCGAAGATCTATCTCGCCATCGGTGGGACACGCAGTGATAACTCTAGCACACCGGCGGGATTCCCTGGGAGATCTGGAGAAGGCTAACTTCGTCGCTTCCAGCGTCCTAAGGCAGGAAGAAGGACTGGGGAAGAATGAGGGGCCCAAGACTTTCCAGAAGGCACCCTCCACCCCCTTTCTCACTTGACATCATAGAAGATTTCATGCCGAAGCAGTTCCGTAGTCCCGGCATCGCTAACTACGATGGGAAGAAGGATCCAGAAGATCATATATGCAAATTCGAGAACGCGGCTCTCTTGCACCAGTACACAAATGGTGTCAAGTGTCGAGTGTCGAGTGTTCTTGAACACTTTGTCGGGGGCCGCCCAGAGATGGTTCCAGAGGCTGCCCTAGGGTTCTATAAATTCCTTCTTGGAGTTTAGAATCGCGTTCCTGCATCACTTCGCCAGTAGTCGTTGAGAAGTCGACATTAAATTTGTTTGCCCTCAAACAGAAGGCGAAGGAGTCATTGAAGGATTATATCCAACGGTTCAACCGGGTGGCACAACATGTGACAACCGCAACATCAGAGATCCTTTATGTTATAACCGCAACTTTGCTATTTTACAACCATTGCATGCAGAGCTTGAAGAAGGACCCTTTATGTTTGTGTTAGAAACTTTGTTTATTTGTTGTATTTTATGCTTGAAGAAGAACCTTTGTATTAGAACTGTGTGTTGAAATCATTTCTTGTGCATATTTTATGTTTGGTTTTAGATGATTGTCATTTTAGATGATTGGTTTTAGAACTGTGTATTTTTTGGTGAATTAATCTGATTCATACTGGGAATTGGACAAATCTGAATTATTTATTTCCGACGGAATACCGACAAAAATCGGAGTCTGCCGGTGATGTATCGGCCAACTTTCTGATAAAAACCAGTATATTACCGACGGAATTTGGTTCCGTCAGTATATTACTGACGGAAACAGAGTTTCCATCGGAAATTACCGACGGAAACAGAGTTTCCGTCGGTAATATACTGACGGAACCAAATTCCGTCGGTAGCTTACCGACAAAAATTCCGTTTCCGTTGGTAATTACCAACGGATTAATTCCATCGGCAAATATATTTACCGACGAACGAAAAATTCCGTCAGGAATATTATCTCGAAAATTAATCTTCCGACTTTTAAATTTCCGTCGTAGTTCCGTCGGTAAGTAGCATTACCGATGGAATTCCGTCGGTAATTTTCGTCGATAATGGTAATATTTTTTGTGGTGCTTGTCAGCGCCTTCACGCAGGGACTCTTCGAGGGTGACTTCTTCCGATCATTGATGAAGAAGCCACCAACCAGTTTCGACAACTTGTTGGGTCGCTCTGTCAAGCACGTCATTAACATTGAAGAAGAGCAGCACGCTCGTCGAAAAGAACCAGCAAGAGTCCCTATGCAGACTACCGTACGGTCTGAAAGAAGGGAGCCCCCAGCACTGGCTCGGGCGAAGGATCCTCGTTCTAGGAAGGACCACTGGGCGGGTAAGAAGAGGCTAGTAGAGACAGTCGACACCCAGGAGTCGGAGCCACCAAAAAAGTACTACTACTTCCACGGTAGTACGACACACTCTACAGAGGAATGTCATGCCTTGAAGAAAAGGTTGTCTGAGGAAGCGGTCACCAAACCTCGAAAGCGATGGAAGAAAGTGGGGTACCGCTGGAGATCCCCTCGGCAGAGCCTTTCTCCTCGCAAACGACAAGCGGGAGGAGAAGGAACCCGGCGACCATCTCGATCACGTTCTAGGGGAAGGAGCCGGAGAGCGTACCCTGTCGCTCCCTCTCACCTGAATGAGACCCCAAGAAGGGCAAGACTCCTGTGCGTGGTCCTCCTTCTGGCCATGTGGGAGTGATCTTCTGAGGTCCTACCGAAGGAGACTCTCATCTGGCAAGAAAGGCCCACACTCGTCGCTTGAACAACTATGGCATCAGAACAAGTAGTAGCCAATGTCGGCGCCCTGCCATCTCATTCGGCCCAGACGACCTAGAAGATGTGGAAGCCCCTCACGAGGATGCCCTAGTAATTCTTGCATGCATAGTAAATTATGAAGTTAAGCGTGTCTTCGTGGATACAGATAGTTCTGTGAACATCCTGTACAAGGCGGCCCTGGACCAAAATGTAGATCGATGAGAATGAGCTGCGTCCAGTCTCCACTCTACTCTTCGGCTTCACCGGATACCGAGTGCAGCCAATAGGGAAAATCTCCCTATCCCTATCATTGGGAGATAACACACTGGAGAGGATGAGGAGGATTCCTTTCCTGGTCATGGACGCCCCCCTTGTCTTATAACGCCATCCTGGGATGCCCAATGCTCAGCATATTCCAGGCGGTGATCTCAGTCTACCACCAAAAGATCAAGTTCCTGATGGGCGAGCAGGTGGCCGAGGTCAAGGGGGATCAACTAGCCTCCTGGCGATGCTACAACGGGGAGGTCAGGTCTGAAACCCGCAAGAACCCGAAGGCTGACGAAGCTCTACTGATTGACCTCGCCAACCCTCGAGAGGAGGAAGGACCTAAGGAAGAACGGAGGGAGGTTGAGAGTGAAGAGGTCCAGATCCACTCTCAACAGACAGGGGGAGTCACAAGGATTGCTGTCGACCTCGCACCGAAGCTAAGGAGTTGACTGATCGACTGCTTGCAGAACCATCAGGACATGTTCGCATGGGCTACCGAGGAGATTAAGGGAGTCCCCCTAGCCTTGGCCACACATCGCTTGCATGTGACCCCTAGAGCTCGACCGGTGAAGCAAAAGCGAAGACATTTCACACCCGAGCAGGACAAGGTTTCAGAGAGGAAGTCACCAAGTTGTTGAGGGTTGGGCACATAAGAGAAGTTCAGTTCCCGACTTGGTTAACTAATATAGTATTTGTCCCTAAGTCGGGGGTAAATGACGGATCTGTATTGATTTTAGAGATTTAAATAAAGTCTGCCCTAAAGACTGCTACCCCTTGCCTCGGATAGATCGGCTAGTGGATTCTACTGCTGGTTGCGATTTTATTTCTATGTTGGATGCTTACCAGGAATATTACCAAGTCCCTCTCGCTCCTGAAGACCAAGAGAAGGTCAGTTTCGTGATAGCAGATGAGATTTATTGCTATAACGTCATGTTGTTTGGGTTGCGTAACGCCGACGCGACCTATGAACGGATGATGGATAAGGTCTTTTGACATCAGATAGGGAGGAGCATCGAAGTATATGTGGATGACATCCTAGTCAAGACCAACAAGGGAAAAGACATGATCGCTGACCTGGAAAAGACGTTTGCCACCCTGAGGGCCAACAGGCTGAAGCTAAACCCTGCTAAATATCTTTTCAGGGTGAAGAGTGGTCGATTCTTAGGGTATATGGTGACGGAGAGGGGAATTGAGGCTAATTCAGAAAAAGTAAAGGCTATTCTGGACATGTCATCTCCTCGCAACTTCAAGGAGGTACAATGGCTGAATTGTAGAATTACGGCCCTGTCCAGGTTCATCTCTAAGTAGGTCGACAGGACCCTATCCTTCTTCAAGATTTTGAGAAAGGCAGTCAAGTTCGACTGGAACGACCAGTGTGACATGGCGTTTGCATATCTTAAAGCTTATCTGGTCGAGCTCCCTATCCTTTACAAGCCAGTGGAAGGGGAGACATTATTCGTCTACCTGTCCGCAACTAAACAAGTGATAGGCTTCACGCTCATCTGAGAGGAAGACACTGTGCAATATCCAGTCTATTTCTTCGGACATCTCCTGAAGGACGTAAAGACACGATACACTACGATGGAGAAATTGGCCCATGCTCTGGTATTAATGGCCCGGAGGCTCTGGTCATACTTCTTAGCACATCCTGTGGTAGTTCTCACCAACAGTCCGCTCGGACGAGTCCTCACCAATCTGGATGCTTCAAGTTGGTTGATCAAATGGACCGCATAGTTAAGCAAATATGGGATTGAGTATCAGCATCGTACTGCCATCAAGGCACATCCTCTTTCGGATTTTATGCTCAAAGTTATTCCTGAGTCGAAAACCGAAGGAGTTTGGAAGATCTATGTCGATGGGTCATCCAACAACAAGCATAGTGGAGTCAAGGTGTTAATGGTTTCCCCCCGGAATAATACGTTGCATTTATCTATCCTGCTCCACTTCCGAGCCACCAACAATAAAACTGAGTACGAGGCAATCCTAGCAGGGTTACAAGCAGCCAAGCATGTGGGAGCTACTCGAGTCATCCTGCATTTGGACTCCCAGCTCGTCGCTCAGAAAATAAAGGGTGACTTTGAAATAAAGTGTGAGCGCCTACAGAGGTATGTAGTCATATATGAGCAACTGAGATCCTCTTTTACAGAGGTTATTATGCAGAAGATCTCCCGGGCGAATAATGTCCAGGCAGACGAGCTAGCCAAGTTGGCTAGCTCCATTTCTGTGTGGAAGTTAGACGAGCCCTGTATCATCGAAGGGGCGGTGGCTTAGATCGAAGAAGAAGCTGGGGGTGTTATATTGACTGATTGGAGAGAGCCCTATGTGGAGTTCCTACGCAGTGGGAATATGGTGACTGACGATAAAGGAGGTCGACTTTTTCACCACCGGGCTTCTAGATTTACGCTAATCGGAGATCAATTATACAAAAGAGCCTTCACCCAGCCGTTACTCAAGTGTGTCGGGTCGGAGGAAGGCGATTAATCATGCGAGAAGTCCTCGAAGGCATTTGCGGGAGCCACATTGGGGGAAGATCCCTGGCTAAGAAGATCATCCTGGTCGGATACTTATGACCAACACTACAAGCAGATGCCCTCAAGTTTGTAGTCGGATGTGAGGCTTGTCAAAAGCAACGATATGTCACTCACCGCCCGGCTGAGCTACTTCAAGTCTCCACAGTTTCTTACCCATTTGATCAATGGGGAATGAACATTGTAGGTCCCTTTCCAATCGGGGCCCAGCAGATGAAGTTCTTGCTGGTCCTGGTGGATTATTTCTCTAAATGGGTAGAAGCTGAGCCTCTCGCGCACATCACGGAGGCTGCAGTGATGAAAATTCTGTGGAGGGACACTGTCTGCAGATATGGCATCCCTTACAAGCTGGTGTCAGACAATGGCAGACAGTTTGTCGGTCGCAAGCTCAAGGAATGGTGTGAACGGCTAGGCATTCACCAAGCCATCACTTCAATCGCTTACCCCCAGTGTAATGGTCAAGCAGAGGTCATCAACCGGGAAATCATCAGGGGGCTCAAGTTAATGCTAGACCACGTCGGAGGTAGCTGGGTAGAAGAGCTCCCGAGTATTCTCTGGTCCTACCGAGTATTCTCTGGTCTAATAATTAAAAAAAAATGCAAGTCAATATAAAAGACAACATAAAAAGTCAATAGGTCAAACAGAGTCCATGAATCAATCACAAGTCCGACCTAACAAGTTAAGCAAAAGAGTCAACAAAAGTCAATCCTAAATCCAAATAAAGTCAACTACAAATTAAGTCTAGGAAAAGACGAGCCCAAGTGCCATGAGCGAAGCATGGTCATAAGCTCTGTGTGTCAGGCATGGTTTGCCTCCAATTCTCCATGTATCGGGCCTCCGACTCCTCTCACAAAGTGTAAATTTGATGACCCAATTCGGATACCTCCAGCTCAAGCCGGGTGAGTCGTTCATCTGTAGTCGAGGAGGTGGAGCTGGTGGTGTCTGTTGTATCTGCGCCTCAAGCTCCGTCGGAAAGTCATCCTCGTTGGCCTTCGAATTATCCTAAGGCTGGGTGGCTCCCTGTCGTCTCTATGACATGACCCCAATGTTTGAGATGTTTATCGTGGCTAACAAAAATTTCCTAATCCCTATCTCGCTAAACTCGATCATATAGGTAACCTCACCGGCAAAGTTGTCGCATCCTGAGGCTAAGAAGAGAGCGGTCAAGATGTGACAATAGGGTGTACGAACTCTCGATCGTGTGGAAATGCTAGATGCATAGATGATGGTGTGAAAGATGTGTAGTCTGATGTTAATGTTAATGCAATGAATAAAGACATAAAATAAGAAGGTATGAATAGGTCTCATCATCACTACATCTCTAGAAGTGAGTGGTAGAATACATCGGACTAGAACTCGATATAATGTGTATTCCTAAATACGCAAGTCAAGGGATCGAAAGTGGATGACAGTAGGGTCCCTCCCACCCCCCCCCCCCCCTCCCAAAAGAAGTGTAGAGTGTGTCAAGGGTGATGTGAGAGTAGAGGTCAGAAAAGGGAAGGTCCCTGGGAGGATAGCAAAAAATGTGGACTGAGAGGGTAGAAGTCCTAAGTGATAGGTGATCATGTTAGGAGTAAAGGTAAGATCATGAGCCTGAACTCTAGTGGAGTACCTAAGGTCATCAATCTTTACTAAGTTGTTGTAAAATTCTACACATAGGGTGATATTAATTAGACTGGTGTAGTAGCCTAGATTGTCAAGCTGATAATGATTAATAACCTCAACAGATAGGGGACACGACTGAGTAAAGAATCCCCTACTTAGATAATGGGTCTTAAGGGGTTTGTAGATTGTAAATCTAAACCCATTGTAGAAACCTAGTGATGGGAATCTGGGGTTAGAACTGGGCTCATCAGAAGGGTCAACCTCAGAAACTTGGTGTTTACTAAATAGAGAAATTAAATAATAAATAACCTATTTGAATTGTAGAATGAAAGAGAAGTTGTGATAAAGGTCTTACAGAGGAGGCATAGCTGATAATAAAGAGAAATGATGATCCTTAGTTAATCGCAATTACTCGGACAAAGCTTGGAGTGAGAGAAGGGAAGCGAAGAGGGAGTTTTTGAGGCAAGAGGGCGCCTGATTTGTGGCCTTGGGGGATTCTGGCCAATGGCTTATGTAGCCACCGGTCAAACGCCCAGGAGCCAAAGGGGCGCCCGGGATCAAACTTGTGTGGGGCGCCCAACAACTTCTCGAGCGCCCGTGATTAGGTGGCCACCCCTAGTTTTGGAAAACTAGGGGCGCCTGCTACATGAGTGACGAGGCTCCTGGGAACTTTCCAGGCGTCTGGTTCAGAAAAGGGGCGCCCATGACCTATACGGGAGCCCGTTTGACTAAGGGTTGACCAGGCATCACATCAAGCAAAAATAATTTCAAGAAATTAAGTTGTAATGAACATGAGTTTGATTTTGAAAAAAATAAATTAAGTTTTAAAACAAATTAATTAACATTGAGTTTAAAAAACATTAAGTTAGATTTTTAAAAGAAATTAAGTTAAATTTGTTTTAAAAGGGTTAAGTTAAATTTGTTTTGAAAAAATTAAGTTAGTTATGAGAAATTAAATTATATTGATTTTGAAAAATTAAATTGAATTTTAAAAGTTAAGTTTGTTTTGAAAAATTAAATTAATTTTGAAAAATTAAGTTGGATTTTAAAAGTTAAGTTTGTTTTCAAAAAATAAATTAATTTTGAAAAATTAAGTTGGATTTTAAAAGTTAAGTTTGTTTTGAAAAATTAAATTAAATTGATTTTGAAAAATTAAGTTGGTTTTAAAAGTTAAGTTTGTTTTGAAAAAATAAATTAAATTCATTTTGAAAAATTAAGTTGATTTTAAAATTAAGTTTGTTTTCAAAAATTAAATTAAATTGGTTTTGAAAAATTAAGTTGGATTTTAAAAGTTAAGTTTGTTTTGAAAAAATTAAATTAAATAAATTAGGATAAGGGTAAAATTTTAAGTTAGGTTTAATAAATTGAAGATAAAATTAATTAGAATTGTCGAGTTGGTTGGGTTAGATTAATTTTTTTAGGTCCTAAATATCTCACCCATTTCTAAGCATCAAGACAAGAAAACCTTATCTGTTTTGTGATATTTATAAAAAAGTTTATTTTTAAGTTTAAGTGAAATCTAAGATTTGATTGAACCTCTTGAGTTAGATTCAAGTTTAACAAGTAATAATTTAAAAATATATTTTAATAATCGGCTTCTAGGTCTTGGCGAGGCATAAGGGCCTTCTTGAGTATAGGAACAACTCTTTCCTAGACAAAGTCTTTTAAAGAAATTATATTTTTAATTTACTCTTTAAGGAACCCTGGTCTAAGTAATCGATGATGTAGTGAGGTAGCTTCGGCTAATTCCACCAGGCTAAAAAGATCAAATAGGGTACTCCTTACCCTACCTGACTCCTTAGACAGACTTTCCTAACATACAATCAGCTCGCCCCACCCTAATACTAGATTGTACAAGTTTCAATCAAGTTTAGTCCTTATCTAACTATTTCTAGTCTTAAGCATTATATTTTGCAGAAAATAAATAAACAAGCAATCAAACAATTTTGACAGACATGCAAAAAATTTATCTAATAATATAAATGGTCTTTTTATTAGGTCCCCCTAGATAAAGGTCTTGATACGGTCGATCCAGGTAATGAATTTGATCCTTGGGGATCTAATAGTGATTTGGTCATGCTTGATTTGTCAAGCTTAGTTTGGGGACCCATTCTTGGACTCGAGTGCTATTACGATTCATAATTGAAAAATAAGATCTATAATGTGAGTTGGTTCTATACCCAAGTCCAAATCGGTTAAGAACGACCTTTTCTTTTATAAGAATCATGTCAAGATTCTTGGAAGTCAAAGTGAACCACTCTAGGGTTACTCTAAGTCCCTTGACTTGAGTTTTCAGAGAGGAATTCTCTTCCTCAAGTTGTTGGACTTGAGTAGAGGTTCCTTCTTGAACGGTCTCAGTCAGGGAACTTGAGTTAGTGTCCTCCTTAAGGGTTTTTACCTCCTTTTGGAGGGACTTGACCTGGACATTGGATTTAGCCAACTTATGATATAGATAGAAGATCAAGTCATAGAGTTCAAGTTCAGAGTAGCCACTTACAGTAAGTCGGCATTTTCTGACAAGGAGATCGTTCCGAGTCCATTGCTTTGCTCTGGCTTTGCTTCTGACTCGGACTCGATGTCATTCGTCTGATGCCGTCAGTGCAAGAAGGTTCGAGTTGGGCAGTTCTTTTTCGTTTTACTCCTATGAGGAAGACTCGTCCCACATTGCTTGAAGCACCTTCTTTCGTCGTTGCTTCTTCGCTTATTTTAAGTTGGGGCACTCCAATTTGAAGTGACCCTTCTTATTGCACCCGTAACAGGTGATCTCCACCTTGTTCTTCTGGCTCATGCTTGGTTCAGTCGGATCATCCTTTGACTGAACTGTTATCTTCTTTTTCTGACCCTTACTCTTCTTGTACATCCTTCGAACTAGATTAACTAGTTCGGTATAATCAATGTCTTCTTTGTCAGACTCTGAGTTGGTATCAGACTTGGGTTCAAGTTGCGGCTTTTTCTTCTTGAGTTTACCTGCAAGCAAAGCAATACCTCTCTCGACCAATGTAGCATTAGTTTGTTCATGTAATTCAAATTTAGAAAATAATTCATCTAATTTAATTGACGCAAGATCCTTAGAAATCTTGTACGCATCCACCATGGATGCCCACAAGATGTTTCTTGGAAAAGAATTTAGTGCATACCTTACTAAATCGTGATTTTCTACTTTGTGGCCAATTGCGTGAAGGTCGTTCATCAGCTCCTGGATTCAACCATGTAGTTGCACAGTAGTCTCCCCTTCTTGCATCTTCATATTGTACAATTTGTTCAATAGCAAGTCACCCTTGCTTATTTTTGTGTTGAAGGTTCCTTCATGAAGTTAGATTAGCTTGTTCCACAATTCTTTTGCACTATTGAAGGAGCCAACATGATTGAGTTCTTCTTTGGTGACACCACACTAGAGAATTTGGGTCACCTTGGCATCAACTTCTATCTTCTTCTTCAAAGCTGAATCTCATTCGGTGTATCCCAGAAGTTCGCCTTGTGTATTCCATGGAATATCAAGGCCATCTTGGATGATGATCCACATATCCACCTGAGTTTTCAGGTGGACTTCCATAAGACTCTTCCAGTAGCCGAAGTCCTCTCCAAAAAATAGAAGAGAGTGAGCGGTGCTATAGCCTTCTTGTTTGGCCATTGAGGGAGAAAGAGAGAATCTTGCAAAACACAAACAAAAAAACTCGTGCCAAGACTTGGTCTTGGATTAGTAGTGTGGGAAGAAATACACGTAAAAGAAATCTTGAGTGGTGTTGCATCAACTTTGAGAAATGAAAAATTTATGCACGAGAAAATATCAAAAAGAGGCAACAATACCGTTTTTTGATTAGTTCAAAAAGAACAAATTCGAAAAAAATGGCTCAAATGGTGGTTTCACCGAATCGGAGCAAACCTTGCTCTGATACCAATTGTAGGATTGTAGAGGGTGATAGAGGGGGGTGAATATCATGTTCAAATTTTTTTTTCAAATTTAGACAAGTTACGCAGTAGAAAAGAGAATACAAGAAAGCAATCGCTAACACTGTTTATTTTTACTTTGTTCGGAGTCTGTGACGACTCCTACTCCAAGGCCCACGGTCCTTGACCGTTTACTTTAAGCAATTCTATAAGTCGCAAATGAGTTCAAATATGCAATGTTTAAGTACAAGTAAGAAGAAAAGAAATATCGACAACTTTAATCGAAATGAAATATAGGCACGTTGTTGCCGGAGCAGCATTTCGTCATCTTTGGATCGTTTCAGCACAGCACACGAGAGCACAAGTGATATAGAAAAAGATTACGTGAGTCTCTGGTCGAAAACCCCTTATGTAGGGTCATACGAGCGCCCGTGTGCCTATACGGGTGCCCGTGTTACTGCAACACAAGTCCAACAATAATATGCAAAGGAAATGCATGTAAGACAGTCAGTGTTGTCCAATCCTAACTTTTAGGTTTCAACTGAAACTCTATGTCAGCCGACGTCTGTTGTTCCCTCTTTTGGAGAATATGTCTTCATGTACTCCACTCTAGAGGAGTTATCTGTTGCCAACTGGCACCTCCGATTGGACTTTTGCTTGACCTCTGAAGACTCCGGAGCTCGAGACGTCCGTACCTTGACTCATCCCTACTTCTGTCCATTGTCCTCGCTCAGCTAAGACTCCTGCCTGATCTTCCGGATTAGGACTTCGGTGCCCAACCCCCGGTCAGGTCTTCGTGCCCAGTCTTCTGAACTAGGTCTTCGTGCCCGGCTTCACTCACCAGGTCTTCGATGCCCAACCCTTAGTCAGGTCTTCATGCCCAACTTCACTCACCAGGTCTTCGGTGCTTAGTCCTCGACTAGAACTCCATGCTCAACCCTACAGATCAAGATTTCGTGCCTTGTTACACTAGGACTTTCCTACACACTCAGTGTAACTTATTAAAACTAAAAACATACTTAACTTTGAATTCGTTTGTCATTATCAAATAAGGTTCAATCTGGTGCTTCTGGCACCAACATCACATGCAGGGGGAGGTTTATTTGAGGGGGAGTTACTTTACTATTTTATCTTGTTTATATTGTCTTATCTTGCTTTAACTTAATTGTGAATCAGGTTGTCAAATATCAAAAAGACGAAGATTGTTGATGCAAGATGAACCACAGTCGAACCTGTGTTTTGATGTTAGCAAAGGTTAAAGTTAAGTCTTGTTATTATCTGATGAAGCTAACAAGTGTGCAGGAAGATTACTTTTGTGAATCCCTAGTTGTGTCTAGGCAAAAGTTTTGGCAGATCATGGAAACCAGGCAGGGAGCCAAGATGGGTTAACATTTGACAGGAAGTCTCGGTAGGTCAGGATAACCCAATACCAAGCAAGTGGAAGCCCTAACAGGCCCTGACAAGCCAATCTGATGCCAAGCAGTAAAGTCCAAATAGGTCTGGGAGACCCAATGTTTGGCAGGTGAGTAAGGTAAACTCTTAGAGGAGAGTGTTGTGAGGTCATGTCCCGATGGGACAGCCTTAAGCACTGATCCAACTAGAGAAACTTACGGTGGTTTTTAAATTGGAATCAAGACAGGTTTCACGTCGATTACTTGTGCATATTATATTTATGCTAACTCTGTTTTGCAAAGTTAATCATTTACGTGTTATATGTGTTATGCTAACATGTTCATGCAAATCAGTCAAGCATAGTTGACCGAGGTAATAGTTGACTGATCATCAGGATCAGTCGATTGATCCAGCACCACCACTAAGCAAAGCCAACATACCGTTGATTGATCATCAAGATTAGTAGCCGAACCATATTTGGTATGTGAGGATCTAAAGAAGAAAACTTTATCTGTTAACTGATTAGGAGGATAGATCAACTAATCATATTTATTATAGCACCAGTTGAGCACAACCGAGCAACAAATATAAGGAAAGACGTGGGTTCCATTGACTAAATAGGAGGTTCAGCCGATCGATTGGATCAGTTGACCAAATGGTTTTTATTAGTGGGAGAGAATGTTAAATACGACAATTCGAAAATCCGGTCCAAAATTTTTTTAAGAAATCTTCTAAAATGTTTTAGATTTTTTTGGGCCTACGAACAAGGTTTAGGAGAGATTAAGAGTTGGGTTCCTTAAAGTGTCGGCGATAAAATGCAAAGAAACCCTACTATTAAGGGGCTAGGTTGGTCTAGCAAACATTGGAGGGTTTAATTGCTTAAAACCTAAAGATTGGGCTTAGGGTGAAATTTTCCATAATGTGAGGCCTAAATTGCAAAAATGGGCAATTATGGCTTTCGCTCTCCTTCTCTGTTTTCTCCCCCATCCCAAATTGCGATGCTTGTTTTTCCCTCCGATCTCTTTCTGCCCATCGGAGCTCGGCGGATGCGAGGGACTACGGGTCGCTGTACTTGGGCTAGCCGAAGGCGGCGTTGGGGGTCTCCTTGTTGCGTCGATGGCGACACGCTAGGAAGAGGGAGGGATTGGGGCGTACGACCAATTCAAGATGGAAATTAAGCGAGGGTTGATCTGTTCTTCGGTGACCTATTCACGATAAGTGTTCGATTTACTTTAATGGTATAGTGGAGCTCCATGGATCGAGTGGATCCAATGACGTTGTTTTGTGGTCAATCCTCGCTGACCTTGGTATGAATTCTTCCCCTAATTGTAGTTTTCTTAGGCACTTAGGTGATCTAGGGATTGGGGGAGTTGCTAGCTTGTATCTGGAGCCATGAGTGGTCAATTTTCCCTACTGGTCCTATTTCCGGCGAATCCGAGCAAAGATTTGGTTGCCGACGCATCATACAGGTAAAGATGAATGATTCTTGGATTGTTGATCTTGGTTGAGTAGAAGCATGAATCGGATTCTGATGGATTTTTAGAATGAGTTTTGTGTAGTTATTGTTATAACTCTGTTTGGGAGAAGAACACTGATCTGAACTGGAATTCTGTATTGGTAGGTAGAATTTGGGTTCTTGGTTCTGCCTTGGTGTTGAATCTGGTAGAATCGTTGCTTGACCAATGGATGAGAATTGGTTTTGTTTGGATCGGCAGTTTACTGTGTTGACTTTGTTTTCTGAAGCGAATTTCGGCTGTGTGGTTGTTATTATTATCTTTTGGTTTTGGATGGATGCTACTTTGGTTTTGGGATCTTGCCATGCAATCTTAGGTTAAGCTAAGGTCCTGTGTTAGAAATCTGATTTGTAGATTTTTTATTTGAGTTTTGTTCTTGGTTAAGTTTGAGTTCAAAACAACAGGAGTTACTTGGTTGATTCCATTTCCATATCAGACTTTCTACTTCTTGGATTAGGTTTAGTTGGGATGACGACTTGGGTTGAATTTGGGTTAAAACCTAAATTGGACCAAATCTCAATTACTTGGAGTAATTAGAGATTAATTATTTCATTAGGATTAATTAAATAACTTTGATAGTTAGGATTAATCCTAATATGGTCTACTAGTTAGTTTAGCTAATTACTATTTAAGTAAATAGCTAAAAGTTGCGTCCCTTGATACAAGACATTGACTTGATTGAGTTTGAGGTGGATATACGTGGACGGTGGTTCTCTTCGCTTACAAGCACCTACATTAAAGGCAAGTACCTTCTCTTGGTTTCTGTAGATATTGTTTTCCCTATCCATGGCTTATTATGGTTAGTATTAGATTTATTACCTTATATTTGCTCTTGATTATCCCTTCTTGATACTTAGCTACTTGGATTTGGAATAATCATGTTTATGTCTATACAGTCTCACTTTGATACTATCACTCTATAGAGTACACACATGTGAACGTGTGCTTAGGATTGGATTTATGTCACAGTAGACCTGACATCGAGTTGACCATTAGTTATACTTTTGCCTGTATATCTAGTTGCATGGTAGTTAGGTTATGATACATGATTCAGACCTATTGCATGTCATATTATTCTTGACATCGAGTTGACACCAGTTATCCTTTATTGGTATATCTAGTTGCATGTTTGATTGGTATCGATACATGACTATGACTTATACATGTCATATCAGGTATGGAGGTTTATTTGGTGGGTGTTGCATGTGTTAGTGTCATGCACCATCCTTACACGGTTGCATAGCTGGCGACCCTTGGCTCCCTTATGGTTTAAATTAGTCATCAGTTAGACAAGACCTGCCCACACGACCACTTAGGGGTTAATGGTTATCAGAGTGTAGGTAGTTTTGCTCTGTTCTGTTCCACTCGGCCACACATAGGTTAGTGGATATCGAAGCATGGTAGCAGGCAGGGATCCCTCCTCTTTCTGTTGATACGAGGTAATTAAAGCGGGGCTCCCCCATATGATGTAGTAGGAGTGTTGTCTCCGACTGCATCATGTCCACTTGGCCACTCCAGAGCAATGGCGACGAAGTACGTATAGTTATCATAGCCCTACCCACTCAGTTGTTTACATATAACATGTTACGGTAGCTGGACTGGCATTAGGGTTGACACATATCATTGCATCATTGTATATGATGCATGTGATTTCATTTGATTGTGCTTGTTGCATTTGATTGAGCTATGATTGCTGCATATATTTGACAAGCACATACAAGAGGTATTTTGCATATGGTTTTATGTCCTTGCATTAACTCGTGTGGTACGAGCTTACCCGTGGAAGGTTTACTGGGGATTTATAATCTATATTTTCCCCAGGTTTGGTTGACACAGGTATGTACATTTCATACAATACTTCAGTCATATTTCTGATATCGTTATGAGACTATATCCGTTTCTATTTCCAGGATAATGCTATGTCGTCAGGAGTGCCCAGCAGTCAGTCCCCCTCTCTTCATGTCGAGTCGATTTCTAGACCTTGTCGTTGTCTGTACTTGATGGTACATTTGCATTGATTTTAGTTTGTGAACTTGTATTTCAATTTGTCTCGTTGACATGTTTTGATTTTTCGATGACTGTTGTAATTGTATGCCTTGAGGGCTTATGTGATGCCTTGTTGTGTCGTAAGTCGGATTGGTCTGCATTTTCATGTATCATGGAGTGTTTTGTGCTATGATGGTTTCGTTTTATATCTTTTATTCCAGCCATATTGGCTGAGGTATTATTTGGCCATGTGGGCCTTTATATTGAGAAATCATATTGTCCGTTATACAGGGGAAATGTTGTCCGATTTATATCGGTCTAGCGGCTTCTCGGGGGGGGGGGTGATTTCTCGAGCCTAGATCTCCACCACCAGAGACACAATGTCTTTCTGTGCATTTCATCATATATACGATTATTCTACGCAATTTTTTAATAATATATGCAGATATTCCATCGATGTAAAAAAGAATTAATTATCAGCAAATAAATTTAGTCAATAATCTATCGAAGTTAAAAATTGATTAATAATTTTTTAAAAAAAACAATTAAATTGTTTCATTTACTTAATTTAATTTTATTTTGTAAATGTCAAATTTTACTATATTTAATTAATTTAAAATATTTATTAGTCAAATAATTTATTTTTTAAATACATTTAAAATCTTAATTTTATTTATATTCATTTCATTCTTTTTTTATTTTTTATTTTTGTTAAAAAATATTCTTAATTTTATTTATATTTATTTCATTCTTTTTTATTTTTTATTTTTGTTAAAAAATATTCTTAATTTTATTTATATCAATTTTCTTTCTTTTCTTATATTCATTTTCTTTAAATTTTTTCCTTTAATATTTTTTCCACTAAATCTATAACTTCGTTTCATACTTCACACGTAATCTCTATGCCTTCATCTTCTTCTCTCCATCACCAAAACCGTAAATTTTAAGTTAAAAATCTTTATTCTTCTTATATTCAACTCCAAATAACCTAAATCTCACACTGAAATTTTTTTCATTTCCTCTATTCAACTTCAAAACCTTCAATCTCACTCAGAAAAATCTTTCTCTTCTTTTATTCGATTCTATTCACCATCCGACTCTGCACTACTAGAATATATCATTGATATTTTAAATTAATATTTTTTTAAAAAAATATTATTATAAATATTTTATAATGATATTTATTAAAATTATTTATTTTAAAATAATAAATTATATTAAATTATTTACGATCAGAATATTATTAAATTTCATTATTATTTATTGAGAATAATTATTTTTAAAACTTTAAGCATATTAATTTTTTTCTCTTAACTTTTTACCTTTATTAATCTCTAATAGCAAGTAAAACTAACTTAAATTTTTACCTTTCCTCTTTTCAGCATCGATCGAAATCAGAGTTTTTTCCATAGGTAACTCTAATCTCATATTCCCATAGATAATCAAAATCAAGATTTATTAAGAATAATTATATAATTAAAGAAAATTATTAATTAGTTAAAAATAATTAACTAACATATGAAATTATTTATCGACCAATAATTATAAATTAATTAATAAATGAATAAATATCTTTCTTATTTTTTCCTAATTATTAAGAATAACAATATAATAAAAGAAACTATTGATTAATTATTAAATAATTAAATAAGACATAAAAATATTAATAGTTGTAGTCTAGTAATAAAAAGAAATTTAGAAAATAAAGCAAAATCTTTGAAATACGTATTCGATATAATTACAACCAATGGAGAAGAAATCATTGAAGAAGGAGAAGAAATCCTTAAAGAAAAAATCATTCAAAAAATTCCTCAACGGTTATACAAACTAACTGAAGAGTTAGAAGCACTAGCACAGGATGAAGATGAAGAAGATGAACATAAGCAACTAATGAAACAAGATCAGGAAATTCGTACAAGAAAAGCCAGACGAGTGGTGATTTATACTGACTATAGCGTGAATCCCGAGACTAACGATGATGAAATAAACGAGCTGGCTTTGATACGTTACTCACAACAACCTGATTTTCGTCGAGGTCTAATCAAAGGATCCTTACGCGCTCAAAGACGTAAAAATTTGGAACACATTCCAAGCATATGTAAATTCTCCGCTTTTTTTTGATCGAGTAGAAAACATATTTTTTTTTCTCTTTTAAACAAGATCGATCAAAATGTCTTTCTCGAGCCTAGATCTCCACCACCAGAGACACAATGTCTTTCTGTGCATTTCATCATATATACGATTATTCTACGCAATTTTTTTATAATATATGCAGATATTCCATCGATGTAAAAAAGAATTAATTATCAGCAAATAAATTTAGTCAATAATCTATCGAAGTTAAAAATTGATTAATATTTTTTTTAAAAATAACAATTAAATTGTTTCATTTACTTAATTTAATTTTATTTTGTAAATGTCAAATTTTACTATATTTAATTAATTTAAAATATTTATTAGTCAAATAATATATTTTTTAAATACATTTAAAATCTTAATTTTATTTATATTTATTTCATTCTTTTTTATTTTTTATTTTTGTTAAAAAATATTCTTAATTTTATTTATATCAATTTTCTTTCTTTTCTTATATTCATTTTCTTTAAATTTTTTCCTTTAATATTTTTTCCACTAAATCTATAACTTTCGTTTCATACTTCACACGTAATCTCTATGCCTTCATCTTCTTCTCTCCATCACCAAAACCCTAAATTTTAAGTCAAAAATCTTTATTCTTCTTATATTCAACTCCAAATAACCTAAATCTCACACTGAAAATTTTTTCATTTCCTCTATTCAACTTCAAAACCTTCAATCTCACTCAGAAAAATCTTTTCTTCTTTTATTCGATTCTATTCACCATCCGACTCTGCACTACTAGAATATATCATTGATATTTTAAATTAATATTTTTTTTAAAAAATATTATTATAAATATTTTATAATGATATTTATTAAAATTATTTATTTTAAAATAAAAAATTATATTAAATTATTTATGATCAGAATATTAATAAATTTCATTATTATTTATAGAGAATAATTATTTTTAAAACTTTAAGCATATTAATTTTTTTCTCTTAACTTTTTACCTTTATTAATCTCTAATAGCAAGTAAAACTAACTTAAATTTTTACCTTTCCTCTTTTCAGCATCGTTCGAAATCAGAGTTTTTTCCATAGGTAACTCTAATCTCATATTCCCATAGATAATCAAAATCAAAATTTATTAAGAATAATTATATAATTAAAGAAAATTATTAATTAGTTATTAAATAATTTACTAACATATGAAATTATTTATCGACCAATAATTATAAATTAATTAATAAATGAATAAATATCTTTCTTAATTTTTTTCCTAATTATTAAGAATAACAATATAATAAAAGAAACTATTGATTAATTATTAAATAATTAAATAAGACATAAAAATATTAATAGTTGTAGTCTAGTAATTGGTCATGATTTTTGTTTATAATTTAGGAGACCTATCTTCATTACCGATACCAATAAACTTCTTTTAATATCTTTACATCTATAAAAAATTCATTCCAATGCTTAACAGAAAAAATAAATAAATAATAAAAGTGTGAACGGGTAGTCGGTTCATTTGAGCCAGAACTGGGTCAACGGGAACCCGAACCAGTTACGAGCCGGGGTTGGGTCTGGCTCGAACTTAGTCTAGGGTCGGGTCTACTTGTAGGAGTCGATAGTTGGTTAATTTAGGTTAGAACCGAGTCAACAGGCACGTAAACCAGTTACGAGCTCGGGGTCGGGTCCGGTTCGGACTCGGCCTAGGGTTGGGTCTTCCTGTAAGAGCCGACAATTGGTTAATTTGGGTTAGAACCGGATCAACAGGTACTCAAACCGGTTACGAGCCTGAGGTCGGGTCCGGTTTGAAGCCGACCCAGCGTCGAGTTTACCTGTAAGAGTAGTTGAAAACTATTCTTACATCCTATACTAACATTTAGGCATTTTGAAATCGCTCTTAGGAGTAGTTTAAAACTGTTCTTACACCTAAAGGGTTTCAGAGCACTTTGAACCACTTCTAAATTTATAGCTTTAAAAGCGGTTTGAAACCATTGTGATAAGTACAACATGTAAGATCGATTTCAAACCGTATCTACAAAGAATAATAAGAGTGATTTTTCAACTTTTAAGAATGATTACCAAAACCGCTTCTATAGAATCTAGTGACAACAACAAGAGGAGTGATTTTCAAACCGGTGGTAAAAGTGTAGGAGTGGTTGAAAATCACTTTTAAAAGTAAAAAAAATTGCTCTTATTTGGTTTTTTTTTGTAGTGCACTTAATTGTAGGAGTCATATATGTTTTCCTTCTATTGATACTATAATTGAAGGATATATCAAACACTACTAACCTATGTTGAGTAGTTAAGTTTTCTCCAGGAATAACCTTGTAATTTTTACAAATCTTTTTATCCCTCTTCATAACCATAAGAAAGTCAATTTATGATTTATTATTTTCATTTTTAAATGTGATCAAGTGTTCTTCTCTTTTATTAAAAGATGTATTAGTCAATATAAGGTCATATACTATCATAAAATCTAATATAGTTTTCCCTTCTTTATTTCTTGTTCTAATAACCCCCATGCACCTCCTCATATTCTTCATTTTTCACTCTGATGAACTCATTTAAATCGCTTTCTATTAAAATAATTTTATTTGATGGAATATTTTGTAATACTTCATATAGGTAATCCCAAAATGTTGATTTAGTATTTTCATCTAATCTTACTTGAGATGTATATACGTTAATTATGTCACTACTATCTTGAGAGTTATAATTTATTTCCTTTAACTAATTTTACAAACAAATGATTATATGTTATTAATCATATTAAATATATCGCATTTTATGTTCAAACACTACAACTAAAATTCACTATAAAAGGCATTAAAAAAATAAAAAATATATAATCCACAAGCAGCAGGGCAATTAATCTTTGATGGTCACATATTCAAGTAGTAAAAATAACTTTTTTAATATAGAGTAAAATTGCATACAATAAATCTTTATCTAGAATAAAATGTTAATGCATCAACTATATATATATATATATATATATATATATATATATATATATATATATCATTTTATTCTAGAGAAAGATTTATTGTATGCAATTTTACTCTATTACAAAAAATTATTTTCACAACTTGAATATATGACCATTAAATCACACGATAATTTTATCATTGCACAAAAGCTCTCCTTCTTCAACTAACTCTTTTCAAAAGGATGACCTTTTAAGTTAAACGTGATTTCTTGAGATATATTCTTTTCAAATTGAAAGACCTTTTAAACCAAGTAATTATAGCTTTGTTTCGTCAGTCGTATTAGTTGATAAGGTTGACGGTGTTGGAATCCCTAGTTGGCTACCCATCGCTTCACTTGTGCATACTGATGACATGCCTGAGTATCATGGGTCCCGATTCAGTGGTATGAGCAGAAGGAAGGTATCCACCCGCGAGGCTTGGCAAAGGACGTCCGAGTAGCTTCCACATGTTGGACAAGGATAGGCCCTAGAGCTCGGCGCAACAACTTCCTTCGTCTTAGATGCTTGGGTCTCCTCTACATTAATGTATTTAATTACCCTCCCCAAGAGATTATCAAAGTCCTTGAGGGGCTTCCTTATCATTGAATGAAAAAAATCTCTGTCCACCAGTCATTCGAAAAAAACGCTCACCAATACTTCGGGGGTGATGGAGAGCACATCCATGGTGGTTTGATTAAACCGCTTAATATAAGCCCTTAGTGTCTCCTTAAGCCCCTGCTTGAGGGTAAATAAACTCATACTTGTCTTGTGATATGTTTCGTTGTTGGCGAAGTGTTGGAGGAAAATTTTCTTGAAGTCTTTGAAATAGTAGATGGACCCTGAGGGGAGCTGGTTGAACCATCTTTGTGTCGAGCCAGAGAGTGTTGCCAAGAGCACTCTACATTTTACGTTGTTTGTGTACTGGTGCAACAGACCTGTGTTCTCAAATTTGTGGAGGTGATCTCTGGGGTCAGTTAAGCCTCCATATTCTTCGATCGAAAGTGATCAGAAATTGCGTGGTAGCTTATCTTCAAAAATTTCCAAGGAAAAGGGGGCGTTCGGCCACTCGGGCGAGTTGCTCGCGACGGGGGCTTTTCCTTTCTTTGGGTCCCAAGCGAGAGTATTGCCAAAGGAAGACCTTTGAGGTCGCTCAGACCTAATAGAGCCTCCAGCCACCACCGTTCGGATAAGTGCCCGAGTATATGTGATCAACTGCTCCACCTTAGATTTACCCTCTACTACGTGGGGCCCAGTAACATACATTATTGGTATGTTTGAAGGGAGAAGCTCCTCCGCTTGTTGCTTCTCCGCCAACACCTGCGCCATCGCCACTACTCATAGTTTGAGATCTTTTTGCGACAAGGTGATGGTGGTGAATTTTTCGGCGTTGTCCATTCTCAAGTCTCAAATCAAGTGTGTGTTCCCACAAATGACACCAAATTTGATCCTATTTGAGAGTGATGACATTGGAGCACTGGTGTTGTGGATGGAAGGTTGATAATGAGGAGACCTTGCGTCAAAGACTCATTATGCTGCTAAGAGCACGAAGGAAAAAAAAGAAACATCAACAAATAGGCTAGGGGGTCACTGTCATAGTCACTCTGATGCTTGAATTAGTTATCAGGGAGCCAATAGCAATGGAATGGAAGAAGAAGACGCAAAAATTCCAAAATATGCATACCACGCCACGGAAAAAATAACTCCTAATTATAACACCACTAATAATCCTCCTATTAATGAGATGTTGTGTCAAACAGATGGGTCTATCTAATCATTGTATTTTGACAGTATTGAACGGTCTTGTCAACTACAGGTGTAATGATACTCATATATCTACAACATATCTATGCAAAGATATAACACCATGTGGTTCTGACATCTTTGTTATGAGCCTTGTCCTCAATATGAGCTCATGGGTCAATGGCTTTGATAGGCTCCTAAGCCCACTTGCCGACTAGGCTCTAAAGGTTGGCAGATTGGGCCAATGCAAGCCCCGAACAATCGAGAGGTTTTAAAGGCTTTTGAACCCGTGAGAGGTCTGATTGGCCAGAAGCTCGCTTGCCCACTAGGCTCTGAAGGACGCCAGATTAGGTGCACGCCCCGGACAATCGAGAGGTTTTAAGGGCTTTTGAACTGTGGGAGGTCCGATCGGCCTTATTTGAGTGAGGCTCAGAGAACTAGTTGGGATCCTATCAAGCTAATTCGATCAGAGCTCATTTAGTCGGTTTTTAGGCTGTTGCACTTTGGAGTGATGCGCTACTAGTGTCCGATCGGACATTGCAACTCAATGGTTTCTGTATTGATATTTGACTAACAAATTCGATCAGACCTGAGAGAGGTGACTGATAACTACCATTTTGTTAATCATTTTAGGCTCTCAAATCTATGTTTTGATCCACTTTTATATGCTTAAGTTTGCATTTACATTAGGTTTCATGAATTACCTCTATTTTAGCTTTAGATGCAAATCTTTGTAGATTTGAATTGTTTTGGCACTAAATTTGAATATAATTTTGTAGGCTTCAAATGACCATGGACCTAGATCAGATTGGATCAGACTTAAGCTTAGAATTGGATCCGGATCAAGACGATCAAGCATTGGATTAATATGGGTCGTCCAATCAAGAAACGGTGAGATCTGAGCCAATTGTCAGCTTCTGATCAATCCAGCCCAAGGTAGAGTTAATTAAGTCCATAGATCAAGATCTGAAGCTTTGAACCAAATCAGAGTCCATCTGACCGTCGGATCAAACTTAAGGGGAGTTTCAACCATCCATTCAAAAGAAAGGAAGATCTGAGCCATCCGTCGCAGATCTGATTGATCCAAGCTAAGGAGAAGTAGATCAAGCCATTGATGGAGATCTCGGAAGTTTGGTTCAGATCTGAGATGATCCAACCGTCGGATGAGGCCAGAACGATCACAGCGTTCATTTCTAACTGATAAAACAGAACTTCTCCTCCCCAGATCGGGTCGTCGCGTGTAGCAAGTGTTCTTCAGTTCCTCTCTGTTCTTCATCTATTTCTCTCAGATCGTGCGGCCAACCTCAGATCAACCCTTCATTTCAAGATTTCGAATCGAAGAGATGGATTCTCTGTGAAGATTGCTAGCCAAATCCGATTCTGAAAGGCTCAAGCGGGGGTTCGCCAAGAGCTGAGCTACCATTGATCATTTCTTTCTGATTGTTGTCCCTCGTCGATTGGAGCGATCGGAGCTTTAGAGGGGTTCTTCGAAGGTATCCGAGGAGTTCTGAGCCAAATTCGTTATCCAGTAACTCAAGAAGGAAGGGATAGATGAAAGACTCCAGATGCGCACCAAATGAGGATAATCTGATCAGACCAATCCGATCTTGCTGATTCTCGAGCTAGGGGTTCTTAGTTTGACTCTTGTGTGACGGCAAGAAGGAATTCTCGGTGAAGGATAGATCTGTTATTTAGATTTCATTTCTGAATTCTGTTTCTTTCGTTGCTTAATTCTGTATCAGTTCACATTTCAGCTACTGATCGGTCTGTTTGACCGATCAAGACATCACCTGATCGATCTGTTCGACCGATCAGACTTGCATCTGATCGGTCTGTCGACCGATCAAGCAATTCTCAGCTTTGTGCAATCCTGTCTGTTATCAATTTTCAACACAACCCTGTTCCTTTAGTGATTTCTGTTTCAAACAATACATTTCTGCAATTTAGCTATAGTTCTTATGCTTTTATACATTTAAAGTTAGTTTTGAATTTTCAATCTCATAGTTCAACTTGAATTGCTTAGGCATCAAATTAGTTAAGTTTAGTTTCTACAGTTACCTAGTTTAACTTTGCTTAGCTATGCCTATTTCATTTCAAACTGTATTTCATCCCTTTTTGCAAAACAAACCCCCATTTTAATCTAAAAACCCAAAAACATTAAACAACAACTTCAAGTTTAGGTTGAACATTCACAACTAGTCATTGGAAAAATACGACTTGAGGCCCCTGTACTACATTTAATTTTGTGAGCTAGGGTTTTCAATTTATAAATATCTAAATTTGAGGCTCATTCGTGACACTCTTGTTGTGGGCCATCATCAAATTTTTGGCGCCGTTGCCGGGGAAACACTAGTTGAGTTTGTTTAATTTGAGCTTGTGTTTATTTTCATATTCTTTGATTCCATTTTTATTTGCTTTATCTTTCTATATACATTTGCTGCCATTTTTGTTTGGTTTATGACCAGGACTGCAGGTGGAGATCTTGTGGAATTTGATCCAGAGATTGAGAGAACATTCAGAGCTAGGAAGAAATCAAGGAAGAGTTTGAGAAGCTATTGAAAATTTTTCCACTCATTCAAGCAGTCTCATGGCAGAATATCAGTATTTTTAGAATTTTTAGCAGCAAGTTTATCAAGATTTTCAACAACCCTCACAGCTCTCTCATAATTTTTAGCAAAATTTTCAATCATTCCAGCCTTATCAACATTTTCAGTAACCAAATCAACAATTTCAGCAAAACCAACCTCTGAATCAGCCACAACAACAGTTTCAGCAGAATTTCCAAGATTTTCAACAACAATTTCATTATGATCAGCAAGGTTTTCAACCTTCATAGCAATCTTTCCAACCATACCAGCAGAATTTTCAGTTTGGAAATCAGAATTTTCAACCCCAACAATTTCAGCAATTCAATCAACAAATCTAGCCTCAAATTCAGAATTTCCAGAGCAATAATTTCCAGCAACATCATCCTTGTTATCAAACCAATTTTCAGCAATTTCAACAATCCAGTTGCTCATTTGATCAGCCCCAACAATTTCATTTTCAGAGTTCACAGCTTACTTATAATTTTCAGCAATCTCATGCTACATTTCAAGACCAACAAGAGTCCTATACCAATCAAGGAGGCTATGGAGATTCTAATAAGCTTGATCAACAACAACAAATGCTTGAGGAGATTATGCAACAAATTCTTCAACAGCAACAAATTTTATTACAGCAAGGGCAACAAAAGAATGATTCCACTCTTCAAGACATTGAAAGACACATTGAACAACTAGTTAGTGAGATGAATCAAATGCAAGTCCAAGGATCGGGACAATTACCTTTTCAAGCTACTCCTAATCCTGAGGGGAATGATTGTGCGATAACTTTGAGGAGTGGGGAAATTGTTTCAAGTCTAAATGTTCCAAGGGCTGATTTTTCTGAAAAATTTCAGCAACTTATTTTCCATCTCAGAACAGCCCCCGAAATGTCTACTACATCAATTGAAAGTGACCCTAGTTTAAGTCTAAGTCCTTCATCTATTGATTTGGCAATTTTGATGGAAGAAGAAGAAGAAATCAGTAAATTAGGGTACCTACAGCAGCTATACCTACCGAAATCCCTGCTCAAAATTTATTTCCAAAATTTTCAGCTCAAGTGGAGGAACCAAGGGAACCTTTACCCTTCCCACAGCACCCCAGAGAGGATCCTTCTATCATTAGCATGGGTATTTTAGATGAGGATGTTGAGGCAAAGTTATTTTCTGATAAAGTTTCGCTTGATATTCATAGAGGGTATTCTAGTTCAGATGAAGCTGAGGAGGTATTAGCTATAGAGGCAGCTGAGTTGGAGGTTGTATCTGATTCATTTCCAGTTGCAGATGATTCTACAGGTGTAGGGGATTGCACAGAGCCCAAGGGATCACCTATATTGATTGAGATGTCAGAAGATTCAGAGGATAGGTGTGAGAGTGTAGGGGATTGCACTGAGCCCCAAGGACCACCCATACTTACTGAGTAGTCACAGTTAGAGTTGAAACCATTGCCAGAACATTTAGAGTATGCTTATTTGCCAAAAAGTGTAGAGACTTGCATGGTGGAAGCAAGGACCCAAGAATCACCTGTTTTAGTTGAATGTCCACCAGAACCTGAGCCTGAGGTGGAGACTTTACCTGACCAGGAGGAGGCTATAGTTACATCCACTCTAGGAGAACTTTCAGGTATTTCTCAGCAAGAAAAGGTAAGTATTTCTCCTAATTGTTTAGAAAAATTCATAAAGGTACCTAAATTGATTTTATTGGCTATGAAGCATTTCTTGATACATCCTATGTAGAAACTGATTGTGAAAAATTCATAGAGGTACCTAAGATTGATTTTATTGGCTGTGAAATATTTCTTGATACATCCTATGTAGAAACTGATTGTGAAAAATTTATAGAGGTACCTAAGGTTGATTTTATTGGATGTGATGCATTTCTTGATACATCCTATGAAGAGACTGATTGTGAAAAATTTGTAGAGGCACATAAGGTTGATTTTGTTAGATGTGATACATTTCTTGATACATTCTATGTAGAGATTGTTTGTATTTCATTTCTTGCTTACCCTGCATGCATGCGGGAGGTATTTTCTTTTCATGGTTTTGCAGGGTGTCGTCGGATTCTTGAGTGGGTGCTACAACTAAATGGCCTCCAACCGCCTGGAAGGACTTCCAAAGAGTATATAGTGGGAGGAGTTATGTTTACTTTGACTTGTAGCAATTCACCACGAGAGTGGATTTTGCATCTTAATCGTCTCCGACCGCCGGGACATACTTATACGAAGTTGATGAGGGAGAGAGCAATGCGCTATGATATTGATCACGTGAGGATAGCTCTCTCGACCAACCAAACCACATCACTACCTAGATGGATGCTACGTGCTCTTTACCCAACTTGAAGGAGAGTTTGTTCCTTCTTACACTCTTATTTTATTGTAAATATCATTTTTATGTTTCCTATGCAGTAAATTTTTCTTTGACAATGAGTTCTTGCTAATAAATGCTTAGGTAGTGTAGAATGAATAAAGATTCATTGTAGATACCATTTTAGCCTTGTTAGCACCTTATTTCTTGCATGATTAGGAATAAATGTATCCCTCTAGATTTTCTCTATATTATTTTAGAGTCCCTTGAAAGCAAATTAAATTTGGTTGTTAAAATTTAGGATTTGAGCCAATGGATGAAAATTCTTAGATACTTGAGTACTACATAGTTATGGACTCTAGATTGATGACTTGAGATGAATTCTTTTTACCTAGTGAGGACTTTGTAGGATCGATTCCGTACGCTAGAGGGGGGTGAATAGCAATTTTTGGCTCATTCTTCCTACGTTGTTAGTGTGCGCAAGTGGACTCCTCCGCAGCCTCGACTGTTGCCTTCGCGCCCTCTTCATCTTCGGCTCCCGTCTCTCGGATGCACGCAAGCCTCCAGCTTGCCTCCATGTCATCCTTCACGCATGCCTCGAAGTCCGCGACCATCAGCTCATCGTCCCTGCTCACTAAGGTCCCTCAGGTGCGCACACAAACCTTCAGCTTGTCTCCATGCCACCCTTCACCGTACTGAGGTCGTCCAGTCAAGTCCATATGTATAACCTGTACAACATGTACACTCAACATACACATATGAGATCACAAGGGTAAACTAACTTAAACCCTTTGCACAAACATCAAAACACTTGGTCATTCCGGACCACAGATTGTCTCAACAATCTCCCCCTTTTTGATGTTTGACAATACGTTTAAGTTAGGGAAAGCAAGATAGTAGTCAATAGCAAAAACCATGCTAAATAAATGCATATGCAATGCAAAATGGATCCTATCCCAGGGCATCCCACACCTAACCCTCCAAGTTAGGAATTTCGCTAAAACGGGCTTTTTAAAGCTTCTCCCAAGCTCCCCCTACACTGGATTTACAAAGGCTTTTTAAAAACCTCTCCAAGGTTCCCTTACGCCAAAAATGGAGCAACCATGCTCCCCCTTAATCTCAACTCCCCCTAAACCTAGGGTTTCTTGCAAAGATAAGTTTGGTTTCCCAACTTAAACTAACACTTCTCCCCCTTTGCCTAACATAAAAAAGAACCCAATAATATCCTAATTATCGGTTTTTTAATCCCCAATGATTCCAAACATAGTGTACTTGACCCCCATACACTTGTTTCTTATCATTTGGACACCAACCCAGCTGCTGATACCCAAATCAGCCCTGGGCAGTCGACTGCCAACAATAGCAGTCGACTGATACTCTGAATAACATATTTTCTGGCCATTTTCAGAAATGCGCCAGAAATTTCACAAATTTTCAAAAATTTCCAAATTTCGTAGACAACTTTGTGGAGCTCATACCTACTTGGGAAAAATACATTTCACAATGTATCCCTCACTATTCCCAAGTTTGGCAGAAAACCCAAAAGTTTTCTTATGAAAATCAAAGCAAACCAAAAGGGCAACCTCCCCCTTTAACCTATGTCTTCTCCAATTTTCATTCTTCCATGGTGAAGTTTTACCCAACTTAACACCATAACACCATGTTGAGTTATACCCAACCCAACACCCAAGTTCTTCCCCCTTGGACATCATTAAAGGATTGCTCCCAAGCAACCTTTGCCCTAGTGTCAAAAAGAACTCATCACCACTAAAAAAAATCTAACAGATTTGCAAGCACATTTGCTAGGATATACCCTATCCTAGAAAAATATGATTTCATGAAAACCACAAATGTGCTTGACTTTTGGTACAAATCCTAGTTTCCTAAACATGGTATCAATATTGAAATCCATCCATAATTCCATGTGTTTCTCAAGACTCACACTTATAATCTAACACATGGAGTCGTCCTCAATGCTTTCCTTTCCATTCATCAAGCATTTATTATTGAATTTAAAGCCCTCACAAATTTTCCTTAAATTCCATGATATTCACATTGCCTTATTTTATATAATCACCATTAAATCATGAGACAACACTTTACTTCAAGGAATATGAAATCATAATCAACACTTTCAATCCAAATCCATATCCAATATTCCAATTTCGCCATCTCTTACTATGCAATATGACTTTCATTCTGAAACCTATGGACCAGTCGACTGCCCCTAGGGCAGTCACCTGCTAAAACTCACAGAATATTTCTGGGCTGAAATTCTTCTTGGGGCAGTCGACTGCCAAAATGGCAGTCACCTGCTATCTGATTTTCAGATTTCCAGCCCGATTTCAGAAATGCCTAAGAAATTCTACAAATCTCCAAAAATTCTGAAATTTTGTGTGGAAATTTGTGGGGCCAATGTTTACATGGGAAAAATACGTTTCCAAACAAATGTACTTCGGATCCCAAGATTGGCATGAAACTCCACTTATCCTAAAGCGTATCATTAAAACCTTAGCTCAAAGTTCTAATTTGGACCTTACCTTGATGCTTCTTCCCATACTCATTCATAATCCATTAGTAGCATCAAGTTACATGGTATTTAGTAGCATCAAGTTACATTAACCCCAATTTCTTTCAATTATAATACCATTTTCACTCTTTTTCTCCCTAAATCCCCTTTTTAGTGTGCCAAAACCTAGGATTAAGATTTACACAAGTCTCCCAATCCTATTTGGCACATTTCATCTAATTCCTTGGGAGAAAAACTGTTGAGATCCACTTACCATAGATCCCAAAGGCTCCTAGAGCTCCCCCTTGAGCTCTGAGCCCTAGCCACCTCCCTAGGTGACTTAATCTATACTAGGCCACACCTGTGAATCCCTGGTGACTCTTGGCCTACAAAATGAACCTTCTTAACCTTGGACATCTTGTCCTTGGTTAATTCACTCCTTTTACCTTTGGATGACATTCCCTTGCCATCCTTGACTTTTCCTCCTTACCATGATTGTATACCTCCCCAGCATACTTCTTTTTGTAGGCCTTAGAGGTCTTAGACCGGTATCCCAATCCCGATCTATCATAGTTGAGTTTCAAACTACCCAACACCATATCTAGACCTTTGGATCCAACCTTGAATCTTTCTAAGGTCTTTTCCAATTTATCAAGCCTTGCCCTCAAGGCTTGATTTTCCCTTTCTAGACCTTTAACCTTAGAGTCCACAGGTCCACTTTGAACATTCCTAGACATACTCTCCTTTCTAGGCACATTCCTTCCCTTCTTGGGATTAGGGCCTTGATCCTTAGGTACAGAGGTCCTAGATTTACCATGATGCATACTTTTCTTAGGGTGTTGATCTACCTTGTTACTCTTATTCCTATCATTGTATTTAAAACCAAAATTATGCACAAGTAGACATTTTTCATTAATCCTAGCATGCATGGATGAATGATTAACATGATTTTCAATATGCAAGGAGGAACTTGAAATTGAATTACTTTTGACCTAGAGTTAGGAAGTACCTCCCTTACCCTTGTATTCCCTCCTTATTGTGAGCTTCTTCTCTTCCTTCTCTCCTCCTTCTCCCATCTTCTTAGATGCTCCATTTTCTTGATTTCACTTTTCTTTGGGCACTTGGTGTGGTAGTGCCCCAATTCTCCGCATGTGAAGCATCTAATCTTCATCTTCCTCTCTTGGGCTTCTCCATTCCTACAATTCATGTTAGGCTTAAATCGAATGGACCCGGGTTTAGAGAGTACCTCCTTTTTCTTACCTAGAGGGCACTTATCCTTGTAGTGCCCCTTTTCTTGGCACCCAAAGCATGTGATATGTTCTTTTGATTTGACTTTGGTGGAGGTTGAGGCTAGGTTGACTTCCTCTTCAACCTTGGATGAAGAAGATGCTTGTTCTTATGTAGATGAGGGTCTCTCCTCCCCCTCAATCCTTGAGTGGTGACCTCCTCCTCTTCTCTAGATGAGGTGGATAACCTCTCACTTTCTTCTTCCACTCTACTTGATGATGTTGATACTTCTCCTTCTTTTTCTTCCACTTCTTGAATCAATGGATTGATTTCCTTGGGCTCTTGAATTTGTGTAGGATTTTCATGATATTCTTTGACTTTATTCCATAATTCATGTGCATCTCTATATTCACCTACACAACTCAAAATGTTATTAGGCACAATATTTACTAAAATACTAATTACCTTCTCGTTTGCTTTTGCTTGATCTTGTTGTTCTTGACTCCAATATCTAGGCCTAAGCCTCTTCCCGTGCTTATCCTTTGGAATCTCATATGGCTCTTCAAGTGCAATTCGAAGACTCCACTCCATCCCGAACCATGTCTCCATTCTCTCCTTTCAATACTTGAAATCCTCATGGTCATAGGACGGCGGAGTGTAGATATCGTCCCCAAATTTGTCTTCCATCTCCTTTTCCCTCTAGCATATGCTCCCTCAGCGGTTAGTCCGATCAAGAGCGGTCCTTCACTCTGATACCAATTGTAGGATCGATTCCGTACGCTAGAGGGGGGGTGAATAGCGATTTTTGGCTCGTTCTTTCTACATTGTTAGTGTGCACAAGCGGAAACAATAATAATAAACACACACAACAAAGAAAGCACTGCTAACAAACCTATTTACTTAGTATCCACCCCGGACGGGTGACTAATCCAAGAATCCGTCGGTGGATCACTCCCCGGATAACCTCCGGCTAGCCCTCGTCGCTCCTTGTGGGTGGAGAAACCTCGCCACAGCACCAAGCAAACCTCTGAGCACAAAGACTACTATCTTGTCTTTAACCAAGACAAGATTCATCAAGAAACTCAGTCACCACGAAGTCCTCTTTAAATAGGACTCAGGGCTGATTTCTCGCTACCAGTCGACTGCCCCGAGAGTAGTCGACTGGTGCCAGCCAAATTCAACCGTTGACGCCCTCAACGTTCGAATTTACCAGCTCACCAGCCACCTACCAGTCGACTGACTGGTACCCTGCTGATCCTAGGGTTACACTCCCCGAGTACATTCCACTCCGCACTCGAACCCTAGGATTTCCCGAGTACAATCACACAGCACTCGTACCCTCACGACTCGACTGACTCCTCCTCCGCAACCTCGACTGTTGCCTTCGCGCCCTCTTCATCTTCGGCTCCCGTCCCTCGGATGCACGCAAGCCTCCAGCTTGCCTCCATGTCATCCTTCACGCATGCCTCGAAGTCTGTGCCCATCAGCTCATCGTCCCTGCTCACCAAGGTCCCTCATGTGCGCACACAAGCCTTCATCTTGTCTTCATGCCACCCTTCACCGTACCGAGGCCGTCTAGTCAAGTCCATATGTGTAACCTGTACAACCTGCACACTCAACATACACATATGAGATCACAAGGGTAAACCTAACTTAAACCCTTTGCACAAACATCAAAACACTTGGTCACTCTGGACCATAGATTGCCTCAACAGACTTGGCCTAATTTTTGTGATACACACATGTGATTGTACTCTAGAACTTGCTTAGGTTCTTTCAAAACTATATTTCTATGTTTAGACCACATTTATAGAGGTGAATCATTTTGTTTCCTTTTCATTTCAATTCTTGTAATATTGCTTGTTGATCTTCTCTATATTCTATTTTCCTTTCTATATTTTCTGTTCATGTAACGACCCACCTTCTGGTACTAAGCTTTAAGGCGAATCGCTACTAACTGACTAACTAATTATTGATCATCGTTTTCTAGATGCTAAACCATGCTGGGAGAATTTAAAAAAAAACTTTTTTCGCTATTTACTGAACTAACAATTCATAATCATGTTGAAAGTACTCACCAGCCAAAATAAAACAAAAACTTTAATTTTATTAGCTTGGCAGGATTTGATCCCCCAACCTCAACCTTGCATGACTGAAGCACTAACCAGCGGCTCTACACCACTTTTGTTTTGCACAGCACCAGTCGACTGCTATATATGCTAGTCGACTGGTCGGGCCACAGAATGTTTCTGTGCCCGACACCAGTCGACTGGTGTTTTTCCAGTCGACTGGTAGTTCTGAGAACCCAGATTTCAGAATTTCAGAATGTGCCAAAGTCGACCTACTCCGTACCAAATGCTCCATAAATTCATATTTAAGCTTCCTGACAGGTCTACAATGATTCTAGGGCATTTGATACATGTTTTTGGAGGGTTTCTAGCAGGAATAACACTTAGAAATCATAAAAGCGACATGTAGAAGCATAAACATGAATGTGCCAAGTTTGTATCAACTTCTTATTGGAACTATTCATTTTCCATATCTAAAGGCATCCTTAGCTACTACATGTCATCCTATATGGTGCATTAATCTTAGAACAAACATATCCTAAGAATTTAGCATGTATATCAGAAGTATCAAGTTCCTACTCCTAAAGCTTAAGCAGGGATCTAAATTACCATATCACAAGTATTAACCCATGACCTTCAACATTCACCAAACAAATATTAAAACATGTAAATAAACTACCTTAAGTATGCTAGGCACCACAAATAACCAGTCCAATCAAGTTCATACATGGTTCACGTAACCTATTGCGGAACAACTAAAAGAAGCATAATAAAGACTATTTCTATGCTTTGCAAGTTCCGAAGACTTTTATTCCAACTCCACCGCCACACACACTTTGCATCAAGCCCGCCGCCTCCGCTACTAGTGCTTTCCTTTACCTGTATCTGCAGTATAAGGAAATGCAAACTAATAAGCATAAAGCTTAGTAAGTACCATCTAGCCTCATAAAACTATAAAATCTCAAGTTATGCTTTTCAAAACATGCCATACAAATACACGTTCATGTTCATAAATAATCATGCTATGCTCATGCTAAAATACATGTCATAAAATGTCATGGCATATAACTGAAACATGGCCTATGCTGAACTGAAATTGAAAACTAAGCTATAGCATGACATACATATCTGAACCGGAACTGAAACTAACTAACATAAAACTAATTATTAAATTCACCACATGCTAAAAATGAATTTCTGAAAACTCTATACATATAGTAGGTGAAAATAATAATCAACTGCTGTGGGCCCGGCAATGTACCAGCTGTGCGCGCATCCCTAATAAATCTGAGGTAGCTAATCCCGAATCCATTAGGGTTCTACTAGGTTATCTGAACCTAGGGGCAACTAAGGAGCCCATCCCATACTAGGTTATCTGAACCTAGGGGCAACTTGGAGCCCATCCCTGGAACGAAGTCCGGTACAATGCCAACTGAAAATAAAATAGTTCTTTTATACTTTTCTTTTTATTTTCTTCTGATTCTTGCTTTTACTAGGTTATCTAAACCTAGGGGCAACTAGGAGCCCATCCCGTTGGACCTTGGTCCCAGTCATAAACTGAAGCAAGAATTTCTATTCTTTAATGCTTTCTATAGCATTAACTGAACTGAACAATTTAACAAACACCTAGCGTGCTCCTTGACCCAAAACTAAAGGGTAATACAACGTGCTTGTTCATAATTTACGATTTCTAATCGTAAAACATACATATAAGGAAATAAAGCATACGAGAAATCAACCGAAACTACTTATACTGCAGGTGAGGGATACTTACATCCTACGCTTGTTCTTACAACTCTAGGGCGTAGGGTTTAGGGAGAGGGAAGGTCCTTGGAGTCTCGGAGAGGTTCTAACGACGAACTACTCCTTGAGATGATCCCCTAGCGTGTCCTCCTTCTTAAAACCGCCCAACACAAGCCCTTGGACCTCTTCCTTGGTTTGCCGTGAGTGAGGGAGAGAAAGACTCGGGAGAGGGAGAGGAGAAATCGCCCAAGAGAGGAGAGGGTTCGGCGGTGACAAGTGAGGAAAAGTTTCAATAAAAAAACCCTTAAGTTCCCTTTTATATTTATGGAGAAATTTAACTAACTTTACCTTATCTATCTTTCCCTCTAGTTTACTTCAACAAAAACCACTTGATCCCACTTGGTAAGCCTATTTTTTTCTAATTTAAAGGTCTAGGGGTCAAACCCCACTTAAATTTTTTTTACCGCGCATTCTATTTTTATTCCTTTTTACCTTATTTGTCCATGGAAAAATTCTATAAAAATATCCATAAATTCAGAATTAATTCTAGGATATTTCTAAAATTTGTTTTGAGAATTTTCGGGCGTTACAGTTCATAACCATATTCTCCATGGACTTGGTTGCTTTTGATGTTTCTTGATATTACTTTGCCCGAGACGGACAAAAGATTAAGTGTGGGGGAGGTGGCTAGTGTTTTGAAGTGTTTTGGTAAGAAGTGATACATTTTGGAAGCTTCTTTTTGTTGAATTATATTTGGAAATCTGTTTTGATGATTCTTAAGGCATGAGGAGAGTATCAAGGATGCAACTCAAAAATAGAAAAAAAAAACATGAAGTGTCAGGAGATGGGGTAGATTTCTGAATTGGAAGATGAGAACAAGGAGTTAGTTTGATTTCAAATGAAGTATTGATTGAAGAGAAGTGAGCCTCGACAGTTCAGTATCAGACTCTGCTCAGTTTTAGTTTCTGTTGGAGCCCTGATCGGTTTCCAAACCGATCAGGGAGGTGTCTGATCGGTCACTCGGACCGATCAGAAGCAGCCCAGTCCGATCAGAGGAGAGTCAGTCCGATCAGAAGCAGTTAGAACGATCAGGAGTAGCACAGACCGATCTCCAGAATGATCAGGAAAGCATGATCGGTCTCTTGACCGATCAGCAGAGTTGGCACAGAACAGAACACTGAATTCAGTAATGTTCTCTTCCAAATCAGCTGATTCCTACTCACCTTAGCTCTGATTTCATTGAGAGGACCATCAAAGGGGCAAAGTTCATTTAGTTACATTATTTGGTATCCAAGTCTTCCACTTTCTTTACTTTTCCATATTTCCTTATCATGCCATATTTCTTTACTTTCTTTATCATGATTCTTTAGTATCAAAGTTCATTAAACTTCTATTTCATTCTTATTATTTCATATTTCTTTAACTTGTTTGAATAAGCTTTTGTAGGTGTGGATCCAAATCAAGAATGATGGTGGAGAGTAGAGCATAAGCAAGCTTATGGTAGTGCAAGAACCATGATTGTGTTTGAGTGAGCTCCACTTTCATCAAAACTTAGAACTTAGGAAGAGAGCCACTTTAAAATTTTCCTTGAGAGGTTTGTGTGTTTAGTTCATCTCAATGAGTCATGAAGGATGAAGTATACTAAGTTGTTGACTAAGGACAAGTTTCTAGTCCATTGAGTTTAGATTTTTGAGAATTGACAACCCTAGGTAATTTCCTTTCAATTGCTTCTAACTATGATTGAGAATAATCTAGGAGGTACATGTTTAGTTAGCTTGTGCGAGACGCCCAAGAGCAAGTGTAGGGGAGTTGATAACTACCATTTTGTTAATCATTTTAGGCTCTCAAATCTATGTTTTGATCCACTTTGATATGCTTAAGTTTGCATTTACATTAGGTTTCATGAATTACCTCTATTTTAGTTTTGGATGCAAATCTTTGTAGATTTGAGATGTTTTGGCACTAAATTTGAATATAATTTTGTAGGCTTCAAATGACCATGGACCTAGATCAGATTGGATCAGACTTAAGCTTAGAATTGGATCCGGATCAAGACGATCAAGCATTGGATTAATATGGGTCGTCCAATCAAGAAACGGTGAGATCTGAGCCAATTGTCAGCTTCTGATCAATCCAAGCCCAAGGTAGAGTTAATTAAGTCCATAGATCAAGATCTGAAGCTTTAAACCAAATCAGAGTCCATCTGACTGTCGGATCAAACTTAAGGGGAGTTTCAACCATCCATTCAAAAGAAAGGAAGATCTGAGCCATCCATCGCAGATCTGATTGATCCAAGCTAAGGAGAAGTAGATCAGAGCCATTGATGGAGATCTCGGAAGTTTGGTTCAGATCTGAGATGATCCAACCGTCGGATGAGGCCAGAACGATCACAGTCGTTCATTTCTAACTGATAAAACAGAACTTCTCCTCCCCAGATCGGGTCGTCGCGTGTAGCAAGTGTTCTTCCAGTTCCTCTCTGTTCTTCATCTGCTTTCATCTCAGATCGTGCGGCCAACCTCAGATCAACCCTTCATTTCAAGATTTCGAATCGAAGAGACGGATTCTCTGTGAAGATTGCTAGCCAAATTCGATTCTGAAAGGCTCAAGCGAGGGGTTCGCCAAGAGCTGAGCTACCATTGATCATTTCTTTCTGATTGTTGTCCCTCGTCGATTGGAGCGATCGGAGCTTTAGGAGGGGTTCTTCGAAGGTATCCGAGGAGTTCTGAGCCAAATTCGCTATCCAGTAACTCAAGAAGGAAGGGATAGATGGAAGACTCCAGATGCACACCAAATTGAGGATAATCTGATCAGACGAATCCGATCTTGCTGATTCTCGAGCTAGCGGGTTCTTAGTTCGACTCTTGTGTGACGGCAAGAAGGAATTCTCGGTGAAGGATAGATCTGTTGTTTTGATTTCATTTCTGAATTCTGTTTCTTTCGTTGCTTAATTCTGTATCAGTTCACATTTCATCTACTGATCGGTCTGTTTGACCGATCAAGACATCACCTGATCGATCTGTTCGACCGATCAGACTTGCATCTGATCGGTCTGTCGACCGATCAGGCAATTCTCAGCTTTGTGCAATCCTGTCTGTTATCAATTTTCAACACAACCCTGTTCCTTTAGTGATTTCTGTTTCAAACAATACATTTCTGCAATTTAGCTATATTTCTTATGCTTTTATATGTTTAAAGTTAGTTTTGAATTTTCAATCTCATAGTTCAACTTGAATTGCTTAAGCATCAAATTAGTTAAGTTTAGTTTCTACAGTTACCTAGTTTAACTTTGCTTAGCTAAGCCTATTTCATTTCAAACTGTATTTCATCCCTTTTTGCAAAACAAACCCTCATTTTAATCTAAAAACCCAAAATCATTAAACGACAACTTCAAGTTTAGGTTGAACATTCACAACTAGTCCTTGGAAAAATATAAAAATATGACTTGAGGCCCCTGTACTACATTTAATTTTGTGAGCTAGGGTTTTCAATTTATAAATATCTAAATTTGAGGCTCATTCGTGCCACTCTTGTTGTGGGCCATCATCAGTGACGCTTGCAACTGCCACTCCCATTGATCACTTATGACATTGGCTGTCACATCAACCGACAGTGATAACTTTCTCTCCCGTTCCAAAAGGATACATCATATTCCCTACATCACCGTAAGATGACCGAGCTAATATATTTCTATCAGGACTCTAGTGTGCGTTATTTATCAAAGATGTTTGTGACTTATTATACATCCATGGTTGGTAGGAAGATGAACCAGTGATTCTGTTTCTGCCATGCTTCTTGTATTGAACTGGTAAATTTAAAATTAAACTCGACTCGTGCCACTGGTAGTGGTAATTTAAATTTAAATTAAATTCTAAATTCATTTTCAAATTAGTTTTGATTTTAAAATTAGATTGTTTATTTTTATAGATCTAATAAAAAAATATTAGGGAGTAAAAAGGTAAGAATAAGGAGTCCAAGAAAATTGTTAAATACAACACTCTAGACTCGACCTAGAAAAAAAAAATTCGAGAAATTTTCAGGAAAGATTTTTAGGGTTTCCGGACTATAGGAGGTTGTAGGAGGGGTTAAGGTGTTTAACACCTAAATTTAAGGGTTTAAATTGGATAAAATCCCAAAGTTAAGGATGTGGGTGTAATAACCCGAATTTACAGGGCTAAAATGCAAAGGTGTGTCACTTAAATCTCTTCCTCTTTCCTCTGTTTCATCGCCATGACCTTCATTCCCGATCTGCTTCTTCCTCGATGGCGAGCTCTGCCTCTTGACCCAAACCTTCGCCCGACACTAAACCTCCTTCCCTCTCATCTTCGATCGATCAACGAACTCTTGGTTCTCTTTTCCTATTTCCTTGGTGTTGTTCTTCATTGACGGACCCTCGATCGGCCGCGACAGCCCTAGGGCTAGCTATATAGCTCTCCTTCTTCGGTTGCTATTAGGTAAGTGTTAGGACAGTGGTTGATTGTTTTCCCGATCTCCTTGCTTTCTCTCAGATTTCTCTATAATGTGTCGTTGTTTCCGATCTAGTGTTGTTGTGGTCGAGCAAGGATTTGTCTAGCTTTGGGAAGGCGGATCTAGGGTTGGTGTGTCATCTTCAAAGAAGGGGGCGATTCTCGATATTCTAAGATTGGGTCAGAGAAGCCAGATCTGGGTTAGGGGGACCTTGTCGGCGCCGACTCAGGTGAGTATCGTGTGTGGTAATTCTTTGATAAGTAGTGTTGCTGTAGGATTTCTATTTCTTGATAATAATTCTATGGTAGGTTGGTTCTTTTCTTGAATGAATTGTGCTTAGAAAGTTGTTGGATTTCGATTTGGTGTTATTGCTCATTGCCGCAAATCTGTTCGAGATTGAATTTTGTTTAATTTGGGTGTTGGTTTTACCTTAAAATTTCTATTCGTAGCAGATTTTAGCTAATCATGTTTAAGCCTAATCGAGTAACACTATGTGGGTATGTAGTGTTATTGGTGTTCTGCTGGAATTAGGGATTGGGTCGCAATTTGTATGGGATGGCTTCTTTTAGTTGTGTTTTGTTGATCATATGGGATTCTGTGTTGAGTCTTTGAGTTGGATCAGTGGTGAGATAAATGAGTTTCTAGAGGGAGTAGGTTTTGTTTGGGAATTGATTTTGGTTATGTTTGGTGTTTCCGTGAGTTTTTGGATGGCTCCAATTGGCATAGGGTAGCATTTGGGTGGTCATGGTGATGGTTGTAGTTGTTTTGCCGTGAGCTATGAAGTTAGTGTGGGGGTTGAATCTATGGGATGGTAATCCCTAATCATGGTATGTTATGGCACGGTTTGAGTTTTTGGATGAGATCGTGTAACCTTGTTCTTATGTCGTGAGTTTGATTAGGATGCTAAGATAATTAAGGAATTAAACCTAATATCGATGATTCAGCTTATTAGTGAAAGTGTCATTAGTTGGTGAGAGAATTATGTGTTGGGTCCTATGCTTAAATCTAATCTAATTGTGTGGATGGAGGATGGATATGGAAGGATTAATGATTGTTTCAATTAGGGATTGTCCCTAATTAGCTTTGAATTTAGGTTTAATTATTGGTTTATGGGGTTATTAGTGTGGTGGATGAATTGTAGAATCCATCTCGGTCTACAAACCCTGTCTTGGATTAGTTTAGGATTAAACCTAATCTTATTACGTGGAGTGATTAAGAACCTATCATCTAATTAGATGAAATTAAATGGAAAAAATGATTAGGTTGACTCTAATACGATTTAGGGATTTGTTTAGCTACTTAATAATTGTTATGATAGCTAAAACTATGTCCTTTGATATAGGACATTAATTTATTATCAATTATTGGACGGGAGGTTCTCTTTTGGATACGGACTTCTACTTTGAGGCGGGTACTTCTTGCTTGTTTTCCTTTAGATCCATGTTATCTTTATGTATGGTTGTTTACACTTGTGCAATAGGTTCTTATTTACCTTATATCTGTTATCGTTGTTATCCTGCTTGATTTATTGCTTGATCTTTGAGATGATCAAATTCCTATCTGTACAGTCTCTATATTTAATATCTGACTCTGTACAATATACATGTATGCATGTGTGCGTAGATATAGAGGTATGTCACCTTATATCTGCATGAATTGATTTTTAGTTATACTTGCATGTGTATCTAGATGTGTAATGGATAGATTATTATACATGTGATTGACCTATGCATGTTAAGTTGAGTTATATATGATGACCGGGAGGAGATGCATGTGTTAGAGTCATGCAACATCCCTGCACTATTGTATGTTGACGATCATCGACTCCCTTGTGGTCTGAGCTCATCGTTTGGTACATGATCTACACACAAGGTCACTCATGGATTAGTGGATACTGTTGGCGTATGCAGTTGCTCTGCGCTGCTCCGCTTGGCCGCTCAGGGGTAGTGGTTCCAGAGCATGGTAACATGTATGGATTCCTTCTCTTTACATAGACAAAAGGAGATGAGAGCAGCGCTCCCCCATATGCATATAGGGTAGGGGTGGTCCCCCGCTAGTATCCTATCCACTCGGTCACTCAGGAGCAGTGATTTACAGAGTGCGTACAGTGTCACAGCCCTACCCACTCGACCGACACATATGACATGTCTAGGTTGCTTGACTGGTGTCAGGGGTGATCATGTCATTGCATCATATGCATAGGATGCATTGAGCATTTGATTGTGATTGTTGCATATGCTTGACATGCATATACAGGATATATTATGTGTTTGGTTCGATGATCCGGTACTTGTTCGTATGATACGAGCCTGATATAATCAGGATAGGCTAATTTCTGGTATGTACATTCATTTGGTATTTTCAATTATGCATATTTTGATATTTCCTTTGAGACTGTATCTTATTATTTCTGTATAGCTTATTCAGTTATTTATTATGTCATGCATATCTTTCTCCATACCTACAGAGTTCACTTGGACTCACCACCTGTCACAATGTTTTCATTTTCAAATTAATAGGTCGCCAAGGGGAGCCCAGTTGCCAGTCTCAGGTCCCTACGACTCCAACATTGGGTGCTTCCACGTGGTTTTGATTCTTTTATAGCATACTTCGTGTTTTGTATAAAATTTGGACCGTGGACTTGTATTTTGTGCATTTGATGTAGTTTTGTATTTTTGAGTCCTCGATTGAACTTCGTATGTATTGTCTTTGTTGTGCGCCTGCCCAGAGGGCAACTCAGATGAGTATTATGGTTTTATTACTGTGATGCATTTATTTTTTTATTATATATCTTTTGCTTTGAGACCTAAGGCCAATTATTATATTGCGTGGTGTGTATAAATATCTAAATTGTTCGTTGTACAAGGGAGTTATTGTCTGATTTTATATTGGATGAGCGACTCTTCTGATGTCGGGATGTGACAAAAATAAAATCCCAAGAGGAATGTTCCGGAAGGGAATGACGCGGATGGTGAGTCATCAAAGCGCAGTCCACAAGAACGGTGACGAGGAGAAGACGATCGCGCCCTATAAGATTAACACAAGCGTTAATGGGAACACACCGGAAGGTTTTCCGGCGGAGCCCACTCCGACGCACAAGTCAGGAATCTGAATTCTTTCAGGAGGATAATGAGAAATCAGAATTTGGTTAAGTTCGGAAAGCTTGCCCCCTTTACATGGATGTCGAAGCACCTTATATACCTGAGGTTTTGGTCACACGTGTCTCCACATTCTCCTCCAGGTTCCCTAATCATTGGTTACGTGATATCTTTTAGGTAATGGTTGTTGCGATCATTAAAGCCTTAATTGCCGCGTGTAACGGACAATAATCATCCGATGACTTTCCTGTTCTGGAAAGAGGAACGGCTACTTGAAGTCGGGCTATCTGATATATTGATCTTTGGGCTCCACTCTCCCAAGTCGGTCTCGGGGTCTCATCTCCCGAGCTGACCTCAGGGCCTTTATTTGTTTTACCGAGTGGGTCTCGGGGCATGACACCCGAGCTAACCTCGGGAGCTTTCGTCTGTTCTCCCGAGCTAGTCCCGGGCGCTCGACATCCGGTCTGACCTCGGGGGCTCTTGCCTGTTATCTCGAGGTAGTCTCGGATGCCCGACCACCCGTCTGGCCTAGAAACCTTTTGCCTGGTCTCGGGAGCCTAAGGCCCGACCTAACCTCGGGTGTCTGTCCTCCCGAGGTAGTCTCGGGAGTCCGACTGCCTGGTCAGACCTCGTGGCTCTGATTTACTCTCCCGAGGTGGTCTTGGTATGACCCCGGCGCTCAGGTTCAGTGGACGTTGACACGTCGCTTCCCCGTGCCACGTGTCCACCCTGGGATGTGCAACCCCATCACTAGTCCCTTCTTTTAAGTCTAATCAAAGGAAGTGTGGTCGACTGATTAGACTAGTGGTACAATGAGGGGAAGCTACGCATCTGCTGGTCTATATGTCCATTACTTCTCTTTTGGCAGTTTGTTAGGTCCGAGGAATTGAAACATTGGTCCCTTTGCACGAGACAATCTTTTGAATTAGTCCAAAAGTCCCTGTGAGTTTCGAGGCGAGGCAATGATAGTTGTCTATCACCCAATAAAAGCGTCTGACGTCTCTTAATGGCAACAAAACATTTCTGCGAATATGGTCTTGCCACGTGTCCAGATCTTTTCTTTGCGATCTCCCTCTGATACGTGTCGCAGGGCCATACCAAACGACGATCGTATAGAGGGGTGACACCTCGAGATGGGCAGTCATCAACGTCCACGTGTCATGCCCCCATTGTCCACACGAGGGTGGCTTCTCCTCTAGAAAAAGGGGAAGACAAAAGCGTCCTTCCGTCTTCTTGCATCACTGGCTATCAGAGATTGTGTGTTCCATCTCCGTTCACTAGAATTACACTTTGCTAAGGCTTCTTCTCCCTGCGTAAGTTTCGTTCGTCCCTCTTCTTCTTCTTTTCATTACCATGAGTAGGGAAGGAAAGGGAAAGAAAACTCAAGGTGTAGAAGAGGGATCGAAGGAGGGACAGGTTTACTGTCTAGAGTGGTACGAAGCTATTTCATCTAGGGTTAAGTTCGACACCCTCCGAGCTGCCTGCGAAGCGTATGACATTCCGACAAAATTAGAGGTAGAGGTCCCTAGGATAGATCAGTCCCGTATAACCTCCTCTAGGGGTTTTCACCTCCTTCCTAGGGCAGGTAGAACTAGGTCTCCACTTTCCTCTTACACCTTTTTTCATGAGTATATCTTCTTATTTTGATATCCTTTTACATCAGATGACTCCCAACACCTTCGCCAGATGGGCGAGGCATTCATCCTTTTCAAACTCTTCGACATTCCTTTGACCCTCCATTTTTTTCACTTTTTCTTTCTCCCAACCTTAGTGTCTAGGGGGCTTTTAGTTTCACAGCTCGCCCCAGCCATATGTTTATAGGGAGCCTTCCTTCCTCCCATAAGGGATGGAAGGAACGTTTTTTCTTCATCCGACTCCCTGAGTGCCTCTTCGGCCCCATTCGCTGGAGAGAAGACCTACCAACCATTCCGGAGCTAGGCGACTTCCAATAGGATTCGGGGTACCAACGGGCCAGAGGCATCTTGGCCAACATGGAGTTCAACAACTCTCACCTGGTGCAATGTGAAGAGCTCTTGTACCGGGCTGGGCTCAGCTCCAAAGCCACTAGCATTAGCCCCAGCCTCAGTAAGTTCATATTTTTAGTAACTGCTTGTTGATTCTAACTGATGTCCTGTTGTGTTTGCATTGTAGAGGACATCATGCTGTCCAGGGCGATGAATAAACTCCTTAAATGGGAGCAAGCCAACGAACAGGCCTTGGCCCCTCCTCCAGCTCCCACCGCCTCGGTGGTCGACCCGGCTGAAGACTCGGAGGGGATGCCGGAGCGGCCCGATGATCAAAGAGCTGCTCGCTCTCCCGCGCTCATTGAGACAAGAGGTGATGAAGAAGAACCTGTGCCTCAGGTTTATCCGCCGACAACCGAACCAACCGGGAAGACGGGGCACAAGCGGCTCGCCAAACGGTCAACTCCTCATCCCCTTGGAGGAGGTTGAGGAAACACACCCTTCCAGAGCTCCCCACAATCACCAAAGAGGAGGATACGATCCCCCTCCCCAAGCGCTTCAGATAGATGATCCTTCCAGATGTGGGGCATCAGGCAGCCGTCACCACCCCAGCCAGTTCCTCCGACGCCTTGAAAGGCAAGCGGGCAGAGCCAGCAGAGCCTCGGATGACAAGTGCACGCTTGCGCCGGAAGGTTCGGGGGCAGAGGAGACGACCTCTCTGGGCCCTCAACCAGTGAAGTTGAAGGAGGCCTCCGCTGAGGGTCCTACTTCTGGGGGAGCATCCATCTCAGAGGAGGACATCCCAGACCCCTCTACAGTGCCTCCCGAAGCACCTGCCATCCAACCCCTCCGCCGCTCCGAAGATACACTCTCTCCGAGGAGCTGGGATGATGCGAGAGGGAGGACTGTGAGTGCTTTGGCTGGGCCACTCACCAACCTACACAAGTCCCTCCTGAAGGTAAAGATGTCATGCTTTTCTGTTATCATTGTTCATCCTTTCTAATTCCCGTTATTTACTATGATAGGCCACTTATAACTGCCTCATAGCGAGCAGCCATTTACCCTCCAGGTAGGAGACTGAAGTCTTGCACCAACGGGTAGCAGAATTGGAGGCAGAGGTCCACCGCGCCCACGAGGAAGGCCTACTGCAGGCGGATGTCAGCAGGGGTCTGCGGGTTAAGGTGGAACACTACCTAGACTCCTTGTTGGCCTCCGAGTCTTCCCTGCACAGCTGTCGCCATTGGGAGCACCTTCTCTCGGAGCTGACGAAGACCCTCACCCATAAGATGGACCATCTGTCTTAGGAGATGAAGTGCTCCGGGGAACGCGAGGCGTAGTTGTCCGAGAAGGCCCGCCTCCTGCAAGAAGACTCGAAGCGAGCTAAGTTGCAGCTCTTGGCAACCATGGAGCAGCTTGAGAAGGCCCAGGCTGCCCGGGACCTGCTATCCTCGGAGGCAGGCGAGCTGAAGACTGGCCGGGACCAGGCCTAAGAAGAACTAAAGACATATAAAGCCAATAAAGAGTCCTGGTAGGCGAAGGCGGCATTCAAGGCCCAATTTCTTCAATCCGACGAGTTTTGGGACCTCCTGGCCAACCAAGTGCTGAGGCGATTGAAGCAGGGCTTCAACGGAGCAGTCCATCAAATCCGACGAGCGGGAGTGCGGAAGCCGGACGCCGACCTCACCTTCCTCAGTGTCAGTCAAGCCTGGGAAGAGCTGTCGATCGAGGAAAAGGAGTTGTAGCTAACACCCTATCTTTTCTTCCTTTGTATTTAGCCTTTTTTTTGTTTCCAAATGTACTTCAAATGAAATCCAAAATTTTGAATGAAATATTTTTGCACCATTGTCCCGTGTACTCTGAGTATGAATAGTATGCCCTTTCCTAGAATATATGTCTTCTGCTTCATTTTCTTTTATTCTTCTGTACTTTGAAAATGTACTCTGAATTGAATGAAACATATTTGTCTCCTTCTTTCTTCCAATGTTTGTCTTCTGTGCTCAATTGAATACACTCCAAGCATAACCTTCACTAATAAATGAAATTCATTCATCATCAATGTCTCGCTGTCGATCTGCTGTGTATCCTTCCTCACCCCTTCTCCCATATAGGCCTCCTTACACACACTAGGCCTAACATCAGGGGATGGATGAGGCCCTACTGTGTGGCTAATGGTCTATTCGAGTAAGGACAGGACTCGACCCATTCAATATGTTAGACAAGCCAATCTATCTCTGATGTCGGCAGCCTCAGCTCTAGGTTTAAGCTAAGTAAACCCTGGTCGGGTATCCACAGCACCATGACTAGGCCTAATCATCCCGGGCATCTACAGCACCTCGGGATAGTAGGGATTTTTACTGCTCCTGGTCGGGCATCCTCGGCACCACGACCAGACCTACTCATCTCGGGCATCCGCAGCACCTCGGGATAGTGGGATTTTTACTGCTCCTGGTCGGCATCCTCGGCACCACGACCAGACCTACTCATCTCGGGCATCCGTAGCACCTCGAGATAGTAGAGTTTTTGCTGCTCTTGTCGGGTATCCTCGGCACCACGACCAGGCCTACTCATCTCGGGCATTCGCAGCAACTCGAGATAGTAGGGTTTTTGCTGCTCCTAGTCTGACATCCTCCGCACCACGACCAAGCTTACTCATCTCAGGCATCCACATCACCTAGAGATAGTATGGTTTTTTGATGCTCCTGGTCGGGCATCCTCGCCACCAGGACTAGGTCTACTCATCTCGGGCATCCACAGCACCTCGAGATAGTAGAGTTTTTGCTGCTCCTGGTCGGGCATCCTTGGCACCACGACCAGGCCTACTCATCTCGGGCATCTGCAACACCTCAAGATAGTAGAGTTTTTGCTGCTCCTGGTCGAGTATCCTCGGCACCACGACCAGACATACTCATCTCGGGCATCTGTAGCACCTCGAGATAACAGGATTTTTGCTGCTCCTGGTCGAGCATCCTCGGTACCATGATCATGACTACTCATCTTGGGCATCCACAACACCTCAAGATAGTAGGGTTTTTGCTGTTTGGGCATCCACGACACTAGGACTAGGCCTACTCATCTCGGGCATCCGCAGCACCTCGAGATCGTAGGATTTTTTGGTTCTCCTGGTCGAGCATCCTCGGCGCCACGACCAGGCCTACTCATCTCGGGCATCTGCGACACTTCGAGATAGTAGGGTTTTTGTTGCTCCTGGTCGGGCATCCTCGGCACCACGACTAGGCCTACTCATCTCGAGTATCTACAGCACCTTGAGATGGTAGGATCTTCAGGCAATTGCGTTGGGTATTGATGAGACATCTTGTTTATTTCATTATTGAAACAACAAAGTAGTAGAAACACACAAACAAGTACATATTGTATCTCATAAGACTCACCGAGTACGATATGACTGGAGGTGATTTGCATGCCATGGCCTATCCAACTTTTTGCCATTGTCGTCTTATAGATAATAACTGCCTCCGGTGAGCTTTTTGATGACGATGTAGGGTCCGCTCCATTGTGGCTCGAGCTTTCCGGGGTCGCCGACCGGCTTGCTTCTCTTCCAGACACAGTCTCTGACTTGGAAAGTTCGAGTGATCACTGGGCGATTGTACGCTTGCTGCATACACTGCCGATACGCAACCTGTCGGGTAGCTATCTTATCTCATACCTCTGCCACCAGGTCCAGGTCAATCATCCATTTTTGATCATTGTCTTCTTTGTTGTAGTGCTGCCACCAGACGGACTCGTCGCCGACTTCCATTGAAATTACTGCCTCCGCTCCATATACCAGATTGAAAGGACTCTGGCCTATTCCTTCTCTTGAAGTGGTGCGGTACGACCATAAAATGCTTGAGAGCTCTTCTATCCAGCTGCTTCCGACATGATACAGCTTTATCTTCAGCCCTCTAATAATTTCCCGGTTGACCACCTCTACTTGGCCATTGCCTTGAGGATATGCGACAGAAGTGAAGGCTTGGTGAATACCCAGTTCTTCACACCATTCTTTTAGTTTGCGCCCTGTAAATTGTCTACCATTATCTGAGACCAATTTGTAAGGAATGTCGTACCTACAGACTATATCCCTCCACAGGATCTTTATCACGGCGGCCTCCATGATGTGCGCAAGCGGTTCAGCTTTAACTCATTTTGGAGAAGTAGTCAACCAGCACTAACAAGAAATTCTTCTGCTGAGACCCGATTGGAAAAGGGCCCACAATGTCCATTCCCCATTGATCAAAGGGGCAGGAAACAATGGAGGCTCGGAGTAGCTCAGTCGGGCGATGAGTGATATGCTGATGCTTTTGACAGGCCTCGCATCCAGCAACGAACTTGATGGCATCTGCTTGCAGCGTTGGCCAAAAGTATCCAGCCAAGATAATCTTCCTAGCCAAGGATCTTCTCCCAATACCGCATATGTCTTCATAAATCTCTCGCATGATGTAGTTGACTTCCTCTGGACCGACACACTTGAGCAAAGATTGGGCAAATGCTCTTTTGTATAACTGTTCCTCGACTAGCGTAAACTTGGAAGCCCAGCGGCAGAAAAATCGAACCTCTTTATCGTCCGCCAGCATAGTTCCACTGCGTAGGAACTCCACATAGGGTTCTCTCCAGTCAAGTACGACAATGTCCGCAGCCTCTTCTTCGATCTAAGCCACCATTCCTTTCGTAGCACTGGGCTCGTCCAGCGTCCACGAGGTAATGGAGCTGGCCAACTTGGCTAGCTCATCTGCCTTAACATTGTCAGCTCAGGAGATCTTCTGCAAACAACCTCGGTGAAAGAGGACCTCAACTGTTCATAGAGGGTCACATACTTTTGTAGGCGCTCATTCTTTATTTCGAATTCATCTTTTATCTGCTAGGCGACAAGCTAAGAGTCTGAGTGCAAGATGACCCGAGCAACTCCCACTTGCTTGACTGCTTGTAACTCTACTAGAATCGTCTTATATTCGGCTTCGTTGTTAGTGGCTCGGAAGTGGAGTCGGATAGACAGTTGCAATACATCTCCCCTGGGGGAAATCATCAGCACTCTGACCCTGCTGCTCTTGTGGTTGGAGGAGCCATCAACGTAGACTTTCCATACTCCATCAGCTTCAGGTTTAGGGACAGCCTCAAGCATAAAATCAACAAGAGTTTGTGCCTTGATGGCGGTACGGGGTTGGTACTCAATCCCATACTCGCTCAACTCCGTCGTTCACTTGATCAAACCGTCCTGAAGCCTCTGGGTTGGTGAGGATGCGACCAAGTGGGCTATTGGTGAGAACCACCACTAGATGCGCCAAGAAATATAGCCTCAGTCTTCGGGCCGTCAGTACCAAGGCATAGGCCAGCTTCTCCAGTATCGTATACCGAGTTTCTGCATCCTTTAGGAGATGCCCAAAGAAGTAAATTGGGTACTAAGTAGTACCTTCTTCCTGAATGAGCGCAGAACCCACGGCTTGGTCAGCCGCGGACAGGTAGATGAACAGTGTTTCTCCCTCCATTGGCTTATAGAGGACGGGGAGCTCGGCGAGGTATGCTTTCAAATCTGTGAAAGACATCTCGCACTGATCGTCCCAATTGAACTTGACAGCCTTCCTTAGAATCTTGAAGAACGGTAGGGTCCTGTCAGCAGATTTGGACATAAACCGGAACAGAGCGGTAATTTTACCATTCAGCCACTGCACGTCCTTGAAATTGCGAGGGGATGACATATTGAGGATGACTTGCACTTTCTCTATGTTGGCCTCAATCCCCCTTTCTGTCACCATGTACCCGAGGAACTGGCCACTCTTCACCCCGAATAAACATTTAGCAAGGTTCAGTTTCAGCTTGTTGGCCCTCAACGTGGTGAATGTCTCTTCCAGGTCAGCTATCATGTCCTTCCCCTTATCTGTCTTAACCAGGATATCATTCACATATACTTCAATGTTCCTCCCTATCTGGTGGTGAAAGACCTTGTCCATCATCCGCTGATAGGTTGCCCCTGCATTGTGCAACCCAAACGACATAACATTATAGCAGTGTATATCATCTATTGTCATAAAACTAACTTTTTCTTGGTCTTCGCGAGTGAGAGGAACCTAGTAGTATCCCTGATAAGCATCCAACATTGAAATAAAATCACAACCAGAGGTAGAATCCACCAGTCGATCAATCTGAGGCAAGGGGTAGCAATCCTTAGGGCAGGTTTTATTTAAATCTCTAAAATCAATACAAACCCGCCATTTACCCCCGGGCTTAGGGACAAGTACAACATTCGCCAGCCAGGTTGGGAATTGAACTTCTCTTATGTGTTCGACCTTCAGCAGCTTGGCGACTTCTTCTCTGATGATCTTGTTCTGCTCAAGGGCAAAATGTCTCTGTCATTGTTTTACCGGTCGGGCTCCCGGGGTTATATGCAAGCGATGCGTGGCCAAAGCAGGGGGACTCCTTTTGTTCTCCTCGGTAGCCCACGCAAACACGTCCCGATGGTCTTAATATGTTTGTGCAAAAATTCAAAGGAGGAGAATTGAAAGGTTTAAGTTAGAATTTAACTTATTTCTTTATGTTTGTGCAAAAATTGAAAATCTTATGATAAGACATAGGTTAAGGGGGAGGATGCATGTTTATGTGTCTTAATATGCTATGCTTTTAAATTTTCAATTGTTATGTTTGTACCTAACTTAAATATATTGTCATACATCAAAAAGGGGGAGATTGTTGATGCAATCGATCCAAGTTTGATTGGGTAGATCATGGGTTTTGATGAGTGTGTCAATATGATTAAGTTAGGTTTTCATGTTGATTTGATGTGTGTGTTTGAGTCTTGCAAGACTTGGTGAATCACATGAAGGTTAACGGAGTGAAGCATCCAAGGGACGAGAGTCAAGGAAGAGGACTTCAAAGGCATGCCGAGGAAGTAGACATCAAAGGCATACGCAAAGGATGACATGGAGACAAGCCGCGGGCTTGTGTGCACATCCGAGGGACGAGAGCCGAAGGAAGAGAACTTTAAGGGGCAAGCCAAGGAAGTGGACTTCAAGGCATACGCGAAGGATGAACTCTGGAAAGGTTGAGAGTGCATTTGTAAGTAGAGCAGTCGAATGGCAAGGGAACCAGTCGACTGGCACTACAGAGAGCGCACTGTAGCAATCGACTGGTATGGACACCAGTTGACTGATCTTTCTGTAAGGTCAAACAACCGGAAGCAGTCGATTGGTTTCCAGAGCAGTCGACTGGTCTGTTCAAAATAGAGTCATTAGGCTAGCCGTTGGCTAGACATCAGTCGATTGGCCCTAGAGGCAGTCAACTGGTGTTGGGGCTGAGTTGTTTGTTAACAACTCTCTCTACTATTTAAAGTGGAGTTTGAGATTTGAGAGAGGTTAGCAATTCACTGTGATATCCTTACTCTAGTGCTCAAGTGCTCAAGCTCCAAGTGCTCATCTTGCTCCTAAACCCTAGCTCTATCTTGTAAGGAGGAAGAAGGTTTGTGAGAGGTTGTTCTCCACCGAAAAGGAGAAAGCTTTAGCCAGAGATTGCCGGGGCATGATCCACTGAAGGATCAAGGGTTCGTCCACCTCAAGGATATGCCGTGGAGTAAGAGCAAGCAATCTCCGAACCACGTAACCGGTAACGTGTTAGCATTGTCTTAATTGATAGATTAAGTTTCCGCTTGTGCTAACCATTGTAGGAAGAATATTGACTTGGGGTGATCGAGCTATTCACCCCCCCTCTAGTCATGCCATCGGTCCCGACAACCTGCTCACCCACCGGGAACTTAATCTTCTGGTGGTAGACTGAGACCATCACCTGGAATAGGCTGAGCGCTGGACGCCCCAGAATGGCATTGTAGGACGATGCGGCATCCACGACCATGAAGGGCGTCCTCCTCATTCTTTCCAGTGTATCATTCCCCAACGATAGAGATAGGGAGATCTGCCCTATCGGCTGCACTTGGTATCCGGTGAAGCCGAAGAGCGGGGTGGAGACCGGATGCAGCTCATCTTCATCGATTTGCATCTGGTCCAGAGCCGCCTTGTATAGGATATTGACGGAGCTACGTGTATCCACAAAGACGCGCTTAACCTCGTAATTAACTATGCTTGAGAGGATTATCAGTGCATCTTCATGGGGAGCTTCCACGTCCTCCAGATCATTGGGGCTGAACGAAATAACCGGGCCCTGGTGCTTGTCGCTGCTGGTCCCGATGGCGTAGTTCTCCAGCCAACGGGTATGGGTCTTTCTCGGCCTATGAGAATCTCCTCCAGTAGGTCCTTGACAAGTTGTCATTTAGTACAATCCTTTGGCATGATAATTGAGGTGTTTTGTTACTTTTATATTTTACTTTACAATTGTTGTCATATTCTTTGAGTGGAGATTGTTTTGAAGCTTTAGTATAAATTTATCTCAATTGTCATATTATTTCTCATAGATTTAAGGTGGTTTTTGTAGGGATATTTTAAATTGATTCAGATGGGCACTTGGTCAAGGCAAACCATAAGGAGTCATCTAACAAGGAGGCTTAATTGATCTAGCTCTCATCAAGAATTCGAAATCCAAACTCAATACAAGCCAAGCCACCCTAAATAATCCCTAATTTCCTTATGAACCAAACCGAACCCAAATTGAACCCGGTTCAAGAAATCCCACAAAAAGGAAAAGAAACCCTCGCGATACAGGGGGTTGGCGGCGAGCTACTGTTCCATTGGACTTATTCTTCTCCAAGCCCCCGTTTTTTCCACACTCCCGAGTTCTCGTTTTCATTCAAGCTGCAGAATTTGCGAGGAAGCTTCAAGTCATGATCTGGACGGCTTTAAGCAGCTGGAATCGCGACACCGAGGGTTTCATGGTCGTGATTGTGTGTACTCTGTTTTAGCTGAAATTTCTTCCACAGATTCGCTGACGAAGTTCATCGATTATCAGAGGCATTCTTTGGTGGTTCCCAACTCCTTTCCGAGCTTCATAGAACAAATTTGCAGCTAAACAGAGCTTAGCTTCCAGATTTGCAATTTCATGCTCTATTTGAATCTGATTTACTGATTGATAGAGGGTTTCTTGATTGATGTTCTTCAGATTCAGATAGATTCAAGTTCAGAGGATCTCTTAACTTTCCTCGCTGATTTCTGGATTGTTTCCAGTTTTTGTGTGACAGCAAAAATGCAGTTTGGCATGAATCTAGTGAACTCGAGTGTGTTAGGATGTTTAGTTTCAATTCTGCACTTGTCTTTGGAATACTTTGCAACTGAATTTTGATTGCTATAGTTAGATTTACATTTCGAGTTAATAGCTAAAATTTCTTTCTATTTAGTTATGGAAATATAGTACCCTGCAGTTTGTTTCGGCATGTTAGATTTACTTCGGCTTAATTTCTTTCAACAAGTCTTAGTTTAAGTTTCAATTTAAGTTTAAATTGTTTAGGATTAGTTCGGTTTAATAGATGCTTGCAAGTCTAAGAGAAATTGCAATTAATCTTTGAATTATATAGTTATTCAACTTCTTGCATTTACAATTAACTTTAGAGTAGTTTTATTTTACAATTGTATCGAAAACCCCAAATAGGTGATTCAAGCATTAAGTCAACCAAACACTACTTTGCCCTTGGAAAAATACGACTCGAGGCCCCTATTCTACATTTAATTTGTGAGAGTGGGTTTTCGACTTTTAATCAATTTGAGACCATTTGTGACACTAGTTTTGGTTTACATCAAATTTGGTGCCGTTGCCGGGGAATCATACTAGTAGTGATTGTTTGATTTTAGCTTGCGCATAGTTTTACATTTCTTTGTGTTCAATTTTCTTGGTTTAATTGTCTTTAGGCTTGTGCTTTCATCTTGTGTTGGTTGTATGACCAGGACCGCAGGTGGAGAGTTAGTGGAATTTGATCCAGAAATTGAAAGGACATTGAGAGCTTTGAGAAATCAAGAGAAGGTATTAAAAGTGGCTGAGAGCAGTTCTTCACACTTGAGTAGTCTTATGGAAGAAAATAGCAGAACAATGAAGGAGCTTGCAGCCCCTGATTCAGACTTCCAATATTCTTGCATTGCTTATCTAGAGTTGGCAGGAGACTTTGAGTTGAGATCTGGATTGATTCATTTGCTGCCTAAATTTCAAGGTTTATCTGGAGAGGATCCTAACAGGCATTTACTTGAGTTCCATATAGTTTGCTCCACCATGAAGCCACTGGGGATTTCAAAAGAAGATATTAAGTTGAGAACGTTCCCTTTTTCGTTGACAGGAGCAGCTAAGGATTGGTTATACTATTTTCCAGCTGGACACATTACTAGTTGGATTGATATGAAGAAGACATTTTTGGAGAAATTTTTTTCAGCATCAAGGACCGCAATTATCAGGAAGAACATATGTGGAATTCAACAAACAGTAGGGGAGACTCTTTATGATTATTGGGAGAGATTCAAGAAATTGTGCTCAAGTTGTCCTCAACACCAAATTAGTGAGCAGTTATTGGTTCAATATTTTTATGAAGGGTTATTACCTATGGATAGGAGCATGATATATGCGGCAGCTGGAGGAGCATTAGTGAACAAAACCGCAGAACAAGCTAGAGAACTTATTTCAAACATGGCCGACAATTCACAACAATTTGGGGGCAGAACACTACTACAAGAGGGGTTAGTGAAGCCCAATTGGTGTCAAATGAGCAAAAGGAGATCAAGAGTTCATTGTTGGAGTTAACTTCTTTGGTGAAACAAATGACATTAAATAATGTGAACCAACCTCAAAACTTTCCAGTAGCTTCTTTTCAAAGTCCAGTTATGGGAGTGTGTAGCATATGTTCAAGCCAAGAGCATAATTCGGATTCGTGTCCTAATCTTCAACAGGATGAATCTTTAGCTATTTTGACTAGAGGAGGCCAATACCAACAAAGAAACAACCCTTATTCATCTACCTACAATCTGGGTTGGAGGGATCATCCGAATCTAAGATATGGGAATTCATTCTATCAACAACCACCCTTCCAACAAGTCCAACAGCAAAATCAGCCTTCTTTTCATAATTTACAGCAGCCAAATCAAGGTTCTCAACAGCAATTTCAGCATTTATAGAATTTCCAGCCACTTAATTTGTCATCTCAGCAACCACAGCAAGGTTTCCAGCAATCTAATCAACAATTTCAGCATTTACAGCAAAATCAACCTTCGTATCAGCCACAACAACAGTTTTAGCAAAATTTCCAGAATTTACAACAGCCATTTCAGTATCCACAACTTCAATTTCAGCAACCATTTCATCAAAATTAGCAAGTTTATCAAGGTTTTCAACAACCTTTGCAGCTCTCTCAAGGAAGTTCTCAGCAGCCTCAACATTTCCAACTAACGAATCAACTCCAACCATCTCAATTCCAGCAGAATTTCCAAAGTTTGTAGCCTACTCATAATTTCAGTAGCATAATCCTTCATTTGCGTCTCAGCAAAAGTTGTATAACAGCCAAGGGGGCTATGGAGGTTCTAGTGGGTTTAATGCTCAACAACAAAAGCTAGAGGAGATGATGCAACAAATTTTGCAACACCAACAAACTCAACAAAAGAATGATGCTACCTTACAAAATATTGAGACATATTGGTCAACTTGCAAGTGGTATGAATCAAATTCAAGCTCAAGGATTGAGTCAGTTGCCCTCTCAAACAACTCCAAATCCAAAAGGAAACGTTAGTGCACTAACTCTTAGGAGTGGGAAGACAACTTCAATTTCAAATACTCAAAAGTCAGAATTTTCGAGAACATTTCCCGCAGCTAATTCTTCAACTCAAAATAGTGCAGATCAACAATTTCCAGCTGCTGATTTTGGGTCAAGTTCAGGCTCGTGTCCAATTACAATTGATTCTTTAAGTTCAGGTGAAAAGCAAAAGGAGTGCAGAATTTTTGAAGACTTGACAGCAGGTAGTCCAGCCCCATTTACAACAGGAAATTCAGTTTCAAACTTTACAGGACAGCAAGAAGTCGATCCAAGGATACCCTTGCCTTTTCCACAACGCAAGGTTCAAGTTAGGAATGTTGGTGCAAGTTGCATCAATGATGTTCTCCTTTATGTGTTTTAATGTTTGACAATGTACTTAAGTCAGTAATATGTTGAACAGACAAAGGGGAGCGAAGGAGAAGTAACCTAAGCCTGAGAAAAGTCCTAGTTAAGCTAGGCATGGAAACCCTAAGACCTAGCGAAGGGTTGCTAGGCTCTGGCGAAGGGCTGCCAGAACGAAAAAGACCTAGCGAAGGGCTGCTAGGCTCTGGCGAAGGGTTGCCAGAAAGAAAAGACCTAGCGAAGGGCTACTAGGCACTTGACGAAGGGTTGTCAGGGGAACAAGTCCTAGCGAAGGGCTGCTAGGCACCTGACGAAGGGTTGTCAGGGGAACAAGTCCTAGCGAAGGGCTGCTGGGCACCTGACGAAGGGCTGTCAGGGAAACAAGACCTAGCGAAGGGCTGCTAGGCACCAAGCGAAGGGATGCTTGGTATCCAAGACCTAGCGAAGGGCGGCTAGGCAAAAGTCCACCCGAAGGACCGGGCGGCAACCGTCTCCTGAAAGGAGTAGGTGAAAGGCGCTTTCTCGGGGGTAAGAGTTTGCGTCGGTTCGACCTAGGATTGCGTGCCAATCCGAAGTCCGAACCAAGTTCGTAAGATTAATATTTCATGTATACTTGCTTTGCATATATATATCTTGCAGGTACCAAGAGAAGAAGACAAAGCAAGCAAATGAAGTAGGCTGAAAACTGGCTGCCAGGGGGCCCCCAGTGTTGGGGGCGCCCCCAGCAGCCAGGGCGCCCCCACAGGGGGGCGCCCCCATGCAGCCAGGGCGCCCCCAGGCAGTAGTAAATGGCAGTTTTCGTGAAGCAGGGTGACAGGTGTCAACCGGGGCGCCCGGAGCGTCCGGGGCGCCCTGATTAGTAGCTGTTTTGCTGTTTCGAAGCCAGAACACAGGATAAGCCTCCACGGGGGCGCCCTGAGCATCCGGGGCGCCCTGGTCAAAGATCTTATCCCCTACGGCGAGGTAGGCGCAAGGATGAGGTTTGACCGAGTCTTCCGGGGCGCCCCCAGCGACTAGGGAGCCCCCAGGAGTGCTATAAAAGGGGTCTCGAGCCCTCTACTTCTAACACACTTTCCAACTTCGAATCTGTTCATTCCGACTGACGACAACGCTCTAAAGACGAGGCTCTACGACCGGGAGGCTCCAGGAGGAAGTGCGCGGCACTTCGGAGGTCCAGATCGGCCGAACTTCACACTTTGTGTTTGGTTTGCAATTAATTATAGTATTTATTTTTCCATATTATTGCTTGTAATATTGCACTGTAAGTCGGGTTTCTCCGCCTCCGGAAATTCCGGAAAGGAGACTATTAGTGGACTCAACGCCGAGTACATAGGCCTTGGACGTACTGACCCTGGGGGGTTGGGAACCAAGTAAATAAACCTGCTGTGTCCACTGTGTATTGCTTTTCTATTTTTATTTTTATGTTTTCCGCTGCGCTACTAATATTCTGAGTCCAGTTTTACGAAAGTCTCACGAAAGTTTTCACGATCGATATTCACCCCCCCCTCTATCAACGGCACCGGTCCTACAAGTGGTATCAGAGCCGAGCCGCTCTTCACCGGACTAACCGCCGACGGAGCAACAACGCCAGGAGTTGAGGGGGAGCCCAGGGGTGAATCAGGTACATTTTTTTTAAATGTCTAATTTTAAATCGCATATTATTTGTTTCACATGCAGGGAGAGAGGGCACTACAAAAATCAGTGCCCTACTCGTAAGAATCGGTCTACATCACCGGCGGCACAGGGGATACCAGCGCCAGAGATCCGGAAAAACAAAAATCACATCAGATGCTTCAAATGTGAGAAATACGGGCACTACAAAAACAAGTGTCCGGCGAAGGTACGTAAGATTTACGTTCCAAAAGTTTTACAATTTCCTGCACTGTCTTTAGATAATTCAGTCAATTTTTCTACTAAATTAAATTTACTGCATAGTAGATTAAATATTTTGCATGAAAAATTAGAAAATACGGATATGATTAACATATCCAAAATTAACTATTTAATTATTAATACCAATTCAATAATTGCGAAAATTAATTCTGATATTAAATCTAAAATAAAATCTGGAAATCCTTTAGATAATTACAAATTCAAATTTGAAAATCCGTTGTACAAATCTGAATTTGAGTCTGAAAATATTAAGGATAATCCAGAAAATAATCCTGAAAATATTAAGGATAATCCAGAAAATAATCCTGAAAATATTAAGGACAATCCAGAAAATAATCCTGAAAATATTAAGGATAATCCAGAAAATAATCCTGAAAATGTTAAAAATAATCCAGAAATTAAATCTGAAAATCTTAAGGATAATCTAGAGATTAACTCTGAATTTCTGGAAAATATTGAAGATATGTCTGAAGATAACTCTGAGAATAATTTTGAAAATAATATTCTCCTAGATAATAATTTAATTATAGATAATATTGAATATTATTATGAAACCTTAATTAGTGGCCCAATTTACTCCACCTACTGTAAGGATATTGAAAAATCAAATCTTAAAGAAGATATGGAACTATCTAAGATAAAGGTCATAATCAATAAAAATTACAAAAATTCAAATAAATCAAAATTATTAGAAAAACTTGAAAAGAAAGATAAAACTGAAGAAGAAATTTTTGAAATAATGAAAATGATGAATTTAAACCCACAATTATTAGTTAATCATTGTAACCTTAAAAAAATTAAATTAAATCCTAATTCGAAATTTAATTAATTTCGAATTAAATCTTAATTAATTTAAATTAAATCTTAACTAAATCCTAATTAAATTCAAATTAAATCTTAATTAAATCCTAATTAAAATTCAAATTAAATCCTAATTAAATTCTAATTAAATTCGAATTAAAACTTAATTAATTTAAATTAAATTCAAATTAAATCTTAATTAAATCATAATTAAATCCAAATTAAATTCAAATTAAATCCAAATTAAATTCAAATTAAATCCAAATTAAATTCAAATTAAATTAAATTAAAATTCAAATTAAATCTTAATTAAATCTTAATTAATTTCAAATTAAATCTTAATTAATTTCGAATTAAATCTTAATTAATTTAAATTAAATCTTAACTAAATCCTAATTAAATTCAAATTAAATCTTAATTAAATCCTAATTAAAATTCAAATTAAATCTTAATTAAATCATAATTAAATCCAAATTAAATTCAAATTAAATTAAATTAAAATTAAAATTAACTTCAATTAAATCAATTTAATTCAATTAAACTTCAATTAAATCAATTTAATTCAAATTAACTTCAATTAAATCAATTTAATTCAATTAAACTTCAATTAAATCAATTTAATTCAAATTAACTTCAATTAAATCAATTTAATTCAATTAAACTTCAAATAAATCAATTTAATTCAATTAAATTTCAATTAAATCAATTTAATTCAATTAAACCTCAATTAAATCAATTTAATTCAATTAAATTCAAATAATTCGAATTAATCCACTTAAATTCAATTAAATTCAATTAAATTCAAATAATTCGAATTAATCCACTTAAATTCAATTAAATTCAAATAATTCAAATTAATCCACTTAAATTCAATTAAATTCAAATTAATTCAATTAATTCACCTTAATTCAAATTAATTCAATAAATTCACTTTAATTCAATTAATTCAAATTAATTCACTTTTCAATTAAATTCAAATTAACTCAACTTTAATTCAATTAAATTCAAATTAACTCAATTTTAATTCAACTAAATCCAATCTTAAATCACTTAAACCTGAACCAAACTAAAACCTTACCCAAACCGCAACGATTAATTCAATAAAATCAAATATGTCAAAGTGGGTTGACATATTCGCAGGTTCACACGATATGTATCAAATCGAGAATTTGATACATTCTTAGAAACAAAAATAAAATGTCTTGACTTGTTTGACTCATGCATAATTGTCATGCCATGCATTTGCTATTTTCCTTTAAAATATATGACATGTCATTCATATTTAATTTTTATGCATAATTTAGAAAGGTCATAAGAAAAAGATAATTGAAATTTGGCAACATAGTATTGGGAGGAGGTGAGATGATAGTACGTTGGGGAAACCAACTCTAATAAGATCAAGTCTACTTGGTCTCTTTAGACTGGTGAAACCAGCCGAAGCTACCGATCCAAGACCCAAGCTAGTTAGACCAGAAAATGACCTAATTTAATTTGAAAATGAAATTTCATTAAAAGGCTTTGTCAAGGAAAGGGTGGATGATCCCATAAGGCTACGACCAAAGAAGGCCTAGTGCCTCGCCAAGACCTGGAAGCCAATTTCTGAAATTCAAATTCAAATTATCTTTTGTCAAATTCGAATCTAACACAAATTTCAATTAAATCTTAGATTTAATAATGGAAAATGATTCAAGCATCTCACAATACACCTATAAGACAATCATGCTTGTTGTATTGATACATCTAAAATGGGTGAGATGTTAAGGACTAATGAATTGAAAAATATTTTTCAAAATTATTTTTCAAAATTGTTAGAATATTTTCCTAAAAATATATATTTTTCAAAATAGAGCTTTAACATAATAATGTTTTTATGGAATTCATGCTTGTCTGATTGATTATATATATTACACATTTTTCAAAAAGGTATATTGTTTTCAAAAATTGATTGACTCACGCAATTAGACACAAGCCTCTTAGGACAGCACTAAAGTTCCTTAGGGCACTTAGATAGAGTCAAACGGCATTGATGCAGGGGGAGTGCTTTTCATATTTTTCAAACTGCACTTTAAAAACATTACTATTATTTGAAAATATCTTTTCGAAAATCATGCTTTAATCGTTATCACTTGTGGCTTTTCGAAAAAGATTTTACCTATTGCAAAAATCAAATGTTTACCTGTTCTTTTGATTCTGATAAACCCTAAAGACACAGAGGAAGGTCCACTTCATAATCTAAAAAGGACTCCTAGGATGTGTCAGATTTAGGGGGAGTCTGAGTCAAATTTTTTCAAGTCTTAAACTATTTTTTATTATTAGAAAATTCCTTTGATTTGAATCAAACCTTAAGACTCAAAGGAAGAGTACTTGTGGTCAACAAGCTTCCCAGGACTGAGTCAAGTTTAGGGGAGGTCAAATTAAAAGAATTATTCAATTACATGCTTTTAAAATACTAAAAATCTATGTTTTTCAAAATACCACTTGTTAAAATTTGTGTGACTTATGAAATGATTTTGAAATAATAATTACTTAGGTTGGAAAATTCTCAGGACACTTAGGAAATGTCCTTGTGGTCAACAAGGTTTCCTAGGATAGTGTCAGACTGGAAAATAGACCAAGTTAAGTAAAATATTAAATCTTCAAAATTCACACAGTTTTTCAGCACATACTTTGTGAAATATTATCATTTTTCTTAAAAATTTATAATAATATTTACTTGTTTGAAAACTTTCCAGGACACTTAGGAAATGCCCTTGTGGTCAACAAGGTTTCCTAGGATGGTGTCAGACTGGAAAAGAAACTCAATCAAGTAAAATATTTTCAAAAAAAAGTACTTATGTCTTTCAAAACCAATATTCTTAATTTTGAAAAAAAAATATTTTCAAATGTATTGTTAAGTACTTAATTTCTCAAAAAATATACTTATATTTTTTCAAAAAGGGATTTAAATAATCTTTTAAAAGTACTTGCACTCCTTACAAATCATCTTTTCAAAGTACTTATATTTTAAACCTAGAGCATTTTTCAAATTTATGCAATTTTTTTAAAAAACAAAATTGCACTAAGTATTTTCAAAACAAAAATTCAAAGTTTTTTTATTGTTGATGCAAGTTTTTTTGATGCATGACAAAGGGGGAGAGAGTGCTTAAGTTAGAATTTTTTTTCAGTTAGAAAATTTTTTACTCTCCCAAAACCTATACCTTTTAGTTTTTCTATCCCAAGGATAGTAGTTTAGCCCCTTAAACCAATCTAACTTAAGTTATTGTCAAACATCAAAAAGGGGGAGATTGTTGGTGCAAGTTGCATCAATGATGTTCTCCTTTATGTGTTTTAATGTTTGACAATGTACTTAAGTCAGTAATATGTTGAACAGACAAAGGGGAGCGAAGGAGAAGTAACCTAAGCCTGAGAAAAATCCTAGTTAAGCTAGGCATGGAAACCCTAAGACCTAGCGAAGGGTTGCTAGGCTCTGGCGAAGGGCTGCCAGAACGAAAAAGACCTAGCGAAGGGCTGCTAGGCTCTGGCGAAGGGTTGCCAGAAAGAAAAGACATAGCGAAGGGCTGCTAGGCACCTGACGAAGGGTTGTCAGGGGAACAAGTCCTAGCGAAGGGCTGCTAGGCACCTGACGAAGGGTTGTCAGGGAAACAAGACCTAGCGAAGGGCTGCTAGGCACCAAGCGAAGGGATGCTTGGTATCCAAGACCTAGCGAAGGGCGGCTAGGCAAAAGTCCACCCGAAGGACCGGGCGGCAACCGTCTCCTGAAAGGAGTAGGTGAAAGGCGCTTTCTCGGGGGTAAGAGTTTGCGTCGGTTCGACCTAGGATTGCGTGCCAATCCGAAGTCCGAACCAAGTTCGTAAGATTAATATTTCATGTATACTTGCTTTGCATATATATATCTTGCAGGTACCAAGAGAAGAAGACAAAGCAAGCAAATGAAGTAGGCTGAAAACTGGCTGCCAGGGGGCCCCCAGTGTTGGGGGCGCCCCCAGCAGCCAGGGCGCCCCCACAGGGGGGCGCCCCCATGCAGCCAGGGCGCCCCCAGCAAGGGGGGCGCCCCCAGGCAGTAGTAAATGGCAGTTTTCGTGAAGCAGGGTGACAGGTGTCAACCGGGGCGCCCGGAGCGTCCGGGGCGCCCTGATTAGTAGCTGTTTTGCTGTTTCGAAGCCAGAACACAGGATAAGCCTCCACGGGGGCGCCCTGAGCATCCGGGGCGCCCTGGTCAAAGATCTTATCCCCTACGGTGAGGTAGGCGCAAGGATGAGGTTTGACCGAGTCTTCCGGGGCGCCCCCAGCGACTAGGGAGCCCCCAGGAGTGCTATAAAAGGGGTCTCGAGCCCTCTACTTCTAACACACTTTCCAACTTCGAATCTGTTCATTCCGACTGACGACAACACTCTAAAGACGAGGCTCTACGACCGGGAGGCTCCAGGAGGAAGTGCGCGGCACTTCGGAGGTCCAGATCGGCCGAACTTCACACTTTGTGTTTGGTTTGCAATTAATTACAGTATTTATTTTTCCATATTATTGCTTGTAATATTGCACTGTAAGTCGGGTTTCTCCGCCTCCGGAAATTCTGGAAAGGAGACTATTAGTGGACTCAACGCCGAGTACATAGGCCTTGGACGTACTGACCCTGGGGGGTTGGGAACCAAGTAAATAAACCTGCTGTGTCCACTGTGTATTGCTTTTCTATTTTTATTTTTATGTTTTCCGCTGCGCTACTAATATTCTGAGTCCAGTTTTACGAAAGTCTCACGAAAGTTTTCACGATCGATATTCACCCCCCCTCTATCGACGGCACCGGTCCTACAAGGAAGAATACCGAAGAGGAGAAAGCTAAGGAGTTTCAAGAACTTGTGAATTTATTTAGCAAGGTGGAAGTGAATGTACCATTGTTAACCATGATCAAATAAATTTCTAAATATGTAAAGTTCCTTAAAGATTTATGTGTTCACAAGAAGAAGCTAAAAGGGAATGAGTTGGTCAACATGGGGAAGAATGTCTCGGCACTTATTCATCCAGTGCCGCAGAAATATGAAGATTCAGGAGTTTTTACTGTATCTTGTGGGATTGGAAGCAATTTATTTCATGATACTATGTTAGACTTGGGAGCCTCCATTAATGTAATGCCAAGATCAATTTTTCATATGCTTGGAATAGGACCTTTGCAGCAACAGGAGTGGTTATTCAGCTAGCTGATAGAAGTCAGACTCATCCAGCAGGAATGATTGAGGATGTGTTAGTAAAGGTGAAAGAGTTGATTTTTCCTGCAGATTTCTATATATTAGACATGGAGGGGAATCATCTTGCACATAGATCTCCACTCATCCTTGGGAGACCATTTTTGAAGACTGCAAGAACAAAGATTGATGTGTATGCAGGGATACTTTCCATGGAATAGGAGATATAGTGGTGCAGTTCAGTATTTTCGATGTCATGAAGTATCCTAGGGAGAATCATTCTATTTTAAGCATTGATAGTATAGATGAGTTGGTTGAAGTGGATGCTTTGGTTATGGAGGCTATGGATTCGAAGCTTAGTTCTGATTTATCTTCAGTTGGAGAAAATGATGTAAGTGTAGGGGATTGCACTGAGCCCCAAGAATCATCTGTACTGAGTAATGTATCAAGAGAGCAAGAGGATAGATATGTAAGTGTAGGGGATTGCACTGAGCCCCAAGGATCACCCATATCTATTGACCAACCACAGCTTAAGTTGAAGCCTTTGCCAGAACACTTGAAGTATGCTTATTTAGAAGAAAACCAGCACCTGCCGGTTATTATTGCTAGGGACTTAGAGATAGAGCAAGAGGAAAAGTTGTTACAAGTCCTGAAGCAGCACAGGAAAGCTATTGGGTGGACATTAGCTGATATACCCGGGATAAATCCTGCCATTTGCATGCATAGAATCCATTTGGAAGAGAATGTGAGACCCGTGAGACAACCACAAAGAAGGCTCAACCCATTGATTCTTGATGTAGTGAAGAAAGAGGTGACTAGACTACTACAAGCAGGGATCATTTACCCTATTTCTGATAGCAAATGAGTGAGTCCTATTCATGTGGTACCAAAGAAGTCAGGAGTAACAGTAGTGGCAAATGAAGACAATGAGCTGGTGCCAACAAGAGTGAAGAGTTCATGGAGAGTCTGTGTTGATTATAGGAAGTTGAACCAAGCCACGAGGAAGGACCATTACCCTTTGCCTTTTATTGATCAGATGTTAAGAGAGATTAGCAGGGAAGTCCCATTATTATTTTTTAGATGGATATACAGGCTATTTTCATATTTGCATAGATCCGGAATATCAGGAGAAGACTACCTTCACTTGTCCTTTCGGTACGTTTGCTCATAGACGCATGTCATTTGGACTTTGTAATGCTCCAGGGACTTTTAGCGGTGTATGGTAAGTATCTTTGGTGAGTTATTAGAAAACTGTATGGAAGTGTTTATGGATGATTTTTCTGTTTTTGGCACATCCTTTGATTCATGTTTGGAAAACTTATCTAGAGTTTTACACAGATACATTGAAACTGATTTGGTTCTTAATTTTGAAAAATGTTATTTTATAGTGGAGCATGGTATTGTACTGGGTCATAGAGTTTCTAGTAGTGGTATTGAGGTAGATCCTGCTAAAATAAGTATCTTCTTTATCTTACCCCGTATGCGTACGGAAAATTCGAGCATTTCTTAGATATGTAGGGTTCTACAGGAGATTTATCAGAGATTTCAATAAGATTGCTTTACTACTATCTCGTTTGTTGCAAAAGGATGTGGAGTTTTGCTTTGATAAAAAATGCAAAGAATCCTTTTAAAGGTTGAAGGAAGCTCTCATTACAACACCTATCATTAGGCCACCTGATTGGAGTTTACCTTTTGAGTTGATGTGTGATGCTTCAGACTACGCTATAGGAGTTGTGCTTGCTCAAAGAGTGGATGGATCACCACATGTGATTTGCTATGCTTCGAAAACTCTGGATGTAGCACAAGCAAATTACACCACCACCGAAAAAGAGCTTCTTTCTATTGTCTTTGCTTTAGATAGATTTAGATCATATTTATTGTGTTCTCACGTGATTGTGTTTTCTGATCATGCAGCTTTGAAATATCTACTAAAGAAGCCGGATGTCAAGCCCAGGTTGATTAGATGGATGCTACTACTTCAAGAGTTTGATTTGGAAATACGTGATAGGAGTGGCAAGAAAAACTTAGTAGCAGATCGCTTGAGCAGGATAGAAGGAGGAAGAGACCCCACGGAAATTGATGATGATTTTAGAGATCAACATCTTTTGAAGCTGCATGGTGAGTCACCATGGTATGCGGACTTGGTAAATTTTTTAGCAGCTAATGTTTTTCCTGCACAACTCACTAAAGCTCAAAAGGATAAATTTAAAAGTGATGCAAAAAATTATGTGTGGGATGATCCTTACTTGTGGAAATTTTGTAGTGATCAAATCATTAGGAGATGTATACCTAATCATGAGTTTGACTCTGTACTCACTTTTGTCATTCTTTAGCATGTGGTGGGCATTTTGGACCTCAAAGAACTGCTAGGAAAGTTTTAGAGTGTGGATTATATTGGCCTACTTTGTTTCATGATGCATATATATTTTACAAGTGTTGTGATAAATGTCAAAGAACTGGAAACATAAGCTCTAGGAATGAAATGTCTCAGCAAACTATGTTATTTTGTGAGATTTTTTATGTATGGGGTATAGATTTCATGGGTCAATTTCCTTCTTCTTTTGGATTTTTATATATTCTCTTGGCAGTGGATTATGTATCTAAATGGGTGGAGGTCATTCCCATCAGGACTGATGATTCTTCTATTGTTGTTAGTTTTGTTAGGTCACACATTTTTTGCAGGTTTGGAATTCCAAGAGCAATCATAAGTGACCAAGGATCCCATTTTTGCAATAAACACATGAAGGCTTTACTTAATAAGTATGGGGTTATACATAAAGTCTCTACTCCGTATCATCCTCAAACAAATGGGCAAGCCGAAATATCAAATAGAGATATTAAATCAATTTTGGAAAAGACCGTGGGACCTAATAGGAAAGATTGGAGCAAAAGACTAGAAGATGCATTATGGGCATATCGTACTGCATATAAGACACCCATTGGAATGTTACCTTACAGAGAGATTGAGCATAAAGCTTATTGGGCGGTGAAGGCTTGCAATTTTGATGCTACTAAAAGTAGAGAAGAAAGGAAGTTGCAACTTCAAGAACTTGAGGAGATTAGATTGGAGGCATATGAAAATTCAAGAATCTATAAGGAAAAAACTAAGAACTTCCATGACAAGCATATTGTGAATAAAGAGTTTAAAATTGGAGACAAAGTGCTTTTGTATAAATCAAGGCTCAAATTGATAAACGGTAAGTTGAGGTCGAGATGGGAGGGTCCATTTTGTGTTACTAATGTTTTTCCTTTTGGAGTGATTGAAATTTAGGAGGAAGCTACTAGTCGAGTTTACAAAGTTAATGGCCATCGACTTAAGAAATTTCATGAAGAGATCAAAGAGCTAGAAGTGGATGGATTGGACTCTACGAATGCCAAATACCCAACTTAAGGGGAGTGTGTTTCATCTTGCGCATAATTTCCATTGTAGATATCATTTCTTTATCTTGTTGCATTAATAAATCTTAGTTTAAAGTAGCATTTCGACTTTATGAGTTTACTTTTGAAGTTAAATAAAATGTTCATTGTTAATACCATCTTGGCACTTGTCATTTTATTTAATAAATAAACTTTGATTTAAGGAATAAGTTGTACTGCCTTAGCAATTCTCTATATCATTTTGGAAGTTTTATTTGAAAGTTAGTTAACTTTGATTGTTAAGTTTTGGGATTTAAGTTCATGGGCGAAATTCTGGATACTTGAATTATTATGTAGTGATGGATTCTTGATTGTTAAGATTGACATGATATTTTCTGCCTAGTGAGGATTTAGCTTTAATTGTGTTATGCATTTGTGTGATTGTCACTCTAGAACTTGCTTAGATTCTTTCAAGGTCATAATCCTATGATTGGATCACACTTATAGAGGCTTTTATAAGTGTGAATTCTTATATCAAGGATAAAGGTGGAGAGTAGAAGATAAACAAGCATATGGTAGTGCATGAAACATAAGTGGCTTGAATGAGCTCCAATTTGTAACATGAGTTAGAAATTAGGATGAGAGCCACTAAAATACCCTTGAGAGGATTAATGTGCTAAATTCATCTCAATTGATTCATGATGGATGAAGGTCATTATGTATTAACCAAGAATTAGAGTCAAGTCCATTGAACTTAAGTTTGAGATTTGACAGTTTTAGATGGCTTTCTCTTAATTACCTTCCAAGTAAGATTGAGAATTGTCTAGGGAGACACCTTATTCATTGTTTCTTAGTTTTGATTACTTGACTGAGATGTTCAAGGATAAATGTGGGGGAATTGACAAGTTGTCATTTAGTACAATCCTTTGACATGATAATTGAGGTGTTTTGTTACTTTTATATTTTACTTTACAATTTTTGTCATATTCTTTGAGTGGAGATTGTTTTGAAGCTTTAGTATAAATTTATCTCAATTGTCATATTATTTCTCATAGATTTAAGGTGGTTTTTGTAGGGACATTTTAAATTGATTCAGATGGGCACTTGGTCAAGGCAAACCATAAGGAGTCATCTAACAAGGAGGCTTAATTGATCTAGCTCTCATCAAGAATTCGAAATCCAAACTCAATACAAGCCAAGCCACCCTAAATAATCCCTAATTTCCTTATGAACCAAACCGAACCCAAATTGAACCCGGTTCAAGAAATCCCACAAAAAGGAAAAGAAACCCTCGCGATACAGGGGGTTGGCGGCGAGCTACTGTTCCATTGGACTTCTTCTTCTCCAAGCCCCCGTTTTTTCCACACTCCCGAGTTCTCGTTTTCATTCAAGCTGCAGAATCTGCGAGGAAGCTTCAAGTCATGATCTGGACGGCTTTAAGCGGCTGGAATCGCGACGCCGAGGGTTTCGTGATCGTGATTGCGTGTACTCTGTTTTAGCTGAAATTTCTTCTAGAGATTCACTGAAGGAGTTCATCGATTATCAGAGGCGTTCTTTGGTGGTTCCCAACTCCTTTCCGAGCTTCATAGAACAAATTTGCAGCTAAACAGAGCTTAGCTTCCAGATTTGCAATTTCATGCTCTATTTGAATCTGATTTACCGATTGATAGAGGGTTTCTTGATTGATATTCTTCAGATTCAGATAGATTCAAGTTCAGAGGATCTCTTAACTTTCCTCGCTGATTTCTGAATTGTTTCCAATTTTTGTGTGACGACAGAAATGCAGTTTGGCATGAATCTAGTGAACTCGAGTGTGTTAGGATGTTTAGTTTCAATTCTGCACTTGTCTTTGGAATACTTTGCAACTGAATTTTGATTGCTATAGTTAGATTTACATTTCGAGTTAATAGCTGAAATTTCTTTCTATTTAGTTATGGAAATATAGTACCCTGCAGTTTGTTTCGGCATGTTAAATTTACTTCAGCTTAATTTCTTTCAATAAGTCTTAGTTTAAGATTCAATTTAAGTTTAAATTGTTTAGGATTAGTTCGGTTTAATAGATGCTTGCAAGTCTAAGAGAAATTGCAGTTAATCTTTGAATGATATGATTAGTTCCTTTAGTTATTCAACTTCTTGCATTTACAATTAACTTTAGAGTAGTTCTATTTTACAATTGTATCGAAACCCCCAAAAAGGTGATTCAAGCATTAAGTCAACCAAACACTACTAGCCCTTAGAAAAATACGACTCGAGGCCCCTATTCTACATTTAATTTGTGAGAGTGGGTTTTCGACTTTTAATCAATTTGAGATCATTTGTGACACTAGTTTTGGTTTACATCAAATCCGAAGATCACTTCCACATGGCCCGATGGAGGCCCGTACGTCGCAGCTTTGCCCTTTTTGGGATCTCTTTCGGGGGAGATAGATTGGCGGGGCATTATCTCCCGACTCCTTCCTCCTGAACGCGATTGGGATCGCCGCCCGACTCTATCATCCCCTGATTATCGTCGACGAGGGGAAGGGCTTCGCCGAGGGGATCGCAGTCGGTGCCCCGCTTTATTCCACCATTTGCGAGGCTTGGCATCCACATCGTGGGACCTCCTCTTCTTCAAGGCCTAGCACTCCTCTGTAGGGTATGTGGTACTGTCATGGAAGTCACAATACTTATTCGGTGGTTCGAGCTCCGTGGTGTCGACCGTCTCCACCAACCTCTTCTTACCAGCCAAGTGGTCCTTCTCAGAGCGAAGATCTTTCGCCCGGGCTGGTGCCGATGGTTCTCTTCTCTCGGATCGTACCGAGATCTGCATAGGGGCTCTGGCTGGATCTTTGCGGTGAGCATGCTGCACCTCTTCAACGTTGACGTGCTTGACGGAGCGCCCCAATAAGTCATCGAAACTAGTCGGCATCTTCTTCACCAGCGATCAGAAGAAGTCGCCTTCGGAGAGTCCCTGCGTGAAGGCGCTGATGAGGATCTCCGAAGTAGCCGTTGGATATAATCCTTCAGCGGTTCTTTCGCCTTCTATTTGAGGGCGAACAGGTTCAACGTCGTCTTTTGGTATCGACGGTTGCTGGCGAAGTGGTGCAGGAAAGTGGTTCTAAACTCTAGGAAGGAGTTTATAGAACCTTCGGGTAGCCTCTGGAACCATCTCTGAGTGGCCCCTGACAAAGTGTTCAAGAACACTTGGCACTTCACACCATCTGTGTACTGGTGTAAGAGAGTTACGTTCTCGAATTTGTAGATGTGGTTCTCTGGATTCGTCTTCCCATCGTAGTCAGCAATTCCTGGACCACCGAATTGCTTAGGCATGGGGTTCTCTACGATGTCAGGGGAGAAAGGGGTAGATGGAGCTTTCAGGAGGGCTTTGGGTCCCTCGATCTTCCCCGATCCTTCCTCCTGTCGTAAAGCGTTGGAGGCGACGGAGTGTGCTTTCTCCAGGTCCCCCAAGGAATCTCGCCGGGGCGTTGGAGTTGTCATTGCCGGTCCTGCCAGGGGCGAGACGGATTTTCGGGTCCGATGGTGCGAGGCAGACATTCTTGGAATTTCGCCTTGCACCGAAGCCGCTCGTCGTGAAGCGGCTTGCTCGATTTGGTGTTGTTCCAGCGCTCCTTTGACGACGTTAGCGACTAGGCAATCCATCATGGTGCTCATTCTGGTGCTTTGATTGAACTTCCCACAGATGGCGCTACATTTGTTCCGGAAAGGAACGACGTAGATGACAGTCACCAAAGCGCAGCCCACGAGGACGGTGACGGGGAGAAGACGATCGCGCTCTGCGAGATTAACACGAGCGTTAATGGGAACACACCGGAAGGTTTTCCGGCAGAGCCCACTCCGATGCTCAAGTCAGGAATCTGAATTCTCTCAGGAGGACAACAAGGAATCAGAATTTGATTAAGCTCGGAAAGCTTAGCCCCTTTACTTGGATGCTGAAATACCTTATATACCTGAGGTTTTAGTCACACGTGTCTCCACGTTCTCCTTTCCCTAATCATTGGTTACGTGATATCTTTTAGGTAACGACCGCTGCGATCATTAAGGCCTTGATTGCCGCGTGTAACGGACAATAATCATCCGATGACTTTCCTATTCTGGAGAGAAAAATGACTACTTGAAGTCAGGTTATTTGATATATTGATATTTGAGCTCCACTCTCCCGAGTTGGTCTCGGGGTCTCATCTCCCGAGCTGACCTCGAAACCTTCATTTGTTTTACCGAGTGGGTCTCGGGGCCTGACACCCGAGCTAACCTCGGAGGCTTTCGTCTGTTCTCTAGAGCTAGTCCCGGGCGCCCGACATCGAGTTTGACCTCCGGGGCTCTTGCCTGTTATCCCGAGGTAGTCTTGGGTGCCCGACCACCCGTTTGGCCTAGGAAGCTTTTGCCTAGTCTCGGGAGCTTGAGGCCCGACCTAATCTCGGGCGTCTATCCTCCCAACATAGTCTCGAGAGTCCGACTGACTGGTCTGACCTCGGGGCTCTGATCTACTCTCCCAAGGTGGTCTTGGAATGACCCCGGCGCTCAGGTTCAGTGGATGCTAACATGTGGCTTCTTTTGTGTCACGTGTCCACTCTGGATGCACAACCCCATCAAAGAAGTCAACAAAAGAGATTTTTTTAATAGAGATTTTTCTCTAATTAACTGTTAATCAATCTAATCTATTTAATTAAATTTTAGAGCAATGATAGAGAGAGTGAAAATGAGAGTGAAAATCATAGTGAATGATGTGGCATGACGTGACATAACGTGACACTTTACATGCACATGTCCGATTATCGCTTGGACACCATCGGCGGTCTTCGGCCGCCGCCCCGAATCAAACTATACCCTGGGGTACGGTGAACCCGTCAAAGATCGTGCATTATTCACTATAATTTTCACTCTTCTATTTTTACTCTCCCAATCATTGTTCTAAATTTTATATTATTCTTACTTTAGGTTTATATTATTCTTACTTTACATGCACACGTCCAATTATCGCTTGGACACCATCGGCGGTCTTCGGCCGCCGCCCCGAATCAAACTATACCCTGGGGGTACCAGGGCCGTACCTGAGATTTTGATGGCCTGAGTCGAACTTCAAAGAAAAGGGCCCTTTACAATGTTTTATTATTTTAATTTAAAAAATCATTCACATTTCAAAATATAATCCTCCTTTTAACACGTGATCAAAAAATTTTAACGTACCTAAGAAATATATAAGAAAATAAAAAATTAAATAACATGAATATTTTGAAACGTTACTGAAAAAATTAAACAAACAAAAAAATAGCTTATAATACTCTCAAAAAAGCCATCTAACCACATTATTAGATAATCATGCTTATTAAGATGCTAAGAAAACTTGAGATCATTATTCTCCATTGATCCAAAACTGTCACGGTCATGGTAGAGGAAAAAGTAAATCTATGTAAAATTATATGGACAGATGTTATAGTAGAAAAAAAAGTAAATCTATGAAAAATTTGAGATCATCACTCTCCATTGATCCATTACTGTCGTTCTTGATGCTACAAGTAAAAAAAAAATAAGTTAAATAACAATTAACATTTAATATTGTAAAATATAATCAAATAAAAAGATAAGTATTACCAATAATCATTTGAATATAGCACGTCTTGCTGTTTTAGCTGCAAAAATATCAATCAAACTTGTATAATCAAGATGTTCAACTATTTTCTTTTCAATAGATAACATCGCCAATCCATTTAATCTTTCCTGTGACATGGTTGATCGAAGATATGTTTTAATCAACTTCAACTTGGAAAAACTCCTTTCTGCAGATGCCACTGTAACTGGTATGGTCAATAAAATTCTGTAGGCAACATAAGTATTTGGATAACAGTCATCCATATTTTTTAAATAATTCAAAACATCTGCTGCTCTTTTTGCTTCCACTGGTAAAGACTGTTTCAAGATTGATAATTCCATATACATATCATCTCCATCAATGTCTGACTTGCCATTATATCTCAATGTTTCTTCAAGATTCTTACAAGATTTGATTAGGCTATCATCATTAGCAAACTTCAATCTCTCTATATTGAATAAAATCCAAATGTTTCTTCGTACTTTTGAAATTGTTCAAAACGAGTTTTTAGCGAAGAAATAGCTTGATCCATTAAGAAGATAAAATAATTAACTCTAAAAGATTCTTCAACTGATTGCATCACATCTTCACTATTACTTTCATCAAATTGCTTCTTTCTTCGAATAATGCGTTTTTCTTTGAACTTAGCTTCAATCTCCATTTCTTCTGCCATTTGCTTTGCTTCCATCATGGCCTTATCAAATCCAAACTCTCGATACTCTTCAAAAAAAAGAATAAGTCCTTTTAATTGTTTAATTGCAATATCAATGTCCATATTTTCACCTTGCAAATATTTACTCACGGTATTGATGGCATGCAACAACTTATACCAAATTACCATACCAAGCAAGAATTCAAAATTTTCAAGTTCATATATTGCCAATGATTCAGCTTCACTCTTTGTTTTTGGATCTTTACTAGTTTGTGCCAAATCAAGTAAAGCATCTCTAATTTTTGATGTTTGTTCTTTTATAGCTTTCACACTTTCAACATGACTTTCCCAACGAGTTTGTGACAATGGCTTAACTGTCAGGCCTTCTACATGATCTTTAAAAACTTTCCAACGCTTTGTAGAAGAGGAAAATAATGTATAAATACGTTGTATCACTCCAAACATAGATATAGCTTTAGAACAACAATTAGCCATATCACATAATGCCAAATTCAGACTATGACATCCACAAGGTGTATAAAAGGCTCTATGATTTATTTCAAGTAATCTTTTTTGCACCCCATTATACTTTCCTTTCATATTAGATCCATTGTCATACCCCTGTCCTCTTATATCATCAATATTAAGCTCGAGATCATTCAACACATTTTTGAGTTCTGTAAAAAGTCCAAATCCAGAAGTGTCATCCACTTTCAAAAAAGCTACCCAGTATTCTTCAACCACAACAGAGTTTGTTGAATTGTCCACACAACGTATTACAAGAGACATTTGTTCCTCATGACTTATGTCTGGAGTGCAATCTAGTATAACTGAATAATATCTTGCTTCTTTGATTTTTCTCAGAATTGCAGTTTTTACTTCATTTGCCAACATCTGAATCAATTCATTTTGAATTTTTGGACCAAGATATGTGTAATGTGTCTCATGTGCTTGAATACGTCGTATGTGCTCTTGCATTATTGGATCAAACTCAGCAATCATTTCAATCAATTGCAAAAAATTACCATTATTCTCAACATACAGCTTTTCACAATTTCCTCGATATGCTAGATTATTTTTTGCAAGTCTATAGGCAACAGCAATTAACCTCTTTAATACTAATCTCCAATGCTCTTTTTCTTTATTAATTTCTCTCTGAATGCTTTCATCAATTGCCTTATTTTTTTTCAGCCTTTTTTCCAATTCATTCCATGTTGTCATACAACCAATATGTTCTTTACTTCCTTCATGATTTGTAAGACATCGAGTTAAATTATGCCAATCCTTGTAGCCTCCAGTAGTTAATTGACTAATTGTATTCATGCTGTTGTGATTTAAGAACAACTTACAACAAAAGCAAAATATTCTATCCAAGGAAGATGAATAAACTAGCCATTTTCTATCCTTTTTTTCTCCATTTTGTAGTATCCGTTCATAATGCAATGCATCAAAATGTCTTCCAGCTTTATCTTTAGGAAACAAGATGCCATCAATTCTAGTTGGACCATTTTCCACTAAAAAATCTCTTAAATTTTGATCAATTTTTCCCCATTTTCCAGGATCATCAATATTCGAATGTGAAGGAATCTCTTGGTCTATAGCTTCAGGTTGAACATCAAAAATATTATCATTATCTTCTTCATCCAAGTCATTCACATTTTCTTGTTCAACAACCATCATATTTTCAATTTTCTTTTCCATAGCCATTTTGTTATTGATATTAAAGTATTTATTAATATCTCCTGCCTGACTTTGAATAAGTGCCTCTTCTCTTTGTTTTCTTTTTCTTTTTTGAGATCCAGATAAATATTTTGGAGGCATGATTATATATAACACCTAAAAAATATTAAGAAACAATGTGTAAGAACTAAGAAATAAGAATATATTATAAGAAATAAATAAATACAAAGAAGAGAAAAGAGAAATGTTTAAAGGATCAAAAGTAAGAGAATAGAGAGCTAAAGAAAGACAAGAAACAAAAAAACACATTCAGGGTAGTCAATAAAGGAATTTTACTTGAGTGCTTTCGTTGTAGAAACGCAGAAGGAGCCAACCCTTCCCAACACCTACAGTAAAACAGAAACCAGGAGCTAATCATTAGCCCCTCAAAATAAAGGGCTAGTGTGCCACATTGATCTTATTATAGAGAAAATATAATGCAAGCAAATATATTGTTCAAGGAAATTGAACCAGACAAAAATTTCTATGATGAGTTCACAGTCAGTTAATTCTAAGTTTCTCAATATGTGTTTTCCTAGTTCTATCATTAGTCTAAAGCTCTGACATTAATACCTAAATAATATATACAGGCTATGAATAGCAGTGTTTTGCAAGTCTCAGTAAACGTAGTATTTTCTCTCTCTTTTTTTTCTTTGTCAGCGAGTATTTGATTTCACAGATGCAAAAAGAAAATATGTTCAGAAGTACAAGTAAATTTGACTTAAGTATCAAGTTCCAATATTTCACAGACATAGGCGCATACGGATCAGAGAAAGAAAATAAAATAAAAGTGAGCAAATTAGAAATTGAATGAGAAATAGGTAACAATTACAAGTTCCAAAAATTCACTTTAGTATTATTGCGCAATTTAAGCTAACTGAGAATTTCTCAATGTTTTTCTCCCTAACCCAAATTCTCCTTTTGGAATGAATTACTTTTTTTCTTTTTCAAGTTTCAACTCTGAGATACATGCATGAAGGATAATCTATTAATGATAAAGAAAGAAAATAGGAAAATGGAATCTTGCCATTATTCTTGAAATGCAAAAGTAAAACAGTGGCTGTAACGAATTTGACAATTTGCAACTTGGATTGCATGCATTATTTATTTACCAGGTTTACAATATTTGAATTTGATTCCACTGGTTGGATTTGCTTGGGGGATAGCTGGATAGTTTTGCAATTTGCAGAAGCTCTATCTCCAGCCTCCAAGTATCAATTCGGCAATTCCTTTACTCCTTTAGGAAATTAGATGTGGTGGATAACAGAAAAGTTGAGAGAGTTTACTCGAACAATCTGAAAAGGAAAAAGAAAATTGCATAACTGAACTATCAAATTGTTGCGAAGCTAGATGGGCAGATGGCTATTTCGATTATTCTATATCATGATTCATGAACAGTTACCTCCTTGTAGTTGCAGACAGAGAAAGACGAGGGCAATGGACATTACCTGCTCCCTTGGCGATAGCAAATTGAATGGTGGTCAGCCCCACCAACAAAGGAGATCTCCCAGTCCCAAACGAAATCACAAATTGGGGAATATTGGGGCAACTGGGCAAGGAGAGTCGGAGAAGGACTGAAGGAGACGAGGAGGAGCTCACGGCGAATCGACGATGGGATGAGAAGAGAAGATGAGCCGGCGAGGAAGACTCACGGTCACGGCGTCGGCGAGTCGGCGATTTGGGCGAGGCACGGGAAAAAAACTAGGGCAAGCAAATTAATTAGGGAGAAGTTTAAAATAAAATATAATATTAAATAAAAAAAAATTTTGGGCCCCTTAAAAAATTGGGCCTGAGGCGAGCGCCTCTTGGGCCTCGCCTCAGGTCCGGCCCTGCCCGGGGGTACGATGAACCCGTCGAAAATTATGTATTATTCACTATAATTTTCACTCTTTTATTTTTACTCTCCCAATCATTGTTTACAATTTTATATTATTCTTACTTCAGGTTTAATAGTGGGAGCAGCTGCCAACGTGCACGAAACCAAAGTGATGCTGAATTGCTGATGATGATGCTCATCGCATGAGTGAAATCAATGCCGTCCATGGAGACCGAGGCGAACGTGATCTCTACTGGCGATGTTGACGGCCGCGGCGGCGGCCTACGTCCGATTTCCATCGCCGAGCGCACCCTCTCCGGGTGGGACATGGCCGGTCTCTGGATCGCCTTGGTCACGAGCGTCCCTAGCTACTACCTGGCCGGAAGCCTGGTAGATCTCGGGATGTCGTGGTGGCAGGGGATCGCCACAATCTTCCTCGGCAACCTCATCGTCGTCGCTCCCATCTGCCTCACCGCCAGGGACGGATCTAGAAATTATAGTTAGGGGGGGCTTAACCAAATGTAATACAGTATATATTATTATTAAAAATGTATAATAAATTCTATCGATATATAACAAAAAAGTTATTACATTATATTGTTCAACAAAGTTGTGCCCTACGAGATTTTGAAACATAAAATTCATCTATAATAGAATCTACATCTATATCTTTAGCTAAATCTCGTTCAATATAGAGTGTCAAACAATCTTCAAGAAAATCATCCTCCATTTTATTGCGAAGTGTTGTTTTCACATGCTTCATTGCTGAAAAGGCTCGCTCAGTAGTGGCTGTAGAAACAGGTAACGTCAAGACAAGATGAATCAATCTAGTCAACATAATATAAACCTTTGATCGTCCACTCTCAGTCAATTGCTGACACAACTCAACAAGAGTAGAAACCTTCAGATTTTGCATCACATCAAGTTTATAATGCACCAATTCATATTCCAAGGCAATGATGTCTTGATTTGTGAAATCTTCAGGATAAAACTTCTTTGCAAGTTTGCAAATATCATCACTGTTAATTGACTCAAATGAATTTTTAGGATCTAAAGCTGTACTAAGAGAAAGAAGTTCCACTGATGACTCATTGAACCGAGTATTTAACTCCATCAAGATGAAATCTATTGCTACATTAAAAACATCAAAGTGATAATGATGCTCAACTGTAATTTGCTGACGACTACGACCGATCTTATATAGGCAATCAAGGTCAGGCACATCAATTTCATGTCTCGAACAAAAGACTTTCACTTCATGAAGAAATTCTTCCCACCCACATTCTCTAAGTTTTTGAAGGATGATTTTGGTCGTAGAGACAAATCTAATAGCAGTCAAAATGTCTTGAGATTTTCTTTGAAGAATTTGACAAAGAGTATCTGTTGTTCTCATAATTTTATGCATTAAGTGCAAAATGAACACAAATTCAAAGCTTGCCATGTTTCTGTAAATTCCCTGAACTTCAGCCTTAGCTCTTCCATTTGGAGAATAGTCACTAAGAACTTCAAAAACTTTACAAGTTGCAGCATACATACCTATCAAGCTTTTTACTGAGTCATAGTGAGAACCCCAACGAGTAGCTCCTGCACGTTGTAAATTACCAATCTGATTGGCCCCACTCCCAGAATCACGTTCTCCAATTACCAACATATGTTCGATTTCATTTCTTTGTGCAGTATGTAACTCAGCAATGCGCTTAGTAGAAGAAGTGATAATATTGACAATATTATCCAAATGAGAAAAGAATTCCCAAATAACACTGACATCCTTGGCTGCAGAAACCAATGTTAGTTGTAGTCGATGAGCAAAACAGTGGACATAGTATGCATAAGGACAATCTCTGAGAAATAATGCTTGAAGTCCATTCCACGCGCCACGCATATTGCTAGCACCATCATATCCTTGACCTCTTAATTTTTTAACTTGTAGGCCATGATGAACAAGAACATTTGATATTTCTCTTTTCAGATTCAATGAGGTAGTATCACTAACACTTTTAATGGCAAAAAATCTTTCTGTCAAAATCCCATGATTGCTCACAAACCTCAAGATAATGGCCATTTGCTCCCGTTTAGATATATCTCGTGCTTCATCAACAAGAATACAAAAGAATTTATCTCCAACTTCGTCACGAACCATCTGTCGTACTCTATTGGCCATAATATGTAAAATCTCTTTCTGAATTTCTGGAGCGATATATTGGGCATTTTTTGGAGCATTCTCGAGTACAACTTCATCAATTTCCGTACTCATATTTGCAAAAGCCTTCACCAATTCAAGAAAATTCCCACGATTGGATGAAGATAGAGATTCATTGTTACCTCTGAAGGCACAACCTTGAAGTGCTAGCCAGCGAACAGTGACAATTGATGTCTTCAAACGTAAACGATTTTTCTCTTTTTCCTCTTTAGCTTGAACATGCATTATATTATCAATATGTTGAGATGGTCTCATCAAATTTTCAGCCTTTCTTTCACACATAGTATGAGGCGAAGAAGCTGCAGAACCAATATGGGCAAGAAATGCGCATGTTTTTCCTTGATTTATCCTTTTCCAATTGTCAAATCCTTCAGTGACTAGTGCTGAGATATTAGATGAATTAATATCATTCAGAAAAAGAAAACAATAAAAACAATATGCCTTATTTGTTGAAGGTGAATACTCCAACCAATGAAATTTCTGGAACCATTTTTTCTGAAACCGACGATTTTGACTTCCAAATTTTGTAGCCGGATACTCCAACATATCTGGTTGATAAGGCCCCATCCTTAGATAAGAACGTCTTATCTCATCTCGCATATTAACATTATATTCACATATTTGTTTTCTTTTTCCTGGATCTCGTTCAATACAAGCAGAGGATGATTGATGGTCTTCGCTCGGTGAGGAAATTGAAGGAATTTGAATACTAGGAATGGATTGATTTTCCATTGCAGTAGGAATTGAAGTGCTTTCACTAGTTTCACGATCTCTCTTTTTAAAGAAAGATGATATTAATGTCTTTCCTTTCTTTGCAACAGATTGATATTCCATCCTGAAATAGTTCAAATTAAATCCCTAAATAAATAAATAAGTAATATTTTACCAATGGTTCAATGTATGAGCTCGAGATAAAATATAAACTATAATGTTACTCTATGATAAAATACTAAAAGTTAAAAGCAATTGAATTGAAAAATATTGATAAAATCAAATGCAATAAATCAGTAATAGTTCTACTGTAATTTGATTTTCTAAATTCTAAGTGATGTAAATAATGACAATCAATAAAAAAAGTTCGCACTTAATTGCATTAATCGTGATCTTTACTGTAATTTGATTTTCTACTGTAATTTGATTTTCTAAGCATTAATCGTGATCTTAGAAAATCAGAGTACGGAAAATCAAATTACAAAATCAAATTACAGTAGAAAATCAAATTACAAAATCAAATTCCATTAATCGTGATCTACTGATCTTCACTGTAATTTGATTTTCCAATCGTGGGAATTACAGTAAATCAAATTATAGTAGAAAATCAAATTACAAAATCAAATTAAGTGCGAACTCTACTGTAATTTGATTTTCTACTGTAATTTGATTACAAAATCAAATTAAGAACTCTATGGTAATGCCAAAGCAGCAGGACGGCAGGACCTTTCTTTGCAAATTGCAACTGATGCTTAATGCTTTGGCAGCGAGCTAGCAAAGCCGCAGCGGCGCGGCATGCTTTGGCTACTCGACGACGACCACGGTCCACGAGTCCACGACAACGGGAGTCGGAGGCGATTGCGAACATGTTACCGTAAAAAGGAGAAGAAGAAAATATTAGGGATTTAGGCATTTAGCCATTTAGGGTTACCTGTCCCGCTGTCCGCAAGCGAAGCACGGGCTGCCGCCTGCCGGGCTGGTGGCTGGTGCGGCAGTGCCGATGCAAACGCCGATGTAGTGGAGTCACTCCGGCGTCGGCTGGTGGCGGCGGCGCCGGCGCAGTTTGCCTTCGCCCTTCGCCCTTCGGCCTTCGCCCTTCGCCCGTTCGCCGTCTCGTCACGCCTCACGCAGCCACGCCGCACGCGTGTTGGAGCAAATAAAAAATTTAGGATTCCACATAGTTTTTATTTTTTGGGTTGGTAGGGCTGGGCTATAGCCCAGTATAGCCCATATATGGATCCGTCTCAGTCACCGCCCACGCCGGCGTTCGCTACGGCGTCCACTTCTCCGTCCAGCTCCGCGCCGCCTTCGGCGTCCGGGGGGCCCTCGTCCCGGCCCTCCTCCGCGCCGTCGTTGCCTGCGGATGGTGTGGCATAGAGTCTTGGATCGGCGGCCAATCTATTTTCCTCCTCCTCCTCCCCCGCTCGGCGGAATCGTCGCCCCTCGCCCAGCCCTTGTCCTGGCTGGGCACCTCGCCACTTGAGCTTTGCTGCTTCCTCCTCTTCTCTGTCCTCCAGCTTACCGTCGTATGGAAGGGTATGGGTGCGATCAATGCCCTAAGCCGATTTTCTGCCCCAATCCTGATCCTCCTCGTCGCTACACTCTTCGCCTGGGCTTATGCTACGGCGGGCAGCTTCGGCGATATGCTATCCACGCCGTCGCGCCTCTCCCCTTCCCAGTTCTGGCCGGTCTTCTTCTCCTCCCTCACCGGATGCGTCGGCGCCTGGGCCAGCCTCGCCCTCAACATCTCCGATTTCGCGCGGTTCGCACGCAGCCAAGCCGACCAGGTGTTCGGCCAAATGGGCCTCCCAATTTTCCAGACCGCCTTCACCTTCGCCGGCCTTGCCATCACCTCCGCCACCGTAGTCATCTTCGGCCGAACGATCTCCAACCCAATCGAGCTCCTCTCGACTATCAATTCCAACTTCTTCGTCTCCGCCGTCGCCTTCTTCGGGATCGCCCTGGCGACCATCACCACTAACATCCCAGCCAATTTCGTCGCCCCCGCCACCATGCTCCTCAGCCTCTGCCCCTCCGTCTTCAGCTTCGCCACCGGCTCGCTGCTCACCGCCGCCATCAGTTTCGCCTTCCAGCCGTGGAAGCTCATGGGCTCCAGCGACAGCTTCGTCTACACGTGGCTCGTCGGCTACTCCGCCGTCCTCGGGCCAATCACCGGGATCATGCTCACCGACTACTACGTCCTCCGGCGAGCGCGCCTCGACGTAAGCGGCCTCTACTCCGATAGCGAGCACGGGCCGTACTACTACACTGGTGGGTACAACGCGGCGGCATTTGTGGCGTTGGCGGCTGGCGTGGCCCCGGCGGTCCCGGGTTTCCTGCACAAGGTGGGCGCGGTGGGGGTGACGTGGGAGGTTTTCGACGTGGTCTACGGCAGCGCGTGGTTCTTTGGAGTCTCCATTGCGTCCTTGGTCTATTGGGCGCTCTCCCGGTGCTGCGGAAGGGCCGGGCACCGACAGCCTCATCGAGAAGTTTCCACCAGGACAGTGCCGCTCCTTGGTACAGTTGACTGACTAGTCTATTTTACCAATGGTATTTATTGGCTGGCCCTATAATATAAAATAAATGCAATGTGAAATTAAATAATGGAAAAATTATATTAATTCCGCCATTATTATTTTTAATCAAGTCTGGCTTAAAGGAACGGTTTCCGTTAGTAGACGTTAGGAAAATTTCCCAAAATAACATCACAAAGATGAAGCCGCCGCCTCCGAGATGCCAACCGGCTTCGACCTTCACAAGGAGAGAGGGAGAGAGGGAGAGAATTGGGAGCGAGGAGAGGCGGTAGGGGAAGGCCATGTCTTTCAACAAGGTGCTTAGGGTGGCGGCCGATGGAAGCGGCGACTTTCGCACGGTCCAGGAGGCGGTTGACGCGGTGCCGTTCTCCAATCGGACTCGGACGGTGATCCAGGTGGTGCCCGGCGTCTACCGGCAGCCCGTGCACGTCCCAAAGACCAAGGATTTCATCACCCTCGCCGGTTCCTGCCCCGAAACCACCGTCCTCACCTGGGACAACACTGCAAGCCGCATCGACCACCACCAGGTCTGAATCCCTCGTCCTTCTCTCTCTCTTTCTCATAAAGGTGCTTCTTCTGCGTTTCTATTCGCAAATGCAGTCGCCACGAGTGATTGGGACGGGGACTTTTGGTTGCGGAAGCACGATCGTCGAAGGAGAGGACTTCATCGCGGAGAACATCACCTTCGAGAACTCTGCCCCGCAGGTCTGCCCAATTGGGTTCCTCAAAAACGTTAAGTTTATTTCCCATATTCTTCCACTGTGAGTGTGCTCAGCAGTGCAAGAAGTTTAAAGCTGAGATTTAGTAATTTTGGGTGTGCATGTAGGGTTCGGGACAGGCCGTGGCTATCCGGGTGACTGCTGACCGATGTGCTTTCTACAATTGCAGGTTCCTTGGGTGGCAGGTACTTTTAATTGGCACAGTCTTTCTTCTCGATTGCTTGCATTTTGTTTCACATTCCCTATTGCCCAGTGCAAGAGATGGAATATGCCATTTCTTCTGAACCACGAAATTATAGCTAGAGAGTAGAAATAGTTGGTGATCAAGAAATATCACAAAGATGACTTAGGCTAATTAGTGTTTGTTTTATCATAACTGTTCCGGAAGGAATCGACGTCGACGGCTAGTTACCAGGGTTCAACCCACGCGGATGTTGACGTTAAAAGAGGAACTCCACACCCTGCGAGATTAACACAAGCGTTAGGGGAACACGCCGAAGGTTGTCCAGTGGAGCCTACTCCAACGCTCAAGTCAGTGCCTCAATGGAGGAGATGAGAAGACAGTAAGAAAGTATGTGAGTAGTAGAGAATGCGTAACCCCCTTTACCTGAGGGGTTGGAGTATATTTTATATCTGCAGCGGCGGTCACACGTGTCTCATGTTCTTCTCCACGTCCCCCTTGATTGTCGGTTGCTGGATAACCTTCGTAACGGCGATCGCAGCCATTAAATCTAGACCGTTGCGATGTTTATGGGTCATGACGACTCCACGATAAAGGGGGACGGTTATCCGCAGATCCGAAGAAAGGGGGATCGTTACTTGAGTCCGGATGCTTCTTGGTCTCCGCTCCACTCCCCCGAGGTGATCTTGGGGTCTTTTGGCCCGAGGGGATCCCGGGCGTTAGCCTTCCCGAGGTGCTCTCGGGACCTGATAGCCCGAGGGGATCTCGGGTGTGTGTCCTGCTGGAGCGATCGTAGGAGCATGTCTGCCCGAGGTGGTCTCGAGTATCCACCTTCCCGAGGGGGCCTCGGGAGTCCAGGAAAGATAGTCGTTCAGACTCGGTGGATCTTACCACATAGCTTCTTCAGTCCACGTGTCAGCCACGGGGTGCTCAACCCCATCACAAGTCCCTCCCTTTAAGTATAATCGAAGGAAGTGTGGTTGACTGATTAGACTAGTGGTGTAGGGAAGAAACTATGTCACGGTGGGTCCTAGTCCCCCATTACTACTCCATTGGTGGCCCGCGGGGTCCGAGGAATCGAAACATTCGACCTGGGGTCCCAGGGAATTTCTCTTTGGAATTGGTCTTCCCAAAAATCTCTGGTGAGCTTCGAGGCGAGGCATAGGTTCGCCAAGCCTGTCGTAAGGCAGTGAAATAAATGAAGTGCTAGCACGGAGCTAGGTTCGCCGAGCTTGTCGTAAGGGAGTGAGATAAATGGGTCGCTAGCGCGGAGCTAGGTTCGCTGAGCCTGTCGTAAGGCAAAGAGATAAAGGAATCGCTAGCGCGGAGCTAGGTTCGCAGAGCCTGTCGTAAGGCAAAAAGAAGCGCTAGCGTGGAGCTAGGATCGCCAAGCCTATCGTAAGTAGACCCGACCCCGGGCCGGGTCCAGCCCGGACCCGGCCCGGAACCGGGTCGGGTCAACGGGCCGGTTGGCCCGTTGACCCGGTTCGCCGGGCCGAACCGGAACCGGCCCGGCAGGATATGATAAATATCATTTTATTGATCATTTCATATGCTTAAATCTGTGTTTGACCCATATTTTACTTGTGTAATTGTGGATTTATCCTAGGTTCTAGGATTTATATTCTTTTTTGGACCTAATTGCAAATTTTGATATATTTGAGTTGTTTTGTCACTCAATTTTTGATCTACTTTTGTAGGCTTGGAAGGATCATGGACCTAGACCATGTTGGGTCAAAATTGAGTCAAAAAGTGGACTAGATCAAGTGATCAAGCGTTGACTCATATGGACCGTCCGATGCAAGAACGGTTAGATCTAGACCATTTGAGAACTTTTGATCAATCCGAGCTGGGATTAAGGCTAATCGAGCGATCAGATCAAGATCTGAAGGTTTCAGCCCAATCGGAGATCATCTAGCCGTTGGATCACGATCAGAGGGATCTAGACCATCCATTCAAAGATCAGCTTGATCTGAGCCATCCGCTGCAAATCTGGAAGATCCGAGCTACCACGAGGATGATCCTGACCTCTGATCAAGATCTGGAAAATTTGAGTCAAATCGGACAAGGATCAACCATTGGATGAAGTGGGATTAATCTGAGCCGTTCACTGTTTTAACTACTTAAACCGATCCCCTGTTCAGATCTCAGCGTCGCGTCTTCGCCATTTCCAGCTCAGTTTCTCATTTCTTCTTCATTTCTTCGGCGATTTCTTCCATTAGAAGGCGTGACCAACTTGATCAGCACCTTGGAGCAAGATCTGGATCCTTGGAAGAGGCTTCAATGGAGATTCAATCACAGATTTGCATCGGAACAGGGGCTGAGTGAGGGTTTCATCAGTTTCTGTGATTTGATCAACTTGATTGCGATTGCGTGCCAATCTTCTCAATCGGAGCTATCTGAAGGGTTTTCTGATACACTCTGATCATCACCAAAGCTCAATCGCATTTGTTCATTGCGAAATCAAGGAGATCAGATTGGTTTTTCCAGCCGATTGAAATCTGTGAGCAGATCTGAAATTGGAGCCAATTTCCATTGATTTGCGAGTTTAAGGGGTTCTTGGCTTGCTCTTGCGTGACGAACAAGGAGGTCTTGAGACAAGGAATGGTCGAGGCTTAGTTTTAATCGCATTTCTTGTTTTCTTAGCTGTAATTTCAGTTTCAGCAAGTCATTTCTATTCTGTCTTGTATCAGCTGTTCCGTTTTCAATTTCTGAATTGTTCCAGCTTAAATTAGGTTTCATTCCGCAAGATAATCAATTAGGGATTCTGTTTAGTGAACAATAGTTATAATTTCAGCTTAATTCTGGTTTCAATTCTTGCGTATCAGATTTGTTTTCTGCATTTCAACTTTAGCTGCGTATCAGTTTCTTTTGTTCTGCATTTTCAGTTATATTTCTGTCTCGTATCCACTGCTGTAGTTTCTTTTCTGATCAGTTCCTGCTTTGATTAGAGTTGCAAGTCAGTACTCTTATTAGATAGATTGTTTTTGCAATGACCAATTGGATTTGGATCAGCTGTCTTTGCTCGAGTCAAATCTGTATTTCTGTTCAGCCCTGTTCTTGCGTACCAGTTCTATTCCATTCGTATCAGTCCTATTTCAGCAACTTTCAGCTGATAGTCTTTGAATTTGTGTCAAGGAAACGTTAGATCTTCTTAAACTTCTCTGAATTTTAGAATAGTTAACTCAGATTCATGCTTGCATTTTGCTTGTTTATGAAACCGAGTCGCTGCTGCAACCTTTTCACTCAATTCTGCATTTCTGAACTCATGTCTTCAATTAGTTGTTTCTGAATTGGTTAGATTCTTTTCTGCAGTTTCAGTGTATCATTCTTGCAGCCATTTCGAGCACTTGATCTTACTTGTTTTGTTTGGTTGTTATGCGTGTGAATTGTTTTACATTTCCGCAATCCCATTCTGAATTTCTGCATTTCATTTCTTCAATAGTTTGTTTCTGAATTTTGCATTCAATCTGTTTGTTTCAAATTCGATTGTGTTACATCAGTAGTTTTACAGTAGTTGTAGTGCTGCTCTTCTTGTACCAAGTTGCAATTCAAAATTGCATTTAGATTTAGCTTTCGGCACAAGGTTTTCCTTTTTTTGGTATCAAGTTTAGTGTTTGAATTCATGCATTTCAATTCTGTTTTTAGCTCATTCTTATCCTGCTGCATTCATTTCTAAATTTCTTTCTTCATTCATGCATAGCACTTCATTAATAGCCTTGTCTTCCAAGTAATGTGATTAGTTCATTTCTAGGTTGTTTCACGTTGCGTATCACGTTTTCATTGTTACATTTGCATCAAGTTTAGTTGCGGCCTTGAGTGGAATGTTTTAAGTTCAATACAATTTGTAATGTACTCTTGCAATTGAATTCATGTTTGTTTTCCAAATTCAGTCAAGTTTCATTGGTTTGATTTAGTTGTTCGATTGTTAAGTTCATCAATTGCCATTCCTAGTTTAAACTTGTCTAGTTAAGTTTTCTTTCTTTTTATTGTGTTTTCATTTCCTCATTGCAAATCAAACCCAAGTTTTATTTGAAACCCAAAAATAACAACGACACATAAACGCAAGCTCGAATCACACAACTTGAACTAGCCCTTGGAAAAATACGACCTGTGGCCCCTTTACTACGCTTTTATTCTTTGATTGCAAAAAGGGTTTCCAACTTATAAATATCTAAATTTGAGACCCACATTCGTGACACCTATTCTGAGGGCATCAGGATACCGGGCCGGTTCCGGTTCCAGGCCTCCGGAACCGTGAACCGACAGTTCCAACGGCACTGAACCGCCGTTGGGCAGTTTTTGATTTTTTTTTTTTTTGGACGGATGAGATCATTTGACCGTTTTTTGATCAATGACTATGATTTAGTGACCATTATGACCCGAACTCTATAAATAGGGAGTTCATTTCATCATTTTCACTGACAAAACAACTTCTCTTCTCTCAATCTCTCATTCTCAACTCTCTAACTCTCAACTTCTCTCCGCGTTCTTTATCGACGATAATGGAAGGAGGTCACGGAGCTTCATCATCTCGATCTCGGAGGGGAAAAGAAATTGCATACGAGGATCCCAACCTTCAAATTCAATCTACCGATGATGAGACCGAGGCTCAGCCCCAACGCCCTCCGATCCCCGAAACGCAAGGAAGTACCGATGCGATTACTTCTAAGGTTCGGGATAATCCTCCTTTAAAATCGTCTATTTTCACTAAACATTTTGAGAAGGTCACACTTCCGTCGGGAGAAATGCGTGCAAAATGCAAGCATTGTAATGCTTCCTACAAATTCCAAGCCGGCGGCGGCTATGGGTCGTTGAAACGACATGTAGAAACGAAGCACCCGACGGAATATGGGTTTGACCGCTCTCAAACACAATTATCTAGATTTTCTAGCGGTAGTAGTACTGATTCTGGTTTATTTTTATATTCAGATAATAAATTAAGAGAATCATTAGCTAAATTTGTTTCCGTAGAACATCTTTCTTTTAGTTTTGGATCTAAATGCACATTTGAAGATTTTTGTAAAGAATCTCTTAATCCTGCTACTAAACGTGTACCTAGGACTACACTAACTCGTACAATTAAAAGATTAGTAAAACAAGGAAAAAAGAATTTAATTGAAGAATTTAGTAAATTAAATAATAAAGTTTCTTTATGTTCCGATATTTGGAGTGATCATTGGCAAACTCATTCTTATATGGGTATAACATGCCATTGGATTGATAACTCTTGGATCCTTCAAAAAAGATTATTAGCTTATAGAGTTTTTGATGAATCACACACTGCTCATAACTTTGCACAATTATTACACATAGTTTTAGAAGAATATGGATTGACTCATCAAATATTTTCAATATCATTAGACAATGCTAGTTCTAATACCGCTTCAATAGATGAATTAAAATTTATTTGTCAACCTGTCATTGGTGGTTTATTTTTTCATATTCGTTGTGTATGCCATATTTTAAATTTATGTGTTCAAGATGGATTAAAACTTTTACAAAATTATATTCAACCAATTAGAACCGCAATTTCATACTTATGGTCCCATCCATCTATGATGAAACAATGGGGTAGATTTTGTAAAGCTAATGGAATGCGACCAAAAAAATTTCCACGTGATGTTCCAACACGTTGGAATTCAACATATCAATTATTACAAGATTCTTTTCAATATAAAGATTTATTATGTTTATTTTTTGCACAAAATAGTAATACTAATATATATTTATTTTCACAACAATGAAATATTTGTAGTAGTATTTGTGAAATTTTAAAAGTTTTTAACAATGCAACTGAACAACTTTTCGGTGTTTATTATCCCACTTAGGGGTGAGCAAAAATTCGGTTAAACCGAATTAACCGAACCGAATTAACCGAATTTTGAAATTCGGTTCGGTTAATTCGGTTTTCGGTTTTTTTTTTATAATTCGGTTCGGTTTTTCGGTTAAATCGGTTCGGTTTCGGTTTTGAGTTTTGTAAACCGAATAAAAATATTAATTTAATTATTTTTATTTAAAAATATAATTAATTAAATAAAATCTGGTTATTTTAATTAAAAATTCGAATTAAATTTAAAATTTCGGGTAATTCGGTTAATTCGGTCGAAAACCGAATTAACCGAAATTTTTTCGGTTCGGTTTTCTCGGTTTTTATCGAGAAATTCGGTCGGTTCGGTTTTTTTTGAAAAAAATCGGTTTATTCGGTTTTCGGTTTATTCGGTTCGGTTCGGTTTTAACCGAATACTCACCCCTAATCCCACTACTCATTTAATTTTAGTGAATTTTTGTAGTATAGTATTAATATTAAATGAACATGTAAATAATGAAGCTTTAACTTTATGTATATTAGTTATGAAAACTAAATGGGAAAAATATTTTTATTTTATTCCTGAAATTTATTTAATTGCATTTGCTTTAGATCCTAGATTTGAATTAGAAGTTTTATAAGAAATGCTAACTTTATATTATGACGCATTAATTCTTATTAAGGATTCTTCCTCTCCGGATCCAGCTAATATTGTATATAATATTAAAAATTATTTATATAATCTTTATAATGAATATTATGTTAAATATGGAACACAAACTAATATTTCTGAAACACAACAACCTACTACTACTAATTTAAAACTTACAAAAGCCCAACTTTTATTAAAAGAACGGACGAAACGTCCACGAGGATCCTCAAGTTCCACACAGGAACTTGAGAATTATTTTACGACTTCTTTTGATTTTAATGAAGCAGATAGCGAAGACTTCGACATCTTGAAGTGGTGGTCACAGAAGGCTCAAAGCTTTCCCGTTCTCTCCGTGATCGCAAAAGAAATTTTAGCTTTTCCAGTGTCGACTGTTGCTGTGGAGCAGACGTTCAGTGCCGGCGGCAACATATTAGATGAACGACGATCAACTATGTCTCCCGACTCATTGGAAGCTCAAGCATTATTTGATGATTGGACCAGAGCCGAGAAGCGAATCCAAGGAATGCAACTTTCAGAAGACGAAGTCAAAGAATTTGATACCGAAGGAACAAATACAACAGGAACGACAGGAAATGCAAGTGAGTGAGAAAGGGTAAAAATGTAAAAAATGTAAAAAAATGTAAAAGGGTAAAAATGTAAAAGAACTACGTGGGCTTTGATTCCCCTATACCCTAAGGGGATACGTAGGCAACTTATATAGTGCAAGCCCTTTTTAAATAAAATTTATTTTTTTAATTTTTAATTTTTTTAATATAATAATCTTGAACCGTGGCGAACTGTGAACCGGACCGTGAACCGGCGGTTCCGAACCGTGAACCGTAACCGTCTTGGGCGGTTAAGGTTAAGGGTCGACTTCCCACGAACCGTCGAACCGGCGGTTCCGAACCGTCGAACCGTCGGTTCCGAACCGTGGTCGGGTCTAATCGTAAGGCAGTGAGATAAAGGAATCGCTAGCGCATAGCTAGGTTCGCCGAGCCAGCCTGTCGTAAGGCATAGAGAAGCGCTAGCGTGGAGCTAGGATTGTCAAGCCTGTCGTAAGGCAGTGAGATAAAGGAATCGGTAGCGCGGAGCTAGGATCGCCAAGCCTGTCGTAAGGCAGTGAGATAAAGGAATCGGTAGCGCGGAGCTAGGTTCGCCGAGCCTGTCGTAAGGCAAAGAGAAGCGCTAGCGTGAAGCTAGAATCGCCAAGCCTGTCGTAAGGCAGTGAGATAAAGGAATCGGTAGTGCGGAGCTAGGTTCGCCGAGTCTGTCGTAAGGCAAAGAGAAGCGCTAGCGTGGAGCTAGGATCGCCAAACCTGTCGTAAGGTAGTGAGATAAATGAAGTGCTAGCGCGGAGCTAGATTCACCGAGCCTGTCGTAAGGCAAAGAGAAGCGCTAGCGTGGAGCTAGGATCGCCAAGCCTGTCGTAAGGCAGTGAGACAAAGGAATCGCTAGCGCGGAGCTAGGTTCGCCGAGCCTGTCGTAAGGAAAAGAGAAGTACTAGCGTGGAGCTAGGATCGCCAAGCCTGTCGTAAGATAGTGAGATAAAGGAATCGCTAGCGCGGAGCTAGGTTCGCCGAGCCTGTCGTAAGGCAAAGAGAAGAGCTAGCGTGGAGCTAGGATCGCCAAGCCTGTCGTAAGGCAGCGAGATAAATGAAGCGCTAGCGCGGAGCTAGGTTCGCCGAGCCTGTCGTAAGGCAAAGAGAAGCGCTAGCGTGGAGCTAGGATCGCCAAGCCTGTCGTAAGGCAAAGAGAAGCACTAGCGTGGAGCTAGGATCGCCAAGCCTGTCGTAAGATAGTGAGATAAATGAAGTGCTAGCGCGGAGCTAGGTTCGCCGAGCGCGATATGGCTGGAGATGATTCGCATGCCATTGCCTATCCAATTTTTTACCCTTGTCATTGTATAGGTAATAACTACCTCCGTTGAGCTTTTTTAACGACGGTGTAGGGTCCGCTATGATTTTTGCCGAAAAAGGGATAGACGGAGCCATAGGGAGGGCTTTGGATCTCTCGATCTTCCCCGGTCCTTCCTCCCGCCATAACGCGCTGGAGGTGGCAGAGTTTGCTCCCTCCAGGTCGCCCAGGGCTCTCGCCGGTGCGCTAGTGTTATCATCGCATGTCCCACTGGTGGCGAGACAGATCGTCAGTTATGGTGGTGCGAGGCGGAGATTCTAGGGATCACCCCTTGCCTTGAGGCCGCTCGACGTGATGCGGCTTGTTTGATCTGGTGCTGTTCGAGCATACCCTCGACGGCGTTGGCGACCAAGCGGTCCAACTCCTCTTTAGTCAAGACGATGGGTTGGCCCGTTGGCTCTGTCATCGGTGCTCCTTCTAGTGCTTTACTAGTTTTCCACAGACGGCGCCAAACTTGTTCCGGAAGGAATTGACGTCGACGACCAGTCACCAGGGTTCAGCTCACACGGATGCTGACGTTAGAGGAGAAACTCCACACCCTGCGAGATTAACACGAGCGTTAGGGGAACACGCCGGAGGTTTCCGGCGGAGCCCACTCCGACGTTCAAGTCAGTGCCTCGATGGAGGAGATGAGAAGACGGTAAAAAAGTATGTGAGTAGTAGAGAATGCGTAACCCCCTTTACCTGAGGGGTTGGAGTACCTTTTATTCCTGCAGTGGCGGTCACACGTGTCCCACATTTTTCTCCACGTCCCCCTTGATTGTCGGTTATTGGATAACCTTCGTAACGGCGATCGCAGCCATTAAGTCTAGACCGTTCCGATATTTATGGGTCATGATGACTCCACGATAAAGGGGGACGGTTATCCACAAATCCGAAGAAAGGGGGACCATTACTTGAGTCCGGATGCTTCTTGGGCTCCGCTCCCCCAAGGTGATCTCTGGGTCTTTTGGCTCGGGGGGATCCTGGGCGTTAGCCTTCCTGAGGTGCTCTCGAGACCTGATCGCCCGAGGGGATCTCGGGCGTGTGTCCTGCTGGAGTAATCATAGGAGCATGTCTGCCCGAGGTGGTCTCGGGTATCCACCTTCCCGAGGGGGCCTCAGGAGTCCAGGAAAGATAGTCGTTCAGACTCGGAGGATCTTATCACAACATAACTTCTTCAGTCCACGTGTCAGCCACGGGGTGCTCAATCCCATCAATAACAAAGATTCAATCACAATTACATTGCTTAGTTGATAACAAAGTGGTCATTAGTATTATGCATTATCTTTGTCAGCTAACAACATTGGAGACTATCTTAATTCTAAATAGATGAGTTCAGATATTTGGCTTATTTAGAATACTTATGTTGGTGCCCTGGTTGATTTTAATGTGATCAACTAAGTTAGGTTAGGTTCTGTTGTGGTTTTGATCCCTCTGTCTAAGTGTGCAGGAGTTTAGGAGCGGAGGAAGTTGAGCGTAAGACGCAGTAGATGAGAAGGATTGCATGGGGAAGTAAGCCATTGGGCTTGGTGCATCCAAGGGACACGGAAGCTGCGGAAGAGTACACTAGTGGAGCGAGAAGGACGTACGCGACGTCCGAGGGACGAGAAGCCGGGAGGAAGGACGCTCGAGGGGCAAAAGGCCGGAGTCGGGTTTGGGTGAGCCTAACTTCGGTTGGCCAGAGATCACCCAAACAAAGCGTCTACCAAAAAGTCAACTCTGTTGACTTTGACCAAGTCAATGTTTTGACTTGGACCATATTTGACCAAAATTGTTGGAGAAGCATGGAGGCTTGACCGAACACTTTGACCAAGCAACACACGTAGACAGCTTGCATGCACAGAAGCTTCTACCGTTTAAAAGATTAACCTTATCTTTTAAAATGATAAACTTTATAAAAGATAAAAGTTATGTTTTAATCAACGATTAAGGATTAAATTTATCTACATTCAATTAAAGGATAATTACTATCCTTTAATCGAACGGAAGGTTCTACCGTTTAAAAGATTAACCTTGTCTTTTAAAACGATAAGCTTTATAAAAGATAAGATTTATCTTTTAATTAACGGTTAAGGATTTAAATTTATCTATAATCAATGGTAATGATTAATTTTCTTAGCCTATAAATAGACTTAGAAGTTAAAGAGATTTTCAACAGTTTGATTGTAATTCTTCTAGCTTCTGTTTTGTGCTACAAAGTTTGTAAAAGTCTTCTCCGCTAGAAAAAGATTTTTATAATGAGCTTCAACCGTCTTAGATTAGCAACCACCTAGGTTGCAACTAAGTAATTTCTGTATCTTAGCCTTTCTACTAGTTGAGTTAGTTTGTGCTTATCTTATTTAATTGTAGCAACTAATCTGGAATCTTTGCGAGTCGTACAAAATATTTATTTTTATTTTATAGCAGCAATTCATCCCCCCCCCCCCCCCCTCGTCGGTCCACTTCGACCTGACAGAGTACTCAATTTTTAGAAGACATACTGAAGAACAAAGGGGGAAGACTAATTTGAGTCTTGAGCTGCTTTTGTTGCTTGAATTCCCTGAATCCATCAATCCGAACAACAATAATATATAATTTGAGCTCTGGTTGATTCAAACCAAGATCAGCCAATGAAGGCCTAGAAAAATATCAATTCTTTGTTATAAACTTATAGAACATGCAAGCATGGAATTGTGGATGATTTTGCTAATGCAATGATGAATAGTGTTTACAGGCTTTCCAATTTGATCATGTCAGTTTGCAAATAAAAGAAAAATGATGCATTTTTGTATTGCTTGGAGGAATTGCTAACAGTGTTACAATTTATTTGACATTTACTAACAGATGCTATTTAAATTCTTCAGGATACCTTATATCTACACCATGGAAAGCAATATCTGAGAGATTGCTATATTGAAGGAAGTGTTGACTTTATTTTTGGTAACTCTACTGCTCTCCTAGAACATTGTCATATCCACTGCAAGGCGCAGGGATTTATAACTGCTCAAAATAGGAAATCATCTCAAGAATCAACCGGTTATGTCTTCTTGAGGTACACAATTCTTTAATCAACAAAATGGGATTAGAAAAGGCAAATGTATATGTTGGGTATTTTTGAGTTCAAAGAACCAGCTTGTGTTCATTCTTGATGGCAAAAGATAATAAAAAAATGATTAACGAGGAACCTCGGGCGACCGACCCAGTTGATGGCCAAAGATAACTCAAAGATCTGGTTGAAATGATTTGCATGGGAATAAAATAACTCCTAATTCTATATTTTCTTGCAAACATGGAATTGTGTATTGCTCGTCTTTTAGTTTTGCTCTTTCAAATTTATTGGGAACGTTATATTTACGAAGCGCCCTAAGCTTAGAAAATCAGGAGGATGGTTGTATGATTGAGTTGTCTATCTATTCTGCATCTGGAACTCTTGAAACAAAATCACTTGATGGAATTGTTGCAAAATGCTATGAATTACTTAAACATCCTATGCTGGAGAATTAACAGAGATATCACTTTATGTTTTCATGCAACTTCTCAATTTTTGAAATGATGATAAATTTGACTATACTATGAAATCTGACCTCTTGTTTAATGATTTCTCTATGCAACTGTTGTTATTTAAGCTATAAATTATTCTGCTTCCCCTCCCCTTCTTTTAAATTTTGTTGTCCTCTTATAATTTGATTCTTTAATAATTTGTAAATTATTAATAATTTTGCTTTCTTTCACCTCACCAACCCAGGATGTGATTCTCCTAGGAGACAATGTAGGAAGGAAGCACGGATAGGGAAGGGCTGGGCATTTCTAAACCAAATATCCCTTACATCAGGCCAAGATAAAAATACTTTTGTTTTTTCAAATAGATTTGTCAATTATATTTTCATGTTTTTGATGTAGTTTAGAACTCAACATTTATTTCTTCCCTTTCTGGAAACGATGGGTAAGGTTTCCTAGTCAATTAGTAGTAGAATAGATTAGAATAGCCCCAACGAAAGTTGTCCTATTGTTTAGCCTAGCCTTATTCATAGCTCGATTATATAGCTTCTTTCAAAAGAAAGAGGAAATCATGTTTCTTGCGATGAAGAAGAAACAACCATAGAAAAGAAAAGGGGCAGAGTTATGAGAAGAGATTGAATTAGTCACAAACCACCTAGAGAATCCTCGCTTCCTTCCCTAAAGAAAACAAAAAAACTAGGATGATCTTCTTATTCTTTCCCTTTGAAGTTTTACCCTACCTCATCTCTCACTCACCTTGAAAATTTCTCTTACCTATCGGAGGCACACCCGTATTTTCTGGGTCCGCCATTGCATGCCAATGAAGACATCTAGAATTGATAGAAATAAAAGCCAAAACCACCATTTAATTATAACTATGAAATGCAAAATTCTTACAATCTTAAATATGTCGTTAAACAAACTATATTGCATTATTATTAAAGTCATAAATGCAAAAAAGAACATGATCAATCGCTTTTAGACTGCTATAAACTATTAACTACCAGTTTTTATCTCCTTGGTAACAAGAAAATGAGTATGTTTAGGAGTAATCAAGAGGTCAATTAATCCTACTAATATTATGTTTTCATAATTTTTAGTTTTGGTTGAATCTGTTATTTATATTATCAACAATGCTGATTTTGGATTATAATTAACAATACAGGTTAAAATTCCATATCAGATTGTGCAGCTCAGATTATGAACCTAATTATCTAGTTGATAATTATTCTCATATAATGGATTGTTAAAATGATGACAATTAATTAATTTAACCCAAATGCTTGTGTTTCTATAGCGAGGAAAATCATTACCCGAGTTAGAGTAATCAGCGTCATGGCTTGGTCCAACATTGTGAATAAACTATATTATTTTCCGCATCTGGTGCCGTCTGGTTTTGTGTGCTTCAATTATGTTTCTCAGATTTGATCCCTGCAGATGTATTATCACGGGCAGTGGTGGAACTTCCTGTGCATTTCTTGGGCGACCATGGGGACCCTTCGCGAGGGTTGTTTTCGCGTATACTTGGATGGACTGTTGCATTAAACCTTTCGGGTGGCACAACTGGGATAAGTCTGAGAATGAAAAAAGCGCTTGCTTCTACGAGTACAGGTAATTTGCCTTCCGTTCGACTGCAGCTGGTTCTGCTGTTTAACCTCCCAGTTGATTCTTCCTTTAGACAATGAACAGATTGGTTACACTAAATCCAACCAATTCGCTCCTTGATTGTTTCAGTTTGCATTGTTTCACTGATACTGATAATTGAAGAAACAAAGCATTTATGTTTGGTTTCTGAACCTATTTTCAGATGCTCGGGACCTGGTTGCTGCCTCACAAACCGAGTCGCATGGTCAAGAGAACTGCTCGATGATGAGGCAGAATCGTTCATCTCACACCTTTTTGTAGATCCTGATCCAGATAGGCCTTGGCTTGCACAGAAAATGGCTGTTAAAATACCTTATTCGGTTTAGAATTTACTATGAGCTCTGTTTGATAATGTACTGAAGAGTAAGAAGGTTGAGATGTTTCATTTGTTTCTTATGCTGAACTGTCGAGTTTTGATGTTTTTATTAGTCATTAGAAACAATTATGATGGAGGACCAATATGATTCTATACATAACAAGATCATGAATATATGGTTTTGATATTTTGTAAATATAAATATATTAATTATAATTACAAAATTTAATTTAAATATTAAGAATATTAAATAATAATAATAATAATTTTTTTAAAAAAATGTGGGATTCATTGGACCTCATGATCTCGTCGTGACTTTTGTGGGGTTGAAGGCGATGCGATCCTATAGAAGTCTTCATTGGATCGTGCTGATCCTCGCGGAAGTTGTTGTGGGATCGTCGTGTACTTTATGGACGGGATCACGATACCTATGCGATCCCATGGAGATTGTCAACTAAATTTTAAATCATGTATAGAATTATATATAAACATCATTACATCTCATGGATCACATTAGCATTTGTATATAATTTTTAATATTGTGAAAATATACTTCATTACAATAGAAAAAATAATAGATCCTTTTGTTGTAAAAAAAATTAAAAATAATAATAAATCAGATAATAATCGAACTTGAGATGATCAATTTTATCCTATAAAAATTTTTCATCTATCATCACATAAAAAACACACTTAAGAATGTTGTTAGAATATTCTCGATAATTAATCACCCGATTAACATGTATAATTAATGATTTTATATCAAAGATAATTGATTATATTTCATCGAACATTTTAAAATGATTAGTAATTATTAAAATGGAAATATATTTAAATCATTTACTCATGGATAACCGCGTAGAATTTTTGATATAAATTTGATGGATAAATTATTTTTATCAAAGATATTAAAATTGAAAGAAAATTTACCGCTGCGCATAGTTAAATTTATTTTTATTTCTTGATCGAATAAAATATTTTATTATATTAGGTTAGTTTAGTCACTTATTAAATTTGATCGAATAAATTTATTAAATTTATTTTATACATGAGGGTAGTGTAGTCATTTAACGAAATTCTTAGGTTAATATTGCATCATCGCCTTATGGACATTTCCCTTCGCAGCCGTCGGCACTTTAAGAAAAGCACAGATTTTTTCCTGCGAGTGATCGAGCTTGTGTGTTTGAGACAATGGCGTCGAGGACCCTTTCGCAGAAGGAGCAGGACATTCAGATGATGCTTGCTGCGGATGTCCACCTCGGTACCAAGAACTGCGACTTCCAGATGGAACGCTACGTCTACAAGCGGAGAACTGATGGTAATTTCTGTCTCCAAAATTTGATTTTTTTTTTTCCGTGTCGGATTTGCATTTCATTGCTGTGATGCTTTCCGCTCGGGAATGTGTTATATTTATTGTTTGGTGATTCTCGCTGGATCTTTGGGGATTCGGTTAAGTTTACTGGGTACTTTCTATTTGTTTTTCGTATCGTTTTGCATGTAAACTGGCGGGCCGATATTTCTCTAGTTGTAATTCTATATGTTCTGTTTTCTTTTGTCGACGTGTTGAGATTCATTTTGGTATGAAGTTATCTCATATCGTAGGGAACAAGATCTATGGTTGATTTCAATTAAAATATAGCTGTATTGGATGACTAGTTCCACATCTATGGAAATCTAAATTACTCATATTGGATGACTGTATATATTCAATATGCTAGCGTATCATGCACTACAAGTTGAGAAGTAAACAAGTTCAATCTTTAAGAATTTTACCTGCTATAATCGAAGAATTTATATGGCTGAATATGTTAATTAAATGTTTCACTTTGAATATGGACTGAGTTTCTTCTGTGGCCTTTAGCAACAATGATTTGGCGAATATGAAGAGTTAGTTGGAAGTGTGAATCTGAGTTTCACCCACTGTAGGAGCAACATAGGATTTAGGAGGGAGAAGGATCACAAAACTCATACTGCCTACACAATTCTTTGACATGATGTTAATCAGCTTGATGACGGAGAGATAGAATGAGCAACTGTCATGTCTGTAGGTGGTGTTGTGCTAAACTTTCTATTGGGATATTGTGATGATAATTTCCTCCATATTTAGGGTGGATCAGTTTGAGGAAAGGAATAGTTCATTTTCCTTCCACTTCGTTTGCCTGCCCAACTTTCTCTATCAGGAAATTGACCATTTTTTTCCTTCTCGTTGTTTTCTTTCTCCTCCCTGGTTTCCTTTTCTCAACTGAAAGACAATCTTATAGTATAAGGTAACAAATCAGATACAACCTGTGACTACACAGAGAGAAGAGATGACAAAGGAATCAGAACTTATGAATAGTAGTGATTTACCTAGTTACGTGTCATCATTGGCATAGATAATTCAGTTCGGTATCATTATTTCTCGTTTACTTTTTTTGTAGCTAGCACTAGGTATCCAGCCCTTCGACTAATCTTGGGGATGACCACGGAAATTTCACAATGACCATCTGGTAAATCCGGAAGTGCTCGTAGCGGGTAGCCCAACAAACCAACATCTCAAGTTGTCATCCTACTAGGGAAAAATGCCCTACAATCTGTCGTTGTTGAGAATCAAATCATGGATGCTTAGGAGACTACATGGGTGCTGTGCCGCTGCACCGTATCCCAGGGGCATTATTTCTCATTTCCTTGTTTCATATATGATTGCAGAAGTTCAATTTCTTTTCTAGAACGACCTGGTATTTTCTCTTGATACCATTTGTCATTTATCTAATGCCAGCTTTCTGATTTTGTATAATTTTCAGATCCTTTATTGGTTTTCTTTTGTAGTGAATCCAGCTATTAGTCTTCTATGTAACTGAGCACCATTGAACTACTGAGATCTATTTCTAGGGTAACTCATTTTATTGAAATATCAGGTATCTACATCATCAACCTTGGAAGAACATGGGAGAAACTTCAACTGGCAGCCAGGGTCATTGTAGCCATTGAGAATCCTCAGGACATTATTGTCCAATCCGCAAGGCCATACGGCCAGAGAGCTGTTCTCAAGTTCGCACAATACACAGGCGCTCACCCTATTGCAGGGAGGCATACGCCTGGAACCTTCACGAATCAGCTGCAAACTTCATTTAGCGAACCACGCCTCCTAATCCTAACTGATCCTAGAACCGACCACCAGGTAAAAAAATAAGCTTGAAATTTGGAAATTATATTTGAATGCTGATTAGTTAAAGAAAATGTCTCATTCTTTCACCAACAGCCTATCAAGGAAGCTGCTCTGGGCAACATTCCAACAATTGCCTTCTGTGACACTGACTCTCCAATGCGATATGTGGATATTGGGATCCCAGCTAACAATAAGGGAAAACTCAGTATTGGCTGTCTTTATTGGTTGCTGGCTAGGATGGTTCTGCAGATGCGCGGTACTATTCCTCCTGGCCGGAAATGGGAAGTGATGGTGAGCTGATGCTGATTGTTTGGTTCTGCTTCCTCTCTTTTGATAGTTAAAAGTTTTTTAATTTTGTGCATTGTTAACACATTTAACCTCTATCAGTATATGTTCTAATGAACTTATTTCTGGTTGCCATAAAAGCATGTTCCTATGCATTTCTATTTGAAAGTTTCCTTCGATTTTATTTATGCTCTAATGCCGTCTTTGCAGGTTGATTTGTTTTTCTACAGAGATCCTGAGGAAGCTAAGGAACAAGAGGAAGAGGAAGCTCCAGTGGCTCCTGATTTTGGTGCAGTTCCTGATTATGGTGCCATGGTACCCAATGAAAAATGGACTAGCGAACCGTGGGCGCCTGATGCAGAAGCTGCACCTGTGGCTGTGCCTCCAGTTCCTGGCGTCGAGTGGACTGCTGCTCAAGGTTAGTTTCAATATCCACATGATGATTTACTTCACTGCGACCAAATTGACTACACTATGACAAGCTTGTACATTTCTCTCTGACTTTAACTTGAGGCAATTCTGTCGAACAAGACATTCGTGAATCTACACCAACACTAGTGTACTGCTGCATGGTTGCATATTTCCTCTCCAATGCACTTTTTGATCACCTTTTCTTTCAAGAATCTTGTCATTCAGTAATTCATGGTCTGTCATAATCATTAGTTATCTTGGTTGGTTTGATAACATTCTATGGTTTAAATGCTACTTTCCCCCAAGTTCATCTGACTGTTATCTTTTTGTATCACCAGCCCCTGTAGCTTCTGATGGATGGGATGTCGCAGCTCCTCCTCCGGAGGGTGCTGTTGCCGCTGCTCCTGTTTCTTCCGGTTGGGAGGCGGCTCCTCCGGTCGTTCCCCAAGGCTGGGAGTAACCGAGCTGAAACGCCAGTGCCTCATTGATTTCACTTGCTAGAGTTTGAATTTTGTTTAGTTAGTTCATTTGTGCTGCTGATGCTTTTCGTCAGCGTTGGACTCCAAAGACCTCGGACAATTTGGCCATTTTCTAGTCGTTTGTTTCTTTTTGCCTTTTTTTTATCTATGCAACAGATCTCATGCATTTCATTATTTAATCAATTCAGAATTGTTCTCGAGAAGTTTATCCGATGTCTATTTCTCTGCGAGTAATAATGTAAATTGTTGTAGTTGAAGGAACTAATCTAAGCTGTTTTAAAGTCTTTTATCATACGCTTTATAATAATTAGTATTCTGTCATTAATATTTTATAAAAATGGAAATAAAAAAAGCAAGGTTTATCTTGGATATTATCAGGTCTAAATAGCGGTTCAATATTTTATACGATTTGAATTTTCTTATAAATATTTTTTATATTTTTGCTTTTCTTAGACTCATCCGTGTTAATGTGTATTTTTTTTAATTAATTAATTTATTTTAACTTTCGATTAGATTAATAAGATTTTACGATTTAGATATTAAATAATAATTTTTAATAGAAAGATTTCTAAATCGAAAAAATATTGATATTTGCTCAGGATGTCCGTGATAAAAAAATTTTACATTTAGGATTTGGGTCTTGAGTTACAGTGTGTCTGTGTATCTCCGCATACATGCCTACATCCCGTGCATGCCTACATGGAAATGACGTCGTGTACCTCCCCATACAAATTTTGCAAGTAAATGATATGTTGTGTGTCTCCTCCTGAGATGCTCAAGTGCCCCGGGATTATGATACAGTGGTAGGGTGACTAGTCAATATCTAAGACATCCATGATTCGATCCCCAGCTATGATATATTTGTAAGAATTTTTTCTCCAAATGAGACGCAAATCTTGAAATGCTGGGCTTCTAGACCGCCCACCGTGAACGGTTCCCGATTTACCCTGACGGCCGGTGAAAAACTTTCATGGAGCGGAACCGATCGCTCGAGGTTGAAAAAACTTCGTTAATCTTTTTTTTTTATCGTGAGGCGCCCAAGTAAGCCGCACACGTATAGTGTGTGTAATTTTGATGAATTGTGGACCATCCGTCGTGCACTAGTGCACGATGCATTAGAGGCACTTCAAGTAATTTTTTTTTTTTAAACACTAATTGGGCCGCCTGGATGAAATCTAGACACCTTGATTTATTTTTTTTAAATTAATATTTTCTTATATATAAATCCTAAATATATCATTATAGTTTATGAAGGTCTAAAATTTTTTCGATTTTAATTTTTTCCTTGAACATTATAACCTAGTTGGAAGTCTGAACCCTAGAGAAAAAAATCTTTAAAAAATTTAGCTTGAACACTATAACCCAATTGAGAAGTCTTAAACATAGGGTATAGTATATATTTAGAGTTTAAGATTTTAAGGTTGAGTTCTAGTGAATTTAAGCCAATAAGATTTCCTTTTAAGATTCAGTCATTCCTCTTGAGTTATAGTATTCTTTAAATTATAGTGTTCAAGATCAAAAATTTTAAATGCTCACGGAGTATAATTAAAATCCAAGCGCCTCAATCACTTTAAAAAAAAAAAAAATTGACTTAAGACGCCTCCCATGCATGGGCATGCACGGAAGATCCATATCAAATCAAATTTATATATATATATATTAGCGATCGCGCACATACATTGTGTCTATAATATAATACATTAATTTCATTTTACTATGAGATAAGAAATTATTTAATTAAAATTTGAAATTTTAATTTTTAAAATTTTAAAATTATTTTTTTTAAAATTTGATAAATTATTTTCTAAAATTTTAATTTTAGATTAAGATTTAAATTTTTTTAAAGATTTGTAATTATGCATTTATCTTTTGAACTTATATTTACAAGATTTGTGATTTTATTTTCTAAATTTAAGAATTTGAAAAAGAGTAATGATACGCACAGTGAAAGTAAATGCCTCAGTGAAAATTTTAACCGTCAATCGACGGCACGTCCGACGTCCGATCGTCGATCGGACACTACCGGCGGCCTTCGACCGCCGCCCCGAACCAAACTATACCCTGGGGGGCATGGTGAACCCGTCGGGGATCGCTACAATTGCGATCTCGCATCATTGACCGTCGATTTCGATGGATTCACCGTTGCCGGCGATCCTGACAAGTACACCGTCCTCCCAAGATATAGTTTAATTCGGGACGGCAATCAGAGACCGCCGGTGGTGTCCGATCGACGATCGAACATGCACACATTAACTACACGTCATTCACTATAATTTTCACTCTCCTAAATTCACTCTTCAAATCATTTCCCTTTGAAAAATAAGTAGTTAAAATTACTAATAAGTCTTAAATTTTTTTCAGTATAAAAGAATATTAAAGTAATTTAATTTTAAACTTCACCAAATCAATCGGGAGATAATTAACAAATGGTGTAAATTTTTAATTAAATAGTAGGATGTTATATATATATATATATATATATATATATATATATATATATATATATATTATATATATATATATATATGTATATAAGTGTGTTAATCTTCATAAACAAAAACTACTAATTATTCTTAAATCATATTTAGGAATAATATTTATAAATCATATTTATCAATATAATTTTTATCAAACTTGTCAATAGACAAATAAACTCTCAAAATGAATAAATAAATTTATAATATTAATTTCATTAATCAATAAAAAAATACAAATAATCTCAATAGTTCTAAACTAAATCAAATTTGCTCAAGCTCATAAAAAAAATCATGTTCTCGTAAAAAAGAAATCATGTTTGAAATAATTTTTCAACAACTTAAATTCAATTTAGCTTAATTACTTAAATATAAAAGTTGGCTCGAACGAACTTATTTACTATTGGATCGAAAGAGACAAGAAAGAGACGAGAGAGAGGATGAATCTCATGTATGTAAAACTTCTCTTTTTTTTCGTAAATCAAATCAAATCAAAGTCACAGTGAAATAAAGAAAACATAATCACACAAAAACACAATCAGTTTTTATTTGATTCATAATTCAATGACTACTATTCTAAGGCTCATGATTTTTAATCACTTCCGAATGACAATCTACTAAAGTTCTTCTTTTCAAAAACTTTCACATCCCGTTTGGAAAGTTTTTAAACAATAGAATTAAATTAAATTCCATCAAGAATTAAATTCCAGCAGGAATTGACTTCAATTCTTATATTTGGAATGAGTCGATAAATAATTTGGAATAAGTCTAAAACTAAATTAATTTAATTGCTTTTACTATTTTACCTTTCATTGATAGATTAGGAATCAAACATTATATTTATGTGATGTTATTTTAGTATTTTTATTTGTTGGAATTCAATTCTCACATCAAATCACATCTATTTAGGATGAAATTGAATTCCTTAGTTTTGTTGGATTTCAATTCCCATGAGAATTCAATTCCTTCACTTATGTTACTTCCAATTCATAAAATTCAATTCAATTCCTAGATGGAATTGAATTCCATGGGTTTCCAGTCGAGTCGTGAATTGAATACTGTGCCTCGAACCTTGAGACTTCTTTTAACGGCTGCTTTCAATCGACTGAAACTGATCAGTACACTAAATCTCTATCATACGACTGGTTCCTATTTCTTTCCCTACATGCTCATATCCTTAAATGAATGCAAGTAATAAAAGATTATACCGACAACAAATAGCAAAAGATTAAGTATTGATTGTCAGAGAGTCTCTCAGAGTCGTAATAGCAAAACTTGCATGATCATGAGCAATAGGAGAAGAATGAGTCTAGTGAATTGAATATTGAGCCTCGAACCCTGAGATTTCTTTTACAAACTCTTTCAATAGACCGAAAACCGATCAGTTGACTGATAAAACCACTATCAGGCGATTAGTCCCGCTTATTTCCTTGCATGCTCAAATCTGATCTGATTAATCTCATAAAATTTGGGTTTTCAGTTGACTAAACCCTAGGGGTTTCCTTTGTTACAACGATCTAATCATATCCATATCAATATGATTTGGTCGACTGATCTCTGAATTCCTGCTTTGCAATGATTCGAATTATACTGTGCTTATCCACATGAATCGATTGATTAAACCTCCCTGTTCAGTCAATGAACCTCTCAATCAACGAAAACTTTGTTTTCTACAAAGTTTAGAACAGTAATAAATAATAATAATGATCCTGCAAAACAAAATTAGATAATAGATAATATGGATGAGTAAGCCTAATAGTTAGGACTATCTGATCTGAACTTAGAAATCTTCGTTGGTTTATTCAGTCGGATCAATGTCTAAAATTTGTCCTAACTGGGACCTGACCTCGTTGTTCTTCTTTTAAGAAGAATCACTCTATTCTAGGAGTTTATCTCAACTTACCCGTCAAACATCTGGTCTTCCAGATCTGTCTGGACTTTGTCTGCTCAACATCTGATCGGCATGTCAGAGCTTTCTCCTGACTCAATATCTAGTCCTCTCTGACCTATCTAGTTCATCGTGCCAGATGTTTAGTCCACTAATCCATCTAGAATTCCTATCTAGTGTCCATAATCTACCAAGACTTTCACTATCTAACATCCAATTTAGTAGACCTACTAGGACTTTTCATATATAACCACCTACACACTTATCAATCCATTAGATCACAACATAATTTTATTTTAAATCTTTGACAATATCAAAATATAAATTCAATTCAGATACTCACTGCACCAACATTGACAACCCTAAAAGCAATAGACCCCAATTGCTACGGATATGATAGGATGATAACGTACTTAGAGAAAAAAAGGGAAAAAAAAAATCAAAATTTAAATCTCAATGGGGACGATTTTGAAGGTCGGCCTCTTAGTGCATCAGTAGATGAGCCAGGAGGGAAAGCTATCTACATCCCGCTTAATCGGACAAAATCTCTAACACCTAAATTATCAAAACCACTATTTGGTAAGATCTTGATCACGTAAGCATTTCCGTCCAAGGTTGAAAAAATCTCGTTAATTATTTTTTTTTTATCGCGTAAGCATTTCGCCCTATGGATGAACAAGCAACTCAAACTCTATCAAACAAAGAAGTGGTTGATCTTCACAAAACCAAGCACTGCCGTACACTTTGCTAGAAAAGAAATTTTTTTAAAAGAAAAAAATAATAAAGGAAAGGAAAGGAAAGATAGCACAAATTGATTTCTCTTTATATCAAACCTCATCTTCATGTAGCTATAGACTTCTGTGATGAGCTTCATTCAGTGATAGGACGGTGGAGCGTGGTCCCATTCAAAACCTACGCTGAATAACAAAAAAGATTGTTAAAAAAGAAGAAAGAAAGATTCAACGTTAATAATAAGAAAACATTGGCAATTTGGAAAGAAATGGCATCTCATAGTTTCTTATGATCATGGACCAAAGCTTAGCTAACTGCCAAAGGATAAGAAATTAAAGATTGTTTGTTTTCTAGATGCCTTTCTACTACTTATAGCAACACCCTGTGCTTTAGCTTCCATGAAAGGGAGGAAGATCTAGAGATCTTCTGAGCAATACAGCACCAGCATGGAGGTCGAGCGGAAATCAAAAGACCAAGAAGAAGCTCACCTATCTGACATTCGTGGTCTTGTCGAACGACTCAGCTGTTCACAGGAACAGCAACGTGAAGCGCAACAACCTCAAAAACTGCTGAGGGGATCGCCGAAGAAACAAGTGAGAAGAAGACTCCACACGACTAGGCCTTACCAGGAAAGATTGTTCAATATGGCAGAAGCGAGAAGGGAGATTGTAGCTGCCCTCAAATTGCATAGAGCCTCCATGAAGCAAGCCGATGAACCCCAAAGCATGGCAGCAACATCGACTTTGCAAGGGAGATCCCATGAGCTTGTGGTGGATTCTATAAGAAACTCCAAAAACCATCCACCCGATCGCACATTAGCTAAGTCCTTTCATGCCTCTCCGTTCTCCTCGACTTATCAACTCAACTTCCGTTTGCCTGATCAGCCATTAGGCCTCAACCTCAATCTCCAAACTTTTCAAAATCTTGATACCTCAATTTACCACAGCATTCATAAACCAACACCGGCTGAACCATCATCGTCACAAGCTTTGCCGTCTTCTTGTTCAAATTCTTCTCCTAATGCATCGCATGTTGTGTTCGATCCTTCATCGGTGGAGATGGCTGAAATTCAATCAATTGGAGAGCAACATGAGATGGAGTGGGATGATAAAATGAACTTGGCAACATCAGAATGGTGGAGTAAGTTCTTGAAGAGCATGGAAGGCGGCACCGATGAGGGTTACCGTGGAGCCCATGGAGATTCTATCTATGCTTTCGGCAAGACCTTAAACATGCCATATTGGTTAAATGGTGGTGTTGGAGAGGATGTGAAGGAAAGCTCCTCCCTATTTCAACAACACTTGGATGACTATTTCCATGTTGATGATTACCTGCAAGATGCTACTCTTGAAAGGTTAGTGAAATAATTTTAATTCCAAAGATCTATCTAAATCTGTTTTCATCAACCATAAACTAAAATTTCACAAGATCTGACGAGTGGTTAACACTAGGTCGAGTACTAAACTTGTCGTAGATAAAATTATCGTCATCGTAGTATACTGAAACTCAATTTTTTGCTTATGGGTTTACTGGTTTTCCTTTGCAGCTTGGATACTGGAGAAGTTGAAAATGGAGGAGAATGATTATTATAGCGAGATAGACAATTTTGACAAAGGGCTATATATGAAACTTAAATTTTTTGAAGAAATCATGTATCAAATAAACCGGTTGTCTATAGTATAAAATGGCAAGCTCGAGCCAAGTAGAAGGTACCCAGAAAATGGATGAAAAAGATCGATGTAACAACAGAAACAGTTGAGACATTACAGATTCTTGTTGTCATAGATATTAGATCGAAAGAATTGAGAAAAACTCAACTATAGCTTACGTGATCCGTTGTGAGGCAGTAAAACTTTCGAGATTGAATTGTTGATCTTCCATTCAAATGACTCAAATTGAATCACGCTCAACCTGAATCAGTTCAGGTTGTTCATAAATAAAGAATTTCTAAAAGAATCACAAAGGAAATTTTGTATTAACTTCCATACAAATAATCAAATCTATAGCAATAAAGTCAGTTCTTCAAACATCTACGATTTGGTTTAGGTGGAACTGGTTTTCGGAATCATCCTGAAACACCTTAATCACCACTTTGTTGTTGAAGGTGCAAACTCAAGCCCAATTTCATCGACTTCTTGAATGAAAGAAGTTGTCGAAATCAAAGAGCACTATATGATTGTTTTTCTATAGATTTTTAATTCTAATTCTACTCTGAAACCTCAAATATTATGCCTGAGTAGTGACAAGATATGGAGCCTCAGTGATGTTGTCAGGTGTGCGTAGTCATTCAGGCAATCAAACAATTATTCATCTGCAAACTCTTGTCATGGGACCAACCTACATAGGACCTAACTCTCTGACAAAAAACTTCTCCAATGCCCCAAACTTTATCGATTTCTTCTGTGATCATCTTTTTCTACTAACTTACATAATCCAACCTTTTAGAAGGAAAACCAAAAACAATATATCGATCAACAAACAAAAACAACAAATCTAGTAGAGGTTTTCTCTAGCAGTTGTAGATTCAATGCAGAAACAGCAACCTGGTAAGTAGTAGGATGTAAAAGTATACTCAGATACAAGACTTATCTACTGCAGTACATTGAGACATCAAAGAGTTTGATTTTTAGAGAATAGTAGAAAAGCACAATTTTTAGTCATGCCAGTGCCGATCGGAAACGTCCAAAGGATTGAGTGGTCCATGGCCTATGGCTAGTGCATCGTATCAAGCTAGTGACATTGAACCTACACCATATCGGTTTGTCGCCAGTGTCATCCGCTGATGGAATGGGAACAACATGAATAGGAAGCAACTACAAGATTTTTGGAACAAATAATTTTGATCTTCAACTATGCTTGCTATAGTCACCTTGTAATCGTAGTTTCAAAAATTCCTTCTTAATGTATGTATAGAAAGGCAGTCAATAGATTCTATAGTTTGAGAAAGTTGAAAATATAAAGGGCAGCAGCAGGTCTATTGTATACAACCTTATCTTGCATTGCAAGAGGTTGTATCTGCGACTCAAACCCGAGATACAATTTTAACATTGCACCAAGGCTCACCTTGAAGATACCATCAACTTAGAAAACTTTTGATCCACCATTTTAAACACGACCATAAAACTACAGATAGTAAAGGTAATTTATTTTAGATTTTTATCATGTTACTTTTACCCTCTGTTTGGATGGGGTGAGGAGAGGTTCATTGATGGAATGGGAAGGGAGGGGAAGGAAGGGAAAGGGAAGGTAACTTCCTTACACCCCGATTTGGAGTGTAAGAAAATAGGTCATTTGAGGGGTAAGGGAGGGTAACAGTTCCCCCTCCCTCCCCTCACCTCTTTCACTCATCTTCTTCCCAAACAGGGTAAACATTACCTTTCCATTACTTACACGTCCCTCACCTCCTCCCAAACAGACCATTAGGAAGCTTGAGAGTTTTGATTTATTAGATTAGGAAACAAAGCTTGTTTCCAAATGGCAGCGGTAAACATAACCTAGATGGCTAGATATACATGTATATTTAACAAAATGATCAACGAGATACATGCAAGATTATGTTGGTGTAGCTTCATTAGATGATAAGACGAGTGAAAATAACAACCAGTAGATATATAAGCCGATTAAAGCTGAAAATGTTAGGATACCGAAAGAACAAATTAAAAACAAAATTAGTTAGCCTTCACCATGGTGATTCAATCAAGAGAACTTAGCATTTAGTTTACTAAACAAGCCCTTTTATGATGGTTAAAACCATCTAAGTTAAGAGTTCTAAAGCCAAACACCAAGAAAGAATTTTACCATATTTGTTCTAAACAAACCCATGGAGCAATTTTTGGTCTGAACCTTAAACCTAAAGTATAAAATTGTTAGCTTTTACAACATCCCGGTAACATGCATTCACCCAATGAAAAGGGAAATCTTGCAGAAGGCGAAGTGCGCAAAGTCGAAAGGGGAATATTCTCCCGTGAGAAAACGATAACAAAAGTAAAGGTAAGCATGGCCCTAACTTGTGAAAGAAATTAAACGGGAGGAGGTAGTGTAGTGAAGATAATTACAAAGTAAAGGTGGTGGCATGGCCAGATGGCCTTACCTCTGAGACATCTGCTCCCACCAATCCTTTCCTCATCTCTCAAGGCCTGCTAACGTGAAGAGGAGCAGAAGACAACAGGAGAACTCCCTCTTCTTCCATAAAATACAAAATAAGCTTGTCGTATAATAAATTCAATATGATCCTTCGGACCATCAGATTTCTTTTTTTCTTTTACATTACAAGGGTAAAATATTTTTAATTTTGAATACTAATTTTAATAGATTTTCTCTTGAAAAAAATGAATTATCCTAGATTACGACTAAGGTCCGTTCAAATCCCATCGTATGTGAATAGTTTTTCGAATTTATTTCAATTGTCACACTCCAAAGAGCCGCTCGTCCAATATCGACCAGACAGCTTCACCCTCATCTGACGGACAACTCATAAATCAAACACTGCGACTGTCTTAGCCCGCTTAGGCCACAGCCGATAGGGCTGGAACAAGCCACTGAAATAAAAAGGAAAATCGACATCGACGAGAAAAGCTGTGTACCGGTACGACTTACGACAAAACAAATAGAAACAAAAACCTCCATGGCACACAAAAGTACAAATACACCGCCGTGCAAAACGACACAACAGAACACAAATACAGCAGCAGAAATAAAAAGATAAAATGAACAGAAAAATGGTACCAACATGTACAACCATCAAAATACAAGAACAACCCCGAGAATCGTCTCGAAAATATACGAACTGGGACAGGCTACCGGGCACTCCAATCGATCATCCTGAAAGGGGGAAAAACAAGACTAACGGGGTAAGTCCAAATAACTCAGCGAATACAGACTAATATGCATAGGAGTTATACTAGCAGTAAGTCACCATCTATCACAAATTGAAGAAAAATACAGTTGTAGAAAAGAAAATGTAGAATTAAACCACTAGAAGAAAGTACATACCTATGTCGATCCATAACCTAATAGTATGCATGTCAACCAAATGCAACAACCAAGTGCAGCAAACACAATCAAATGCAGAGATGTATAGCATACACATGATGCAACATGGGTTACCCCTAACGTCAGTCGACCGCCGTTCCATCTATGCAAAATCGAGTGGGTAGGTCTCTGACCAGGTCCTCCCTCTACTCAGATGGCCACCGTCGTGCATCACACGAAACCGAATGAGCAGGGTCTTGGGCCGGAACGTACTTCGCCCTAGGGAAAAGTAACGCTCCCACATCCCTAACTATCTCCAGATAGAATAGAGGACCTGTCGCAGCGTCGTGACCTATAATCCACTAACGAATAGTGGAACTGGGACTACATGATATGTCATGTGGCAAGTTGACGACCCATCTCAACCACCAGAGAGTCAAAGGTCGCCTACATATGCCCCTACACCAGTAGCAAGTCCGACGACCCATCTCAACTTCCAGGGAGTCAAAGGTCGCCCACCTATGCTATGTGCAATAATGATGCATGTCACTATCCCATGCATCACTCACTATCTAACCCTATTATCATCTACATGATATGCAGTAATCCAGATAATCGGTATGTACCATAGCCTAATCCCTAACGCAAGGTATAAGGTAAGTAGTACATAGAACCAATCTACGCAGTAATAAAAACAGTAAGCAGTAAAACTAAACAGATACAACTACAGAAAAAAATGGTACAGAAAGAGAAGTATCAGGTATCCCTACTGCTATCTATATTTAACTATATATAAGAGATGACTATATCTAATAAAGATAAGTCAAAGGTACCCGCCTCGATATGAAGAAGTCTATGCGACAAGAATCCCCCGTCCAAAAAATAATATCTGCGACGAGTGAACTAAGTCAAAGCCCTGCATCAAGAACATAGTATAAGTTATTTACACAATAGTAAGTAACTAATCATTCCCTATTCGTAGGGTTAATTCCGATTACTGAAATTATTTAATTAACCCTAATTAAACGATTTAACTCAACCTATCAAGATTAGATTCATATTAGGTCTAGCCTAAACTTAACCCAAAATCCCACTCGCACTACCAAACCAAAAAATCCAAAACAATACTAACACAAATTATCCCACCCTAATCAAAAGGCTCACGGCCAACACCAGCAACATAAATAAGCCACCACACAACCTTCATCCATGAGCTCACAGCTTCCTCCAAAAACCAACAGATCAAGCAACCCAATGTCAAAACTTGCCTCAGATCAATTCATATCAAAAACCAAACCATTTACTAATCAATTCCACAGCATAGGCTACAATTCGATCAAAGAACCGCAAGAAACCGAACAATCAGTGCAAATCCATGAACAGATCCAATATCATAGACCAAAGACAACAAAACGATGATCAAGGCCCCATAATAAAACTCATAAGATTGCAGAAACATCAAGCTCCACTCCAAGAACGAATTGAATAAGCATTCCTTACCTGAATAAACTCCACGCGCATAGGTCAACCACTCTTGTGTAGATCGAACAAACCAAGGCTCACAACAGGGAAGGCCCCTCCCAACTGCCCTATGCGATCAGCCTTGAGAGCTTGGTGATTCAACCCTTGCCGGAGATCCAATCACTGTGAACCCACATCTAGGTCAGAACCTCCCTTCAACAAGAGTCATCACAAGCCAAGAACAAAAGCATCTAATGACAAGTTGGCTTACCATTTCCTGACTGGGAGTGGGGATTACGATCCGAGGACAGGAAGTGATGGAAGATAATGATCGTGCAAGCCCACTTATAGAGAACCGTCTTCCACGAGATCGAGGGCTAGAGAGAAAAGGGCAACTATACCCAAGGAAATCGGTGGCGTAGGTGGCTGGAGCTTGGCTAGATCGAGCGATCAAAGGTGAGCTCGGTGCCGGTGACGAGAAGCTCTCAGTTGGGTGGCATCAGGGAGTAGAGGTAAAGAGGAAGAAGACGAAGAAAAGGGGGAAGAACGCTGATTGGGCGGAGAAAGCAGCGAAAAGGAACTGTTATAAGATGGCTATTTTACGATTTGCCCCTTCAGGTTTGGCAAACTCCAACTAAGCCCTCCTCTTTACAACTTTTTGCAAAAATTTTCTATAAATTAAGGTATTTTACATTCTCCCCCACTAGCAAAAATTTGGTCCCCAAATTTGTTATGTCAATATGCCAGGTACAATCATGCAGAACAAAAAATTGAACAGAAGATACGTAGTATATATACCGAATGGAACAACTCACATGTACCTCAAGCAAACAAATGGGGATAACGAGCTCTGATCATATCCTCGAGCTCTCAAGTCGCCTTTGCATCGGAATGATGTTGTCATCCGACTTTAACCAGTTGGATTGTCTTGTTCCGCAACTGGCCCGATATAAGAATAGATATCCAATCTCTCTAAATAGAGAAATATTCAACCAACCTTATTTAAGGTAGTATATACGAAAGGTAGGTTTTACCCAAGAGATATATATATTTGCTAGGGTATACACAAAATACCATAAAAGGTATGTATCTACAGACGCCATATCCATGTAGCAGACGTATCGATTCTCCACCATTAGCGATAATATATAGCTAATACTACACTTTCTACATCAATGCAAATCGTGTACTCGCTCGTGCCCTCCAGGTCACCTAACCAGGCACGAATAAATCAAGGGTATGAAACTCCTCGATATAAGGCAAATCATCCTGGTATCAGTATGCAGTCTCATCCTCTCACCCAGTTGGTAACAACTAGTACTAGTAATCAACTAGAATGGTAAAGCAATTTCTATAACCTGAAATCCTTAACCTTTGATATATTATTGACAGGTCTGACCCTCGTCTTCCGACCACACATCGGTGTTACTCGAGAATCAACATTCTCTGCATCCTAGATGAGTCCGCAACATGTCAACAAGTCCTCTATAAACAACGTCGACCATAGTCATAACTAAAGCGGATTGACTACGTGTCATCCAGCTAAAATATATCTACGAGTACCTACCGTCCAAGTATATAAGTCGATATACAATCCCATCAAAATAAAGAAATGTCTAACCCTACACTAGACAGCGGATACAAAAGAGGTAGATGAGACATGACATATATTCGTGTCGCCTGGAGGAATCTCGTTGCCGCCATGTCCCAATCACGTCCATCGAGAAAACGACTTCGACATAAAATCTGAAAACGCCCACAAGACCACAAGGTATCTCGCAAACCTCTCTCTGATACCAAATAAATTGTCATGCCCCAAGGAGCCACTCGTCCGATACCGACCGGACAGTCTCACCCTCACCTAGCGGACAAATCATAAACCAAACACTGCGACTCTCTCAGCCCGCTTGTGCCACAGCCAATAGGGCTGGAACAAGCCACTGAAACGAAAAGGAAAACCGACGTTGACAAGAAAAGTTGCATACTGGTACGACTTACGACAAAACAAATAGAAACAAAAGCCTCCATGGCACAAAAGTACAACTACACCACCGTGCAAAACGACACAACAGAACACAAATATAGTAGGGAAATGAAAAGATAAAATGAACAAAAAAAGGTACCAACATGTACCACCATCAAAATACAAGAACAACCCTGAGAATCGTCTCGAAAATACGTGAACTGGGACAGGCTGCCGGGCACTCTAGTCGATCATCCTGAAAGGTGAAAAAACAAGACTAACAGGGTGAGTCCAAAGAACTCAGCGAATACATATCAATATGCATAAGAAGCTATATTAGTAGTAAGTCACCATCTATCACAAACTGAAGAAAAATGCAACAGTAGAAAAGAAAATGTAGAACTGAACCACTGGAGGAATGTACATACCTGTGCTGATCCATAACCCAATAGTATGTATGTCAACCAAATGCAGCAACCAAGTGCAGCAAACACAACCAAATGCAAAGATGCATAGCTTGCTCATGATGCAACATGGGTCACCCCTGACATCAGTCGGTCACCATCGCATCTATGCGAAACCAAGTGGGTAGGGCTCTGACCAGGTCCTCCCTCCACTCAGACGGCCACCGTCGCGCATCACGCGAAACCAAATGAGCAGGGTCTTGGACCAAAACGTACTTCGCGGGAAAAGTAATGCTCCCACATCCCTAACTATCTCCGGACAGAATAGGGGATCTATCGCAGCGCTGTGACCTATAATCCACTAACGAAGAGTAGAACTGGGACTACACAACAGGTCATATGACAAGTCTGACAACCCATCTCAACCACCAGGGAGTCAAAGGTCGCCTACATATGCCCCTACACCAGTAGCAAGTTCGACAACCCATCTCAACCTCCAGGGAGTCAAAGGTCATCCACCTATGCTATGTGCAATGATGATGCATGTCACTATCCTATGCATCACCCACTATCTAACCCTACTGTCATCTACATGATATGCAACAGTCCAGATAACCGGTATGCATCATAGCTTAAACCCTAACGCAAGGTATAAGGTAAGTAGTACATAGAACCAATCCACGTAGTAATAAAGAACAGTAAGCAGTAAAACTAAACAGATACAACTACAGAAAGAAATGGTACAGAAAGAGAAGTATCAGGTATCGCTACTGCTATCTATATCTAATTATGCATAAGAGGTGACTATATCTAATAAAGATAAGTTAAAGGTACTCGCCTCGATATGAACAAATCCATGCGACGAGAACCCTCCGTCCAAAAAATAATATCCGCGACGAGTGAACTAAGTCAAAGCCCTGCATCAAGAACATAATATAAGTTATTTACACAATAGTAAGTAACTAATCATTCCCTATTCCGTAGGGTTAATTCCAATTACCGAAATTATTTAATTAACCCTAATTAAACGATTTATCTCAACCTATCAAGATTGGATTCATATTATGTCTAACCTAAACCTAACCCAAAATCCCACTCGCCACTACCAAACCAGAAGATCCAAAACAATACTAACACAAATTAGCTCACCCTAATCAAAGGCTCACAGCCAACACCAGCAACATAAATAAGCCACCACACAACCTTCATCCACGAGCTCACAGCTTCCTCCAAAAACCAACAGATCAAGCAACCCAATGTCAAAACTTGCCTCAGATCAATTCATATCAAAAACCAAACCATTTACTAATCAATTCCACAGCATAGGCTACAATTCGATCAAAGAACCGCAAGAAACTGGACAGATCAGTGCAAATCCATGAACAGCTCCAATATCATAGACCAAAGACAACTAAACGATTATCAAGGCCCCATAATAAAACTCATAAGATTGCAGAAACATCAAGCTCCACTCCAAGAACGAATTGAACAAGCATTCCTTACTTGAATAAACTCCATGCGCATAGGTCAACCACTCTTGTGTAGATCAAACAAACCAAGGCTCACAATAGGGAATGCCCCTCCCAACTGCCCTATGCGATCACCCCTTGAGAGCTTGGTGATTCAACCCTCGCCGGAGATCCAATCACTGTGAACCAACATCTAGGTTAGAACCTCCCTTCAACAAGAGCCATCACAAGCCAAGAACAAAAGTATCTAATCACAAGTTGGCTTACCTTTTCCTGACTAGGAGTGGGGATTATGATCCGAGGATAGGAAGTGATGGAAGACGATGATCGCGCAAGCCCACTAATCCCGACCTTGCCTATGGGTAGGCCGGCCTGTTCAGCTAGCCAACCTGGCGCCACGAAGGCCCATCAGATGGTTCGGCCGAGATGTCACCCGGGGGGTCCTCAAGCCCAGAAGACCCCGAGGCATTATTCGACAAGCAACGAGCAGGGTTGGTCAGGCTGACCCCCAGCCTCTCCTGATCCGGTCACCTCAACCCGTTCCCCGACCTAGATCTAGGTCGTGCGCTCCAGCCGGACTCATGGCGGCCCACGCTCCCATCACACCACCTGAATCGGACACCTGACAGAGTCAGCTAGGCATGTCCCGGTAAACTCCCGACTCAGGGCATATTCTGTGTCTCAACACTCCCAGTCGGACGCGTGGTTGCCTACGCTCCTGGCCAATACACGACCCGGTCCTTGATATCCGGACTCACCGGTCGGCGCTCAGGGCTGGACTACTTCGTCCCTAAGCCCCTATATCATCATAACCAGGGTATGACCCTGATGTCGGGGTACCACACGCCTTACTCGGCCCTGACACATCTTACGGCCAGTCCGCCAATCCAGTACTATTGTACTGCCTGAGCACCCCGCGCCCTGTCGCGCAGCTCCTTAGCTCTCTTGTACGGGCTGACAGGTATCACACTCTTGTCTCGTCAATCACGGACAAGGGATGTCAGTCCTCCCCGACTATATAAACTTTGCACTCCCCCTACCACAGGTATGCATGCGCGAGCTCTCTCGTCCATTATCACATTTCAATTCAGCTCCCCCATATTTCCTGCGGATACTGACTTGACCGTCGGAGTACCTGACCGGGGAAACCCCCCGGCGGGTTTGCTACGGTCACCGTCTTGCAGGCAGGCGCCAGCTCGGAGCTAGATCAGCTCCATCCTCATCGCTCGTACCGCGAAGAAGGCCATCCGACCCTTGGGATCGCCACCTCACTTCGCGACAGAATCACCCACCTATGGAGGAACTGTCTTCCACGAGATCGAGTGCTAGAGAGAAAAGGGCAACTATGCCCAAGGAAATTGGTGGTGTAGGTGGCTGGAGCTTAGCTAGATCGGGCGATCGAAGGTGAGCTCGGTGCCGGTGACGAGAAGCTCTCAGTTGGGTGGCATCAAGGAGTAGAGGAAATGAGGAAGAAGACGAAGAAAAAGGGGAAGAACGCTGATCGGGCGGAGAAAGCAGCGAAAATGAACTGTTATAAGATGACTATTTTGCGATTTGCCACTTCAGGTTTGGCAAACTCCAACTAAGCCTTCCTCTTTAGAATTTTTTGCAAAAATCCCCTTATAAATTAAGGTATTTTACACTAATAAATGTGAATAGATATGGTAACTTTTCTGTGATTCTTTATCCAGACTAAGTAGCGTATTTCAAGTTGTAATTTGTACTCTAAAAAAAAAAAAAGGATGTATGATTTGGCTGAACTCCCCTCGCACCTAGTAATTTATAGAAGCGTGAGTGATTCCTGAATTTACGACCACACGTAAGAGAAGTTTGTATTGGATTAATCAATTTGGAAAGAGTAATGATATGTATACGGAAAGTGAATGTTTCAGTGAAAATTTTGATCATCAATTAGCGATACATTCGACGTCCGATTGTTGATCGGACACTACTGGCGGCCTTTGGCCGCCGTGTCGAACCAAATTATACCCTAGGGGGTACCGTGAACCCGTCGGGGATCGCTGTAATTGTGATTTTACATTATTCACTGTTAATTTCGACGGGTTCACCGTTGTCGATGATCCTGACGATTCACCGTCCTCCCAAGATATAGTTTGATTCGGGACAACAATCAGAGGCCGTCGATATTGTCTGATCGGCGATCGAATGTTGAACGTACTGTCAAATGACGATTAAAATTTTCACTGAGGTGTTCATTTTCATTATGCGTACATTTGGAAAATAGAAGTGGAACGGATTCTTAACTATGGAATTATTTGGGTTGAGGCGTACGAAAGTACTTTCTTTTAAGATTTTATTTACCTTCGCTAGTCAAAGTTTACTAATGAATTTTATGGGTAAATTATCCGCTACTTTATGAATTTATTGCTAATGCTCTACCAATTGCATTGTGCCCCTAGGGGCTAATGGATTTTATATTTACATCAATGCATGGGGGTGTTGTTTAATCTCTGGGATTATGGTGCAGCGATAGGATGATTAATCATTATTTTAGACATTCATAATTCGATCCCTAACTACGATATATTTATAGGAATTTTTTTTTCAAATAGAGAACGAACCCTGTGACACTAGACTTCTAGACCGTCCATCGTGAACGTTTTTCGATTTACTCTGACTGTTGATGGGAAATTTTTATGGACCGGACCGATTGTTCAAGATTTAAAAAAATCTCGTTAATTATTATTATTATTATTTTTAATCCAACTACTAAGGACAGAGGGTATTAATGTGAGTGAATTGGCAGCATGGACTGCTGCAATCTGTGGTGCTTGCTATTCATTAAGTTCAAATCACCAGAATGGCATACAGTGAATTGGGCATCGCCCTATTTACTTTCTAGTTACTTTGATGAAAAAAAAAACAGGTGGAGTTATAAAGGATGGTGAATAATAAAGGATGACCTTGTTTTTACTTTGTAGAACCAAAAGAGTCTTACTAATTTATGGATGAATAAATATCATTGTCTTAGATTTTTAATAAGATTTTTCAAATTTAAAAATTAATTATTTTTAATTTATATTATCGAATTTAAATATGATAGCATAGATATACTATTATTGATTTGATTTGAAATGATTCTAAATTTCATAACGAAACTTGGTTGGTTGAGTTCACTGGAACAGAACATTGCTCAAAGAGAAATTGCAAACTAACTTGAACAGAGCAAAGAGAAATTGCAAACACGGCGGCAACCGACCTCTTCTTCATTCACCACAACAAAATATCAAGAGAGAGGAAGGGGAACTCAAATCTAGAGCATCAAGGAAGGTTATGGCACAGTGGACACTCGATCTTCTCGCCTTCAGAAGTCAACCATCTGCAACGTGAAGAAAACAAAGTTGAGAAGAAACAAATAAACAAAAACAAAATCGATAGCGAGCTTCATGAAACTACTACTACCGTTGTAGCGCCGGGAAGCAGTCATCGGCATGTCGTGATTGGCCATCGGAAGGGAGATAGATAGCTGCGTACTCTTCGAGTCCACGTTCATGCTCATCCAGGAATCTTCAATCTCGGGAGGCTTTTCATCGAGAAAACAGTGGAACCGCCTCGGTTGCTCCTCCAACTTAGCAGCGGGCCTATCTATCTTGAGATCGACATCCGGCAAAAAGTACTGCTTTTCCATCTCTTTCTCAGACGCAAGAATTCTGGAGAAGGGATCAGTGCTGCTCCAACTCTGTTTCGAGCTTTCCATGAGGAATGGGTACTCATTCACACCTTCCATGAGTCCATGGACGTTCCTTCTCTCCGAACAATCATACAAAATCGATTAACAGAGCCGAACTTAGAGGAAGGTATATATATATATATATACATATGATTCATTCATTACCTGTAACTTTCAGGGGGCCTCGCAGAGGAGGAACACGAGAAGGGAAAATGACCGGCCTGAGGCGGTGGCCGCGGGAGAGGAGGGTGGCCGGAGGAGACTGGGCTGGTGGCCAGAGACAATTCCACAGGCTTTCTTGAACGGCTTTTACCCCTGTGCATGTGCCGCTCGCAGTACTTGGAGTCGGGATAAGCCTCCTTGGAGCATCTCCACTTTTTCCCGTCGGTTCTCCTGCACCTCCCTGGCTCTGGATCCATCGCCTTCCTCGCATCGCCCATCTGATAAGCTCCCCATCCCGCTGTCAACCGAGGAGTCAGTCAGTCAGTCAGTCAACAGAAAGTAGCAGATCGAGGAGCTTGAACTCGCGGGACTTACTCGAAGGGAGGAAGGGGAGAGTTTGAGGATCCACCAAGGGTCTTCGCCTGATGCAAAGGACGAGATCAGAGGGTACGGGTATACCTGAGGCCATGTACCTGAAGACGAGAGCTTGGAGCTCCAATTCTTGCCACTGAGAGAGTGTGAAAGGATACCTACTCCGCCCCTCCTCCTCCCCATCATGTTCCAACGCTACAGGTCGGAGAAGGCTTACAGACTAAGCGGAAATGGATGCACTAGCTAACTCCCTGCAATTGCAGCTTGCTAAGTCCCTGCAATTGCATTTTGGTTTTAAATCAATGGAGAGTCAGTGAGACAGCAGCTGTGGCTGCAACCTGGTGGCAGTGGTCTGTTCTTAATTAGTAGACTGACGGCAGAAAGAAAGAGTGCAGAGCAAGGCACAGGCACGCAGTTTGCAACTCGTCCAGCCGCTGCGGCTGCTGCTCGCCTGCCGAGCTTTTGGTCATGCTGCTGGGCTCGTGCTGTTATGGCTGCTGCCGTCTCTCTGTCTGCCTGCATGTCTGTCTGACTCCCTGCCACCTACCCAGAAACCATTAGTAAAAGGCCTACTTTGAGGCTTCAAAAACCTGATCAAAGAGATAAAAAGTATTTAGCCGCGAGTATGCGACCTGAGTGCCTGCCCGGCCAGCCACTGAGACGACTGCGGGATTAAAAGGCATCGAGTGGAGTGTACTCTCGGTGATGCTTCCCTCACTCTCTCTGCACTCTCTCTGCTTTTTTTGAATTTCAAGTCACACAGTGAGGCGGACCTGAGTATGAATTGTTCTTCCTGCGTGAATCTATTAATTATATAGCTCCAGGACAACTTTGAGAGGCTAACAAGTGAGACGGGCTCACATGAAATTAGAATTCGAATTTCTTATAAGATATAAATGTCATATGGATGTGGTATTCGAATTACTCATTGTTCTTGTCTGAGATGTCAAGTTCCGTAGATAAAAATGGAGAAAAAGAACAATAGCCCAGAAAAGGATACTTCTGTGAGTGTATGTATGTAGGCGTGTAAGTGAGTAAGCGTATCTAAGCGTACCTCCACTCATAAGTAAAGCAAATATCCCATCATTGCATCTTCATTGTATGATATTGTGTCTCCGCGGAATGGACTGATGGTTAGACATGAGTATTATCAGCTTAAGGTATGCGGGTTAAAATCCGACAAAATCTGTGTCCACCCTCTCATGAGTTAGTCACAGCATTCGAGTTAGTAGTCTCCGTAATTTACCTCCTTCATATTGGTCCTAGGACGGGTTGATGCCGACACTGAAGGCGAGTGAATCTTCTTTTTGTCACCTTCATTGTATGATATTGCCCCTATTCCGTATCTTGTATAATCATATCGTTCCAAATGCTTTGACAATTCACGTGTTGTAACATCTATGAGTCAACCCACAAGATATGAGTCTATTGTGCCCAAGGACATTACCCATTAAGTAAAGGAAAACCGAGTCGGAGAGTTGAGCAAATTGTGCGGAGCAATAAGTTGAGGGAGCTAAGCCCTTGAAATTGGGCGGATCAACTAGAGGAATCAGAGAGTGAGCTGATTGTGTGTAAGCAGTGAGTCATGAGAGCTAAGCCCTTGAAGTCGGGTGGATCGACTGGAGGAATCAAAGAGTGAGCTGACTATGCGGACAGTAAGTTGGGGCGGCTGAGCCCCTGGAGTCGGGCGGACCGAATGGAGAAATCGAAGAGTTGAGCTGACCGCGCAGAGCAATGAGACGAGAAGCTGAGATAGATCTATTGGAGAAATCTAATAGATGAGCTAAGGGTGCGGATCAGTGGCACTGAGCCGAATGGGGTGCCCCCAACCTGACCAAACTATCGAGTTGGGGGTTGTTGAATCAATGGATATGAGTTGGCGAGAGATGATCAAAGCAATCCTCTTACCTTGGACTTCCACCTCATCAAGACTGTTGACCCTCCTTTTAGCTTTCTCAATACACATGAAAATCTCCATTTCTCCAGGTATCATTCATAATACTAGATCGTTCGTCATGACCCATCAATATTTCTCAAATTTTCTTTGATAGTCGATAGAAAATTTTTATAGAATCGGGCTACTCAATATTAGGATTAATCGATTCGAAGGGATTTGTCAGCCTCGAGAAGTCACTCGTCCGATACCGACCGGACTGCTTCACCCTCGATCTAGCAGACAATTCATAAACCAAACACTGCGACCCACTCAGTCTACCTGTACCACAGCCGATAGGGCTGGAACAAGCTACCGAAATGAAAAGAAAACATCGTCATCAAGAAAAACTGCGTACCGGTACGACTTACGACAAAAATGAAATAGAAACGAAGGTCACCATGACACACAAAAGTATAACTATACTGTCATGCAAAGTGACACAACAAATCAGAAATACAACAACTGAAATGCAATGAAAGAATAAACGGAAAAGGGTACCATCATGTACCAACATCAAGTACATGAAAATCATGAAATGGTCTCGAGACACGCAAACTGGGACAAGTTGTCGGGTGCTCCAGTCGATCATCCTGAAAGGGGGGGAAACAAGGCTAACGGGGTGAGTCCAAAGAACTCAGCGAATGCAGACCAATATGCACAGAAAGGTATACTAGCAGCAAGTCACCAACTAACACAAATTGAAAATGCGACAATAAGAAACACATAACTGATACCACCAAAAGTAAATACATACCTGTGTCGATCCAAGCCCAATAGTATGCATGTCAACAAAATGCAGCAAACAAGTGCAGCAATCACAATCATATGCAGAAATGCATAGTATACTCATGATGCAGCATGGGTCACCCCTGACGCCAATCGGCCACCGTCGCATCTATGCGAAACCGAGTGGGTAGGGCTCTAACCGGGTCCTCCCTCCACCTAGACGACCACCGTCGCGTATCACACTAAACCGAATGGATAGGGTCTTAGACCCTGAACGTACTTTGTCCTAGGGAAAAGTAATGCCCCCAAACCCCCTATCTATCTCCAGATAGAGTAGGGGACCTGTCGCAACGCCGTGACCTGTAATCCACTAACGAAGAATGGAACTGGGACTATACGACAAGTAATCTGGTAAGTCTGACGACTCATCTCAACCTCTAGGGAGTCAAAGGTCGCCCACCTATGCTACGTGCAACGATGATGCATGTCACTATCCAATGATGTCACTATCCAATACATCACTCACTATCTAACCCTATGTCAACTATATGATGTGTAGTAGTCCAGGTAATCGGTATGCACCATAACCTAAATCCTAGCGCGAGGTATAAGGTAAGTCGTCCGTAAATCCAATACACGCAGTAATATGGAACAGTAAGCAGTAAACCTAAACATATAACAAGTACTGAAAGAAATCATACAAGAACGAAATTATTAGGTATCACTACTATTATCCATAACTAACTATGCATAAGAGTTTGACTATATCAAATAAATATATGTCAAAGGTACCCGCCTTGATATGAAAAAATCCACGCCACGAGAACCTCCCATCCAATATAATATCCACAGCAGAATCAAATCAAATCAGGGTCCTGTATCATACGATATAATTATTCAGTTATTCACATAGATAATAATAGCTAAACAAATTCCCAGTTCGTAGGGTTAGTTCCGATTACCAAAATCATTTAATTAACCTTAATTAAATGATTAACTCAACCTATCAAGATTGGATTCAGATTATGTTTAACCTAAGCCCAACCCAAAATCCCACTCGCCACTACCAAACCAAAAGATCCAAAGTTGCTCATGGCAACTATCTCAGGGTAAAGAATGGAGCAACAAAACAATTATACCACAAATAAACCACCACACCAAAACTTCATGCCTGAGCTCATGGCTTGGAATTGCAACTCAACAAAACTAATACAGTGCTCCACACACATTAGCAAGTCTAACAAAAACTGAACAGAAGGAGTTCACAAACAATAAGAAAATTGAACAAAAACTAACAATAGGAAAACCGAACAAACTCACCCAATCATGTTCAAAAACTAAACGACCTCAACAACCCATCTCAGAGCAGCCACAAGGAGTTCACAAATTGATCATAACTAATCCAATTCACCTCCCAGCAATGATCTAAGCAACGAACAAAAGCAAGAATCGAAAACGATTGTAATAATCAAAAACCCAAACCAAACCTGTTCCCCAAACAACAAGCTCGAGATACACCTGAATGCTAACATCACAAGCATGAACAGAATCCCTAATCCCACACATATCAAGAACAAACTCAAGATCAAATCAACTCAATAATAGATCAATCCTATGGAAAACTCACCTGTTATCACGCCGAAATTGTGATCGCCCGAACCCTCTATCAAGACCCCACCAAAACACGGCCACCGATTAAAGGTCGATTGAAACAATCACAGTTTACTCCCGCTCAACCAAATCTTGCTCCCCAATGTTAGATCGTGACCGGCAAGCTAGGGGGGGGGGTTAATAGCTTCTTTCGATTCGTTCTTCCAACAATCGTTAGTGCGCAAGCTGAATATACTAAATAAAGACAAAACTAACGAAAGGAACACACCTATTTACGTGGTTCGGAGATTAAACTCCTACTCCACGGCTACCCGTAAGGTGGGTGATCCCTAATCCGTCGGTGGATGATTCCCCGGAGCACCTCCGGCTAGATCTCATAGCTCCTTATGGGTGAAGAAACCTCACCACAACCTTTGGACACTACCTGAGCACAATAGACTACTAACCAGCTCTATCCAAGCAGGTTTCGTCAAGAAAGAGAAGCCTGAAACGAGCTCCTTTAAATAATGCTCGAGTCTGAAATGGCCGCTACTAGTTGACTGCCCCTGGGACAGTCGACTGGTCTCACTCAGATTCGAACGTTGCAAGCCCAACATTCGAATCACCAGCCATCACTAGTCAACTGCCCCAGGGGCAGTCGACTAGTCCTCCCCTAAGCCTAGGGTTACCCTTCCCGAGTACATTTCTCTCCGCACTCGAACCCTCCTGGCTTAGTTCCCGAGTACAAGCACTCACACTCGGACCCTCACGACCTGGTTGACTCTTTAATCAGCAGTCTCGATCTGTTGCCTTCACACCCTCTTCGTCTTCGGCTCCCGTCTCTCGGATGCGCATGCAAGCCCTCGGCTTGCCTCCATACCACCCTTCACGCATGCCTCGAAGTCCGTGTCCCTCGGCTCATTGTCTCTGCTCCAGCAACCTCGATCTATCACCTTCAAGCCCTCTTCGACTTTGACCTCGTCCCTCAGATACGCACACAAGCCCGCGGCTTGCCTCCATGCTATCCTTCACGTATGCCTCAAAGTCCGCTTCCTTCGGCTCATCGTACCTGCTTTGTCCATGGTCCCTCGAATGCGCACGCAAGCTAACAACTTGCCTCCATGCCACCCTTCACCTAAAGACATCCAACTAAGTCTATGCATACCTGCAAACTTGCACACTCACATACACATATTAGTCCAACAACAAACCCTAACTTACTCATATTGACACACACATCAAAACTCATGATCCTCCAGATCATACTTGGGCCGATTGCTCCAACACCCAATTCAAATTTGCCTCCCTCCTTGCGCAATCCATGACCTCGTGGAAGAGCCTGGTGGGGCGACCTAGATCACTAGACTGACCTCATCCGGCACAGACGAATCCCTACACAAGGAAAGGTCGAAGAGCGAGATCGGGGAAAAGATTTGTACCAAGGAGGAAGAAGAAGACAAAACAAAGAGAAGGCGAAGGCACAAACTTGGCGTTGACTCGATCGCAGAAGAAGACCCTCGGCACTCGCATGATCAGAAGGTGTGGCTCTCGGAAGAGGAAGAGAAGAAGATGACACAGAAGAAGGGGGCGAACTCGAATCAGGCGGAGAAAGCAGCGAAAAGGGAAATTAATATAAAAGTGGCACCTTTCTGTTTAGTCCCTCCAAGTTTGGCCATTTACACATACCCTGTAAGTTTAGGTTAATTTACCCTTTAGCCCCCCTAATTTTTTCGTATTTTAACATTCTCCCCCACTAACAAAAATTTGGTCCCCAAATTTGTTATCCAAATGTGTCAGGTACGATCATACAATACAAAATACTGAACGGAAACATGTAATATAAGTACTGAATGAAATAATCCACACATACCTCAAGCAAACAGATGGGGGTAGCGAGCTCTGATAGAATCCTTGAACTCCTAGGTCGTCTCGACATCTGAATGATGCTGCCATCCGACTTTAACCAGTCAGATTGTCTTGTTCCGTAGCTGTCACTCCCCGTGCTCTAGAATCTGCACCGGAACCTCCTCGTAGGTCGCATCAGGTTGAAGCGAAACAGATATCTCTGACAGAATATGCGCTGGGACGACCACGTATAACCTTAACATAGAAACGTGGAATACATCATGCACACCGGCCAAAGAAGGGGAAAGTGTCAATCGGTAAGCCACGGCTTCGATCCTCTCCGAAATCTGGAAGGGTCCAATGTACCGCGGAGCTAGCTTACTTCTAAGACCAAACCTTTTCACCCCTTTCGTGGGTGAAACTCGAAGAAAAATATAGTCGCCTACCGAGAACTCCAGAGGTCTCCGTCTCTGATTTGCATAACTCTTCTGGCAGTCCTATGCCTCTGACATCCTCCGTCTAATAGTGTGTACTAACTCTGCCTCCTGTTAAGCTCTTTGGGATCCCAACTACTGGGCCTCCCCAACCTCCTCCCAAAGGGTGGGGGTCTGACATGCCCTACCATTGTACGCCTTATACAACGTCATCTGAATCACCGAATGATAACCGTTGTTGTAGGCAAACTCAACTAAATGCAAATGGTCCTCCCAGCTGCCTCTAAAAAACAAAACACATGATCTCAGCAGATCCTCTAACGTCTGAATCATATGCTCTAACTGCCTGTCTGTCTGTGGATGAAAAGTTGTACTGAATCGTAGATCGGTACCCATAGCCTTCTGCAGACTCTGCCAGAAATGAGATGTGCACCGAGGATCTCTATCTGATATGATGCTCAGGGGAACTCTGTGTAGTCTGACAATCTTTCGACAATACAACTCAGCCAATCTGTCCAAAGAATTCGTCCTTCGGATAGCTAAGAAGTGCACCGATTTGGTTAATCGATCAACGATCACCCAAATCGTGTGATAACCTCTCCCAGTCCTGGGCAGCCCTACTATAAAATCCATAGTGATGTGCTCCCACTTCCACTCTGGAATGAGAATCCTCTGTAGTAACTCAACAGGTCTCTGGTGCTCAACCTTAATTTGCTAGCATACAAGATATCTAGATACGAAATCCGCGATGTCCTTCTTCAAACCGTTCCACCAGTAGGAATGTCTTAAATCTTGATACATCCGGGTCCCACCTGGGTGAATAGCAAACTGCGAGTGATGTGCCTCCTGTAACAGCTCCTCTACGACTGGGTGTGACTCTGGCACACACAATCTCCCCCAGAAAAATAAGATGCCCTCATCGTCTCGGGTGAAATCTGACGGTTGTCCGACGGCGATACGGCTGCCAAGGAACTGCATATGTTGGTCACTAGCCTGCGCCTCTTGAATCTCAATCTGATCGCTGACTATGCAACCATGGTCACAAGCAAACCCCTCTCAGTCTGAGTCTGTTCCTCTAACTCCAACTCTGAAAAATCCTGGATCAACTATGTGACAATCACCCGCTGATAGGCTAGAACTGCTCTGGTCTTCCTGCTCAGTGCGTCAGCAACCACATTGGCTTTACCAGGACGATAGCCAATGGTGCAATCATAATCCTTCAGAAACTCCATCCATCTCCTCTGTTGGAGATTCAGCTCCTTCTAAGTGAATAAGTACTTGAGGCTCTTATGGTCCGTGAAGATCTTGAAAGTGATGTTGTATAAATGGTGCCTCCAGATCTTCAGTACGAAAATGATAGCGGCCAGCTCTAGATCATGAACAGGGTAGTTCTTCTCATGGTCCTTCAGCTAACGAGAAGCATAAGAGACCATCCGCTCGTGCTGCATAAGTACTGCTCCAAGACCCTGATAGGATGCGTCCGTATAAAGAACGAAGTCATCCTCTCCCGAAGATAACACCAGAACTGGTGCAGATACTAAATGCTACTTCAGCTCCTAGAAGCCGATCTCGCAGGCCTATGTCCAAACGAACTTCACGCCTTTTGTGGTCAAGTGTGTCAACGGTGCAGCAATACTAGAGAATACCTCCATGAAACGCCGATAGTAGCCAGCCAAAACCAGAAAACTATGCACTTCATGAACTGACTTGGGCTGCTCCCAACTGGTGACAACCTCAATCTTCTTGGGGTCGACAGAAATGCCTCTGCTGGATACAACATGGCCGAGAAAACCCACAGAAGATAACCAAAAAGCACACTTGCTGTACTTCGCATATAATTGCTCCCGTCGGAGCGTCTCTAAAATGATGCGAAGGTGACGAGCGTGTTCCTCCTGTGAACGAGAGTAAATCAGGATGTCATCGATGAACACAATAATAAACTGGTCCAAGTACTCCAGAAATACCCAGTTTATGAGATCTATGAACACCGCAGGAGCGTTGGTAAGCCCAAATGGCATCACCAAAAACTCATAATGACCGTATCGGGTGCGAAAAGTTATCTTCTGGATATCAGAGTCTTTGACCCTCAGCTGATGATAACCTGATCGCAGATCTATCTTCGAATACACAGATGTATCCCTCAGCTGATCAAACATATCCTCAATCCGTGGCAAGGGGTACTTGTTCTTGACTGTAACTACATTCAGCTACCGATAATCGATACATAGTCTCATGGAGCCATCTTTTCCTCTTCACAAATAATACCGGAGAACCCCATGGAGATACACTGGGTCAGATGAAACCTCTGTCCAATAACTCCTGGAGCTGGACCTTCACTCATCCAACTCCTTCGGTGTCATCCGATACGGAGCCTTTGATACCGGCACTGTCCCTGGAATCAGCTCGATAGCAAACTCCACTTGCCTCTTAGGAGGCAACCCTGGTAACTCATCTGGGAAGACATCAGGAAACTCCCGGACCACAAGAACATTTGAGATCTGAGGGCTGCTACTGACATCAATGTTGATCAATGAAATCAAGAATCCCCGACACCCCTGTGATAGAAGCTTCTGCTCTTGAAGTGCGGAGATAACCGATATACCATCATCTCTTATGCCAAAGAAATCTCACGAGGGTTGGCCCGGAGGTCGGAAGGTGACCACCCTCAAATGACAATCAACGGTGGCATGGGAGGCCGTTAGCCAATCCATGCCTAAGATGATGTCGAACTCAATCATGTCCAGAACAGAGAGATCCACTATAAGGATAACCTTACCAAAATCTAGGGGACACCCCTTGACCTCCTGAGTGACCTCCAGCACCTCTCCGGAAGGTAGAGACACAAACAAATGTTGTACCCTAAGCGTCGGTAATCTACAGATCTTGCTCAAGAATAGTCGTGATATGAAAGAATATGAGCTATCGGTATCAATCAGTAACTCTGCAGAATGTGCATAAAGTAAACGATATCTCGGAAAACAGATCTGTCAGCCCACTGAGCCTCCTCTCGGGTGAGTGCGTACACCCGACCCATCTTAGGTGGAGGTGGGGGTAGGGCAGGTAATTTACCCTTTAGCCCCCCAATTTTCCCATATTTTAACAGGATTGATACATGAATTACCTAAAAAAAGAATTATATAATTTTATTATAAGATCCTATAATAACATAGCAAAAGCAAAATAAAACTATAAATTCAAATCTAATCCGAGGTTCGAAGAAATCATGATCTTAAAATTGTCCATGATAAAAAAGCAAAAGAAAAATGACTTAACTACTTCCTAGTAATTGGGACTAAGACAAGGACTACGTATCTTCTTTCCGGATGAATGAAAAAGAGAGTTAGATCTTAGTCTTTAATTTATACAACTTTTTATCCAAAGACTTTGTATATGAGAAAACTTATTTATCAAAAAATGTCTTACAATTTATTTTTTTTATCAAAAAAACGTACCAAAAATTATCTTATTTCTTTTATACCCTTTCCGCTAACAAGCCCCTTTCGTAATTACATTTTCAAAGCATCCGAATCACTTTTTCATAGTTTTAATTTTAAAATAATATATTATGGTTCGGATGTAAGTATTCTCCTTTCTCTCTCAGCGCAGGCAACCTAGTTCTCTTTGCTGAAAATGATAGTTGTGTTATAGTCGCGGACTCATCCCCTAACCTTTGCATACTTTTAGATTGGCAAACTTTTATATTCTCAGACACATCTTTTAATTATGAATTTTAAACACGAACTATAGTAAGATAAAATAGAGATAAAGAGGGTCTGATATGATCTTCATATCAGGCTCAAAGAGAGCCTCAATGATTTGATTTCAGACCCTCTTTGGGCCTAAAATTAATTGGGCTTAAAATGAAATTATTTTAGACCCTTTTTGGGCTTGAAATTAATTATTACAGACCTTCTTTGGGCCTGAAATTATTTCATATTAGGCCTGAAATTATTTCATTTCAGACCCACATTGAGCCTGATATGAGATAATATCAGGCCTATTTTCTCGAAGATTACTATTTTTTTTAAATTTTTCAGGTGTATCAGTTGCGTTCACCAGAAGAAATGTTACTTTGTTATTGGGTATTGCAGACCAAGGTGTTTTGGTCTCTATTAATTCAACTAAAGCATCGGGTGACCTCTATCTTACTTCTCAAAAGAAAAACAACCTACTAGAATTAGAATTTAAGAGTTACTTAAATATTATGCAATAGTATTCAATTAGAGGATGATGTTGTATTAACTTACAAATTCTATATTTTGTATATATATCAATTGCGGTTAGTGTTGTCACCAGAAGAAAAATAATTGTTGTTAATATTGTCACATCTATATAGTTGTATGTTAAGAAAAATAATTGTGTGTTGTTTATTAAAATCCAGTAGTTGCATTTTTCTGTGTCAACTGACATGGTATAAGAACTTCATTGTTAATTGTTAGAACTATGTTTGGACACCATAAATGTCTTCTCATAGCTCAACCCTACCTAGTGATATTGAGTATTGAGAAATCTAAATATCCTAGGTCTATCAGTTGATTTTAGTGAAAACTCACTGATAGACCTAAAAAATTCGATTATAACAATTTCAAATATTATGAGTTTATGGTGTTGTAAGTACTTGAATTGTGCTATCCATTATGTATTTAGAGGCTTTCCAGAAGTTATCCAATAGTACGATATGTTTAAAGTTGTTTAAAGTTTAAATCAATGTAAGACAAATATAATCATACCTGACTATTTTATAAAAAAAAGAAAAGATTAAGATATAATTAAAAATTACTCTATAAAAAATAATAAATAATGATTATATATTATAAAAATATATTTTAAAATAGAAAAAATATTATATCACGTTGAGCCTGAAATCTAAATAAAAAAATTAATATAGTGACTCTCATCTTTATCTCTTTATTTTTCTTATCTTTATATCTTATTATCTATTTTAATTATTTTTTATATTTATATTTTATTTTAATTTCTATTATATTTATTTTTATTTTTTAATCTATAAACTTTATTTATTTATATATTTTATATTTGTTTCTTTATTTTTATTATTTCTATTTTCTATTTATCTCTTTATTTTCTTTATATATTTCCTTTACCTTTATCTCTATTTTATATTTATTACTTTTTTATTTATTATATTTTTTATTTTTTATTTCCTTATATTATTTATTTTACTTAATTCTTTATTCTTATTATATCTTTATTTATATCTCTATTTTCTTATATTTTACACTATTTATTTTTTATTCTTTATATATTTTTATATTTTATATTTAATATTTTTATTTTATTAATCTCTTTATATATTTTCTTTATCTTTATCTCTATTTTATATTTGTTACTTTATTATTTATTCATATTATTTATCATTTATTTATTCATATTATTTATTCTTATTATATTTTTATTTATATCTCTATTTTCTTATATTTTACTTTCTTTATTTTTTTATTCTTTAGGTATTTCTTTATTTTATATTTATATCTTTATTTTCTTTATCTCTTTATATATTTCCTTTATCTTTATGTCCTTTTATATATTTTAAATATTTATTTATAATTATTTTTTAAAAAAATTAATTTGGGATATCAAGGGTGTGATATTCTCTTATTTTAGGCCCAATGTGGGTGTTGGACCTGAAATAAGAGAATATCAGATCCAACGTGGACCTGATATACTGGGATTTCTGACCCAATATGACCTAATATTTTTTCTATTTTAAAATATATAATCATCATTTATTAATTATTTATATGATAGTCTTTTAATTATTTCTTAATCTTTTCACAAATTTTTTTTATAAAATACTCAAATATGATGATATCTGGCTTACATGAATTAAAACATTAAATATGCTTAAACGTATCATACTATTGGATAACTTCTGTAAAGCCTCTAAATACATAATGGATAGTACAATTCAAGTCCTTACAACACCATAAATTCATAATATTAGAAATTGTTGCAATCGGACTTTTCTAGGTCCATCAGATGGACTTAGGATATTTAGATTTCTCAATACTCAATATCACTATGTAGGGTTGAGCTAAAGAAAAGTATTTATGGTGTCAAAACTTAATTCTAACAACTAGCAATGAAGTTCTCATACTATGTCAGTTAGCACAAAACAATACAAAAATTGAATTTCAATAAGCATCATATAATTATTTTTTTAACATACAATTATATAAATATGACAACACTAACCATAATTATTTTTCTTCTAGTGATAACACTAATCGCAATTGATATATATACAAAATGTAAAATTTGTAAACTAATATAATATCATCCTCTAATTGAATACTATTGAGATAATATTTAAGTAACTCCTAAATTCTTCTTCTGGTAGGTTGTTTTTCTTTTGAGAAGTAAGATAGAGGTCACCTGATGCTTTAGTTGAATTAATAGAGACCAAAACACCTCGGTCTACAATACCCAATAACAAAGCAATATCTCTTCTGGTGAACGCAACCGATACATCTAAAAAATTTAAAATAATTAGTTATTTTCGAAAAAATAGGCCTGATATTATCTCATATTAGGCCCAATGTGGTACACTTAAAAAATTTAAAATAATTAGTTATTTTCGAGAAAATAGGTCTGATATTATCTCATATTAGGCCCAATGTGAGTCTGAAATGAAATAATTTCAAGCCTAACATGAGCCTGAAATAATTTTATTTTAGACCCAAAGAGGGCCTGAAATCAAATCATTTCAGGTCCTCTTTGAGCCTGATATGATGAACATATCAGGCTTTCTTTATCCCTATTTTATCTTATTATAGTTAATGTTTAAAATTTATAACTAAAAAATGTACCTGAAAATCTAAAAGTTTGCGAATCTAAAAGTCTACAAAGGTTGGGGGATGAGTTCGCGACTATAACACAACTATCACTTTTAGGAAAAGAGAAGTATGTTGTCTGCGCTAAGGGAAAAAAGAAAAAAGGAGAATACTTGTATCCGAACCATAATCTATTATTTTAAAATCAAAACTATGAAAAAGTTGTTCGTATGCCTCGAAAATATAATTACGAAAAGGCCTTATTGGCGATAGGGGTATAAGAAGAGTAAGATAATTTTTGATCTGTCCTTTAATAAAAATAAATAGTAGAATATTTTTTGATAAATATATTTTTCCATATAGGTCTTTTGATAAAAAAAGTCTTAATTTATATAGTCATAGAATTCAAATCTTCTATCAATCCATCGATAAATTTATGTGTCTCTTCAAAGATGATCGATCGAGCATATCAAACTGAAATGATAATGGCACGAGAATTCCACCAACATATGATCATATAAAGTCATGACACAAGATGATCAGAGGCCGTGGCCTCCTGGAACCTCCACGAGATCTCTTCAAAGTCGCAAAAGATAAAGAAAGATCCGGTCAAGCACATGCATAGGACAGAAGGATTGCCTCCTGCAATCTCCTGCCATGCCTTTGATTCATAAATGCGAGCAAATTCAGGACTCACAGTGGCGTTTCGGCGATGAAAAGCTCCTTTCGTCTGACTTCGCATTCAGACTGTCAATTGCATGCCCCCAAAAGATCAAAACAAAAGCATCCACCGTAAAGATGCTTGGCCCGTAACCACTTAAGGCAATTCTGAGAACAACAAAAAAAAAAAAAATGCATTACAATACAGAGCCATATAAAGAGCCACTTAAAGGCAATTCTGAACAATGCATTACAATGTTAGAGCTCTAAATGAGTTTATTTGCTCTCGGGGCGTAAAGCAGGCGGCAAGTATAAGACATCCTTAACATAACAGTCAGAGGTTGATTCTCAAGAATTGATGACTTAATTTCATCCCACATTGCATCTAATACTTGTGTATCTGAATTAAACTCTCTTCATATCCGTGAGACCGACTCTAAAGAGTTTGTTTTTTTATAATTTTTAATACGTCACATTATAAATATAAAAATCTGTAATTCTCTCAACGATCAAAAAAAAAATTTCCTATAAATCTCAAAGCTCATTGTTAATTAATTGCTAGCTCTACTCGCATTCAAACTTTTTGGTTTAACTTTTTGGTTTTCAAAACTTCTTCAAAAATCTTAAATTGGAGATGTTCTAAATTCTAACTCTTCTCAGTGGTTGCAGCCTGCCCTTTGGTCCGTCTGTCATGGGGAAAACTCTGCTTGCATTCAGCGCCCAAGAACTGATCTGTTCGCACTGGACTGTCCAGAATCCTCACGGAGTTTGCCTCATCAACATATCTCAACCGGATCATACAAGAACCCCAAAATCTTTGGCTAGTCCCTGCTTAGTAGTGACTTATATGAGATGTAAACATGTTTTTAAACAGTAGTGCATCAGAAGCAGAACGGATATTAACCTTCATTCTTTAAAATCATTGCAGGAAATTAAACAAGAAATTAAAGCTACATTTCTCTGGTGTACGCAGGAGAGAGTAATCCAATATATATATATATATATATATATATATATATATATATACTTCCAACTCTCATCAATATGCTGCTGGTCTGATCTGAACTGATATATCTGATCTGATAACAAAGTCATCGTCAGTGGAAATGGCTCAGGAGCTGGCAGAGTTGCAGTACAAGGCTCGGTGTGGAAGGCCATTATTACAAGGGCCAATGCATGCGCAGCGCAGACATAGCAAATCTCCGCGGAATGCAAATGAGAAAAACTGTTCATAAAGAAGAAAAGAAGCGTACGTGAAAGAAGCAGTGAAAACACCAGTGCTTTAGGTTTGAACCCACTGAATGCAGACTCTAAAAAAAGGAAAATGGCACTTTGGTCAACAAAGAAAAGAGAAAGGAGAGTAGCGAAAGAACATCCTTTAATTCTCATCAGGATACTTCCGGCCGCTTCTTCATATTTCACTGTTTTGGTTAGTGTTTATTGATTGATTTGAATAAATAGATATCGTTTCCTAATCTTTGGCCAATAAACAGACCCTTTTCTCATATCACTCACATATATACTACCATTTTCAAGTAGTTAACGCTAACAAATGAATGCGCAAGTAGCCCAACAATCACAAATCACAGTAGGACTTTCTGGAATGAATCATGCTGGACATATGTCCTTGTTGAGAAATGACCCCGGATATTTTTATTGGTGTCACTATTGCCTTGCCACTTGTCTTCTTGCTATACTTGAGTTTAAATGGTTTGGAATAATATTGAATCATGCATGATGACCCAGTCGGATGGGGGCCTTGGTGACTGGTCCCGGATGGCTGACGAGGAGGTCAAAAAAGTATCCTAATAGATCAGGAGATCGATAGGATCGTGACCCGCCATGGCCAGTTGGTAGAGAAATAAGCCTGGCCCGGCCGGGTGGAGGCTAGGCGGGGTCGCACAGTGTCTAGTCAGTCGGTCCAACCACACCTGGGAAAACCCAACCTCGTGTTGTGGCCCTGGCACAAGACAAGGTGGCTATTGCCCTGGGCCCAACCAGCCGTCCAGGCTCACCCGCTCGGCTGTCTGCCTCGACGTGGCCGACCGGTTGTCCAGGCAAACTCTCTCACTCCACCAGAAACCAGACGTGGTCTCGATCAATTCTCGTCAGGGTATTGCAGAAGCCCTTCCGGCCGACTGTCCGGTCGACAATACTAAAGAAGTCATAATAGAAAGTCCGTTGTCCATAATCTTGTATGATAGATACTGTTTAATGATGAGAAAATATAAAGATGTACGGACAGATTCGTAGAATCCACTCATTATGGTAAGGGGACAGAAGTCTGGCTCGCGCCGCCCGAGGAGTTGGCCACCAGTCATAGAGGCGAATTGACACGAAGGATTGGCAGGTGATGGGAGGTATGATAGCTCAGTTTCATCCTTTGGAAGGCAAATCCTGCAAGGAGATTGGGTATTTGATGAGATGTGACGGCTTGGGCAGGGTTGGTCTATTCCTCCCTATATAAAAAACTCCAGAGCTTCACGGGTAAGTACGTTGAATAGTATTTTTTCTCTAATTGCTATCATCTTCCCTCTCTTCGCCAGAGTATTGATCTTAGCGTCGGAGTGCTTGCACTGGGGACCCCTGGCCAGTCTCTAACGTTCTTTCTTCCTTGCAGCGCGCCGGAGTACCTCCACCTTCTCAAGTGTCCAGTTGGCGTCCAAGCATCCGATTGGCAGACAGCAATTGGTCTTCGATCAACTTTTTCACTGCGTCATCAGCAGTTGCCCCTCCTCACTTGCTGGCAAGATCAAATTTGCTCCGTCTATAGGAATCTTTTGCTTGATCAGAAGTCGAAGATGGGCGACTCCAACAAGGTGACCATCACTCTTTCACAAGAAGACTTTGAGCTACTGGTGGCCGTCAAAGCTCAAAAGCTGGCTCAGCAGCAATAGCCAAGCGATCACTCGGCCAATGAATTCCCGGCTACCTCAAATGTCGCTACTCGGTTGAGACGGAAGTCGCTGCCAGGCAAGGCGGTAGTGCATACTTTCCACAAGCGTTCTTCCACCCAGTAGAGGATGAGGTCCAATCAGATTATATGCAGATCTCATCCGGCTACATAATATCCCTCCACAACAAGGGAAAGGCACCGACCCACCAGACTCCCCTTGACTAGTCCGGTTTCCCTTTTTCTCATCGTATTCTCCAGGACCTCATCCCCAAGCACTTCAGGCTCCTTTTCATCCGGAGTACGGAGGAATAACCGACCCGGACGAACATCTGATGAAGTTAAGAATGCCACCCTGCTATACCAATACACGGATGGCATCAAATGCCGAGCATTTCTAACCACCCTATCTGGGTCAACCCAGTGATAGTTTGATCGACTCCCGGGAGGGTCCGTACAGAAATTTGGTGACTTCAAGAGGCTATTTCTACAATATTTCGCGAGTAGAAGGAGGCACTACAAGACCAGTCTCAACATCTTCGCCTTGAATCTAGGACCACGGCAGTCTCTTCGGGCCTACATCATGAGGTTTAAATAGGAGGCACTGAATGTGCCGACCGCTACTCCCGAAGTAATGATCAGCGCCTTCTCGCAATGGTTGCAAGATGGAGAGCTCATCCGTTCGCTAATCAGGATGCCCCTAAAGGACTTCGGCAACCTCTTGGGAAAGGTTGTCAAGTACGTTAACGTGGAAGAGGCGCAAGACGTCCAACGAAAGGAGGCAGGCCCGACTCTAGCACCATCCCCTAGTCAGAAGACAACTCCTCCAGGTGGGCCCATTCGTAGTCCCCGAGCGGCCATGAATCGAGCTAGGCCAGAGCATAGACAGGTTCAACAGGTCCCCGATAAATGGCAACCTTATTGCTCGTTCCACCAAAGTCACACCCATAACACGCGGGACTAACGATAGTCCAGACGGTGATAAGCCCTACCCAACCGGGGGTTCCCCCATTGAACCCCTCAAAGGGGCACCAGGAGCCGAGGGGGGTGCAGGCGGGACGGCAGGAGGCGAACGCCACGGGGAATGCCCTGGTGGTAAGACAACTTTTTTCGCCCATTGACTCGCCCGAGCCTGTGGAAGTAAACAAAGAGCAAGAGAACCAGCAAAACACCGTGCAAGGCGTGGTGAATTTCATATCCGAAGGGCCCACCTACGATGACTCCAACAAGGCCCGAAAATTCCAAGTCTGCCGACTAGAAATCCACCAGGTAGGGACCAATGCCGCTCAGGCCAAAGGACCCTAGATTAGTTTTAGCCCGCAAGATTTGTAGGGTCTGGAGGTCCCTCATGATGATGTAGTGGTCCTCACTGCAATGATAACCAACTACCAGGTTCACCACACTATCGTGAATAATGGTAGCTCAGTCAACATTCTCTACAAGAAAGTATTCGACCAGCTATAGATCAAAGTCATCGAGTTGCAGCCCATGGCCACACTCCTATTTGGATTCACTGGAAACGAGGTTTAGTCAGTCAGCTGAATCAAGTTAGCCATCTCGCTCAGAGAAGAACCCCCTGAAGAGGACCCAATGGTCCACCTTCATAATAGTGGATGCGCCGTACACCTACAACGCTATCCTGGGCTAACCGGCTTTCAACGAATTTAGGGCAGTCGTCTCCACCTTCTACCTCAAGGTCAAGTTCCCGGTGGGAGACAAGGAGGGAGAGGTGAGAGGGGACCAGAGGGTTGCCCACCAATTCTATGTGGACGACGTCCAGACAAAGGCCCGAATTGCGTTCAGAGCGCCGCCCGCCAGTTGTAATATGGTGTAGCCCTCCCCTTAGGCTGAACTGCGGGAGGACAAGGAAGAGATCCAGCTTCTCCCTGACTGAGAAGAGACTAAGGTGAAGATATCCCCGAGACTCCCACCAACATGAGACAACAACTGGTGGACTCCCTAGCTAGAAATCAAGATGTGTTTGCCTGGTCAACCAAAGATTTGATGGGAGTACGACTGGAGGTCATGGAGCACCAGTTACATATGTACCCTGACGCTCGACCAGTAAAGCAACGTAAAAGGCACTTCAGCACGGAGCAAAACAAAGGCATTCGGGCCAAGGTGGAAAAGCTCCTAGAGGCAGGGCACATTCGAGAAGTACAATTCCTAACCTGGTTGGACAACGTCGTACTAGTGGCTAAGCCGAACAACAAATGGCAGGTATGCATTGACTTTCGGGACCTCAACAGAGCTTGCCCGAAGGACTGCTACCCTTTGCCCCAAATCGATTAGATGGTGGACTTCACTGCCAGCAGCAAACTGATCTGCATGGTGGATGCATATCAGGGCTACATCAAGTACCATTGGCAACCGTCAACCAGGAGAAGGTCAGTTGTATCACTGCCAACAGTATGAACTGTTACACGGTCATGTCGATCGGGTTGAAAAATACAGCGGTCACTTACCAGTGGATGATGAATAAGGTCTTTTGAGAGCAGATTAGGTGAAGCATCGAAGTGTACATCGATGATATCCTTATCAAGTCTATCCGGTCGGCTGACATGATAGCAAATGTGGAGGAAACCTACCACATTTTAAGGAGGTACTGTCTAAAATTGAATCCGGTCAAGTGCCTTTTCGGAGCAAAAAATGGAAAGTTCCTCGGCTACATTGTAACCGAGCAGGGTATTGAGGTTACTCCCAACAAAGTTAAGGCTTTGATAGACATGTCACCACCTCAGAACATGAGGGAAGCCTAACGGTTGACCGGGAGGATCACTGCTCTCTCCCGGTTCATCTCTCAATTGGTCGATTGCAACATGCTCTTCTTCAAAACTTTACACAGAGCCTCCTGGGAAAGTAATTTAAAGGCTGATAAGTTAGCCAAGTTGTCCGGAGCAGTCACCCCATGAATCTTAGTCCAACCCATAGCCCAGACCATGCTCATCGCTCAAATTGAGCGAGAGGCCGAGCTAGATTTGGAGAGCAATTGGAGGGCTCCGCTCATCTCCTATCTACCACAGGGAACTCTCCCGACCAACCCGGAGCAAGCTTGGTTGTTAAAGAAGCATGCGGCAAGGTTCACTCTGATCGGGGATGCATTGTATAAAAGAACCTTCTCCCGGTCACTCTCAAGTATCTAAGAGAAGAAGATGCAGACTATGTACCGAGGGAAATCCACTTAGGATCTTGCGACAGTCATGCGGGGGGTCGGGTTGGTGGCTTGGAAGGTATTGTTGTCAGGATACTTTTGGCCAACGTTGCAAAAGGATGAAGATCAGATGGTCGCCACCTGTATGTCGTGCTAAAGATATCAAAACTTGTCCCATCGCCCGGTCGAGATGTTGAGGACCTCCTCGGTGTCCTACCCCTTTGATCAATGGGAGATGGATATTTTAGTACCCTTCCCAATCACGACCGTTCAGAAGAAGTTTCTGTTGGTGGTGGTCGATTACTTTTCCAAGTGGGTAGAGGCAGAAGCACTGGCTTGGATCACAGAAATGGTTGTTATAAAATTCCTCTGGTAGAACATTTTATGCCGATATGGGATACCCCATAGGCTAGTTTCAGATAACGGTCGATAGTTCCAAAGCAGGAAAATCCAAGAGTAGTGTTCGGCCTATGGAATCAAGCAGACGTTCACCTCGGTCGCCTATCCCCAGAGTAATGGTCAAGCGGAGGTAGACAATCGCGAGATCCTCAGAAGACTGAAGACCAAGTTGGACCGCATGGGTGGAACATGGGTAGACAAGCTATCCAATGTTCTTTGGGCTCAGTGGACTACGCTCAAGAAAGGCTTTGGTTACACGCCTTTCTAGCTGGTGTACGGAAATGAGGCGGTGGTTCCGATGGAGGTGGGATGTGAATCCAATCGAAGGTGACTTTATGGAGAGAATAACGAAGAAAGGAGGTGGCTAGAGTTGGACATGGTCGAGGAAATCCAAGACTGGGTAGCTTTTCGGATGATCGCGTACCATCAATGGATGTAGTAAAGATACAACCGAAAGGTGTTACCCTAGGCCTTCTAGGTCAGCGACCTAGTCTGAAAGTGGATCAAGTCGATCGACAACGTCGGCAAGCTGGAGCTTCAATGAGGAGGACCTTTCAGGGTGATTGGGAAGTTGGCATCGGGGGCCTATTACCTGCAGGACATTCAAGGAAAGAAGCTAGGTCGGCCCTAGAGCGCATCTATTTGAGGCTCTACTAAGACTAAACCTTAGTAAGCCCATATAATGTTTGAATTGTTCTGGCCAGAAATAAAAGTGCAAGATCCATAGAAATTTGGCGTGTCCTTCTAGACTCTCACCTCCAGCAAGTTATAAGTGGGCATGCTCCCACGCACCCACCGACCTCGGGGCTCGACCGGACGTGGCTTCCCACGCTCCAAATGGTCCACCCCGAGCAATATCTAGACTCTCGCCTCCCAACGAGTTATAAGTGGCCATGCTCCCACGCACCCACCGACCTTGGAACCCGACCGGACATGGTTGGCCATGCCTCAAATGGTCCACCTCAAGCGATGTTCAGACTCTCGCCTCCCAACGAGTTATAAGTGAGCATGCTCCCTTGCACTCATCGATCTTTGGGCCCGACCAGACGTGGTTGTCCACGCTCCAAAGGTTCCACCCCAAGGGGTGTCCAGACTCACTCCCCCCGATGAGTTATAAGTGGGCATGCTCTCATGCCCCCACTGACCTCGGGGCCTGCCGGACGTGGTTGCCCATGCTCCAAATGTTCCACCTCGAGCGGTGTTCAAACTCTCGCCTCCCAACAAGTTATAAGTGGGCATGCTCCCACACACCTGCCGCCCTCGGGGCCCGATCGGATGTGGCTTCCCATGCTCCAAATGGTCCACCCCGAGAGATGTGCAAATTCGTAACCTGGAGAGTTATAAGTGAATCCACTCCCATGAACCATCCTACCCCGAGCGACGACTAGACGGTGCTCCCCATTGCCCAACCAACCCAATCCGGGAGGCACAAACTGGTTGTAAGAACTAGAGGGGGTCCTGACACTAAGCAGCGCTTGCTCACGGGGTGTAGATCCCTCCATGGGGTCAAACAAACTCATGGGTCGGTCGAATGACTCAACCTCCCGCCCGGCTGCTAGCATAGAATAAGCGGACGCTAAGAGGCCAAGTGAGATTGCATGGCCGAGTAGTCGAGTGAAAGGTCTCATGGGAAAAAGGGCGCCGAGCAAGATTGCTTGCCCAAGTAGCCGACTGAAAGGTTTCATTGGCATAAAGGGCACCGAGCAAGATTACGTGCCCAAGTAGCTGACCAAAAGGTCTCGTTGGCACAAAGGGCGCCGAGCAAGATTACGTGCCCGAGTAGTCGACTGAAAGGTCTCATCGACACAAAGGGCATCGAGCAAGATTGCGTTCCCGAGTAGCCGATGATAACCGTTTTTTTGTCGCGTTACGGTTTCAAATACAATTTAAGTACCGAATTCCTCTAAACTAATGTAGCATAGAGTAACTCGGGTCGTCTCCCTACGAATGTAGTTGGTGCAAGATAATTCTCAGGATCGTATTTTATTGCTTTTGGTTTTGGATATGAACTGGGTTTTGGATTTGAGAGCTATGACTACGAAATGAATAGCAGAGCAAGTATGAAATCTATTCTAATTAAGGAAAGACAGTGCATGTAATGAAATCTAATTTAGCCTGACTACAATTACGGTAAAGAAAAGAACAACTAGAAATTAAGCATCAACAAAATTAAGCATGGAACAAAATCGTACAACATTAAAGAAATTTAATTTCCTAACCTAATTGCATGTAATGAAGACATGAAACTTAAATCTATAGGAAGAACAACACAAACATGAGTTAAGCAACTAGGAACATCACAATTGAAGGAAATTATTCTAACAGGAATTTGACCAAACACCTCATATGCATGATTAAAATTGATTCAAGAACATTCAATTTGAAATGGGGAAGGATTTAACCAATACAGCTATTCAACAATCAATCACAAACAACTCAACAATCAACATAACAATCAAATTTGAATAAAACCAATTGCTCATATGAATCTTCGGAATCAAAATTGCTTGAAGGAGCTGTTGTGAATGGAATGAAACAACTGCTGATGGAAGTACTGTGAATGAATGCTAGAATTGCTACGAACAGCTGCTAGAAATGCTGCGAAGTAGGAAACTATGAATGAAATCCCCTGGGAAGGAACTCTGCCACTCGGTCCTTTGAAGAGGAAGTGCTCTGCTGTGATGCTGATGAAGAAGAACAAAGAAATGAAGCTCTGCCGAAACTGATGAAAGCTAGCTACTGGATCTGATGTGAAGCTGCTGGAATTGAAGTGCTGCAAGGAACTGTGCTGCTAAGTAGAAAAACGGTGAAGAAAATGAACTGAGAAAAAATTGCTGGAATTGGAGGAAGTACTGTAAAAGAAAAACAATAAAGGAATTGCTAATAGAAAAGGATCGCCGGCGGTGGATCGGAATGGAGATGACGGTGAGGAGATCAGCTAGGGTTCGGAACCCCCAGAGCCCTAGCTTCGTCCGGTGGCGTGTGGTGAAGGAAGATGGATGGCGTCTCTCTGAACCCCAAAAGAGAACCTTTACTCTCTTCTCTCCGAACCCCGAAAGAGAAGAGGTGGATGATCCGTCCGGCGGTGATGAGGTGGAGGGGAAGTCGCCGACGGTGAGAGTGGAGCGGATGGAGTGAGTCGGGAGAATCCCGTCTGCCCTAGCTTCTCTGCGCGATTCGTGTTTTATCCCTGGCTGCGTGTGGTTCGGTTGATCAAGCCAGCTTCAGCGGTTCGGATTCAGTCAGCGGTTTTGTTCAGCACGCATCAGCAATGGTTCGGTCCAGCCAACTCAACTTAGTCTTTGGTTCAGCTCAGCTCTGGTCCAGCTCAGCCCTTCACTCGAGTTCAGTCAGCTAATGTCTTGGGTTCAGTCCAGTCAGCCAATGTCTTGGGTTCAGTCCAGTCAGCCAATGTCTTGGGTTCAGTCCAGTCAAAAGGAAATTAACAACGGACGGCTGAGATCGATTTGGCTTCATCCAACGGTCAGATCTCTTCAGATCTGAACCAAACTCCACAGATCCCATTCAATGGTCCTGATCTACCTGTTCCCAGCTCGGATTAACCAGATCAGTGGCGGATGGTCCAGATCTTCCTTTTTCTTGAATGGATGGTCTAGAACATCTTGAGCTCGATCCAACGGTCAGATGACTTCTGATTTAGCTGAAATTTTCAGATCTTGATCTATGGTCATGATTGACTCTATCTTGAACTCGGATTGACCAGAAGTTGACCGATGGCTCAGATCTAGCCGTCTCTGGAATGGACGGCTCCTAATAATCCAATGCTTGATCGCTTTGATCTGGATCCAATGCTGACTCAAGTCTGACCCGATGATCTAGGTCCATGATCAATTGAAGCCTACAAAATGATATTCAAATTTAGTGCCAAAAATATCCCAAATATAAAAAGATTTGAATTAAAAGCCAAAATAAGGGAAATACATGAAACCTAATACAATTGCAAACTTAAGTATATAAAATGTGGATCAAACATGGATTTTAGAGCCTAAAATAATCAACAAAATGATAGTTATCAACTCCCCCACACTTATTCTTGGGCGTCTCGCACAAGTAAATAAAACTAAAAGAAAACAACATATCTCCCAAACATTACATCCCCCCTATCAATACTTAAAGAAATAATAAAAGAAAGTTACTTAGGATCATTAAGGCTCAAGCATCAATGTAGTATGGTTCCAAATCTCACATAAATCAAAAGCATGGTAATTTCATCAACTTGAATAAACTAAGCATGACAAAAACCTCACAAGATGGATATATACACTGATGCTCACAAAAATAGCAGATATGGAAGTGGAGTTCTCTCAAAACATTCATGACATTGCACTACCATATGCTTGCTTATCTTCTACTTCTCCACTACTATAACATAAGTACACAAATCAAGAGGGCTTTTCAATGAATAATAATGAAACCAAGCGCTACAAGAAAATAAGAATGGTAGATAACAAAGAAGATCATAGAGAGCATGAAAGAAGATCAAAAAGAATATGAGAGCATTGGGGTAATTAACATGATGTATACAATCAAACAATAGTTCAAAGTAAATAACTCAATCAAACCTCCAACACTCAAAATTCTCCTTTCACATTCTCAATGCACTACACATCAACAATTTATAACATCTCTCAAAGTGCATGTAAGGATTACAACATAACTCTTGAATTTCTCTAAACAATAATATCAAAAGGGTACACATCAAGAAAATATTCCTTTTTGTTCATCACTAACAAAATCTCGAATGCCTGAGGAATTTTTTTTTTCACATAGAGAGATTTTTTTTTTCACAAAGAGATATTATTTTTTTTTTCGCACAAGCATTCGTCTATACACACTTGTCTCCCCCCCCCCCCCCCCACACTTAAAACTAGCCCGTCTCGGGCAATGTAGCAAAGCATGCTAATAATAGAGAAATAATAATGTAACTCATCATGCAATCACCCCATGCTCTCATCGCATGCTCAAGGGAAAAATAAGCTAACAAAGATATAACAGTGAAAATATAGCGACAATGAGAGGATCTGAAAGACAATGAGACAGGAAAGTAATAGGTGAAACGCTCTCTAGTAACAATAGCAAGGTAGAGGGAAAATTAAGAGTTCAACAAGAAAGGTTGCCTCTATCATATTCATGTAAGCTTATGTTAATGTAATTTCAAAAAGAATCAAAGCAAGTTCTAGAGTGTCAAGTATCACAAATGCTATCACACATAAGAGGATTAAAGATAGGCATGGCAATATCCTCACTAGGTGATCAATAAAATGTCATGCTTAATCCAACAAGATAGAGTCTATCACCACAACAAATGACTAAATGCAATTAATATCCCCAAGCATACCAAGGAAACCAAAACTCGATAATCAAACTTAACTATCTTTTATGATTCTCAAAGCATAATAAAGGAACATGAAGGGAGATAAAACTAGAAATCAAACAAGGTTTATTCAAGACCAAACAAAATGTAGAATGAGGAAGCAAAACATAAATGCAAGGTATAAAAGCAAACAAACATATGAGTATAAACATAAAGTAAAACAAGAAAAAGAAAGTAAAGGAACAAACTCCCCTTTATTTCTGGCGGTCGGAGTCTATCAAGAAACAACCTCCATCGTGGTAGTGGAGGAGTAGGAGTAGCTGAGAGAATTAGGACTCCCCCACACTTGAACTTTACAAAAATCTGCTCCGGTGGCCGCAGGCGATTTAGGTACAAGATCCATTGAAGGAATGGAGTGCTATGAATTAGAGTAAGATCTTCTCCTCCCTCTTTATGCCTTTTGAAAGTTCTTCCAGGAGGTTGGAGTCTGTTCAGATGGAGCACCCACTCCATAAGTCTTCTAGACCCTGCAAAACAATGTAATACCCCTCTCAAGCGTGCAGGGCAAGACAGAAATGAAATAATATCAGTCTCTGCATGAAATGTATCCAAAAATGCATCAGATCTAATAAAATCAAATTCTGGTATCTCAATGAAATTTTCAAAATCATTTCCTATAAAATTTGCATCCAGAGACTCATCAAAAATAAAGAAGTCAATTTCTGGCACATCAATTGAAATTTCACAATTATTTTCCATCAAGGGTGTATCAAGTAATGTGTCACAGCCACTCAAATCAATCTCAGATATTTCCATAAGTTTCTCACATTCAACCTCAGCATAAGATAAAGCAAGAGATTCATCGAAATAAATAATATCCATTTCAGGCACTTCTAAAAATTTTTCACTATCCATATCCACAAAAGATGTATCAAGATATTCATCATAACAAACAACATCAATTATGGGTGCCTCTAAAATTATTTCACAATCCATATTTATAAGAGATGAATCAAGTAATGCATTATGACCAATGAAATCAATATTTGGTACCTCTATTGGATTTTCACAAACAATCTCTACACAAGGTATATCAATAAATTCATCAGAATCAATAAAGTTAGCACTAGGTACCTCGCTGAATTTTTCTGAAGAAAGGGGAGAAATACTTACCTGAGCGTGCTGGAGAATACCTGGAGGTTCTACAAGGGTAGATGTATCCATGGCTTCCTCCTGGTCAAGTACATGCTCCTCTTCAGCCTCAGACTCTGGTGGACACTCAACTGAAGTAGGTGATCCTTGGGTGCTTGCTTCCACCATGCAAGTCCCTACACTTTCTGGTTTATCCTTTGAATCTTCTAATGTACCAGTCAACTGTGGTGGTCCTTGGGGCTTAGTGCAATCCCCTACACCTATAGATAAATTCATTTGACTCGCAATTTGTCCACTGTTTCTTTCGATGTCTTGAAGCCTTTGTTGCTTTTGATGATATTGTACAACTAGTTGAAACATTTCCTCCAGCCTTTGTTGTTGAGCCTCACTCTCATTAGGATTCTCAAAGCCTCCTTGATTGGTGTGGAAATCCTGTTGGTCTTGAAATGTAGAATAAGGTTGCTGAAAACCAAGAATTGGCTGTGAATTCTGAAATTGGAACTATTGGGGCTGCTCAAATGGTTGAATGAGTTGATTAAACTGCTGAAGATTGGGTTGATAGCAAGGATGATGTTGCTGGAAATTATTGTTCTGAAAATTCTGAAGTTGGGGCTGACATTGTTGATTGAATTGCTGAAATAGTTGGGGCTGAAAATTCTGAGTGCCTTGCTGAAAATTCTGACCTTGAAATTGGAAATCTTGCTGACATTGTTGGAATTGTGGCTGAAAAAACTGATTTGTTTGCTGAAAATTCGAATAAGGCTGTTGAAAATTTGAATTGAACCCTTGCTGAAAATTCTGAAATTGTTGTTGAAACTGCTGTGGTGGCTGCTGGAATTGTTGTGGTTGCTGGAATTGTTGTAATGGTGGCTGGTAAGTAGATGAAGGCCTGTTGGATATTTGTTGATTCAAATGATTCAACCAAAATTTTAACTCTGACAGTGCACTTGTGATCTCTTTACAGTCCTCTGGTGAAAACATTTTGATCTTGCAGCCCTGTCACAAATCAAACAAGAAAAATAGCAGCAACCGTATACAAAAGATAAAGCAATCAAAAATAGAATCAAAAAAATATAATTATCAAGCACCACTACATTCCCCGGCAACGGCGCCAAATTTGATGGACCCAATTTGGCTAATTAAAGTTGTCACGAATGTGGATCCGTCAGAATTTAGAAATTTATAAATGTGCTGGAAACCCTTTTTGCAATCAAAGAAGAAAAGCGTAGTAAGGGGCCACAGGTCGTATTTTTCTCGGGGCTAGTTCAAGTTATGTGATTAGAGCTTGCGTTTATGTGCCGTTACTATTTTTAGGTTTCAAATAAATCTTGGGGTTTTTGTTTCGAATAGACGAGAAGATGTAATAGAAAGAAATGAAAACTTGATACTCAATGTGAAACAACCTAAAATGAACTAATCACATCACTTGGAAGACAGGGTTATTAATGAAATGATATGCATGAATAAAGAAATGAAATTCGGAATTTAATGCATCAGTATAAGAATGAGCTTATTACAGAATTGAAATGCACGAATTCACAAACTAAACTTGATACCAAGAGAAGGGAAATCTTGTGCCGAAAGCTGCTGTGAAAGAATGAACTAATTACACTAAATGCAGTCTTGAATGGCAGCTTGGTACAAGAAGAGCAGCATTACTCTACATGTAAAACTACTGATGTAACAAAATTGGCTTTGAACAACTAATTGAATGCAAAATTCAGACATAAACTATTGTAGAAATGATTTTTCAAGAATTTCAGAATGAAAGTGCAGAAATGTAGATCAATTCAAACTCATAGCAGGTAAACAAAACAAATGAGATCAAGTGCTCGAAATGGCTGCAAGAATGATACACTAAATCTGCAGAAAATATCTAGCTAATTCAGAAACAACTAATTGAAGAAACAAGTTCAGTTAATGCAGAACCTAATCATGAAAATGCTGTAATAAAATGAATGCAGAATGAAAGTTCGAATGCAAACATTAAGTAGCATAAAAGAGAGCTGAAACTCATACATCCAGCTGCCAAAATTCACAACTAACACATCAATTCAGAAATTTAATGAAATGCAGCAGAAATGACATTGGCACACAGCAGAAACCTGATACGCAGTAGAAGCTAAACTAAATGCAGAATTGTGACTACATACAAGCAAGCCTAAGCACACTAACAATTGTCTCGAAGTCCAGGAATTAAAGCTAGAACAGATATAATTCGGAATAGCAGCTGAATTTATTAGCTAAACTAGATGCGCAAAGTAAGAAACAGGGAACTGATATGCAATAGATCGCTGATCAGAAATCAAGAAATCTGAGTTGGTTGCTATGCGAATGATACAATTTCAAAGTGCATTCAAAAGAGAACAACTAAGCTTACTTGACACAAGAATTAGGATATCAAATTTGAAACTGAAACAAAGGAGAAAAACTGATACGCAACTTGCAAAACTGAAATTCTGAACTTAAAAGACTGATACGCAGCTACAAGTTTAAACATAAGAAACTAATTCATTAATCAAATTGAAATTGGAACAATTGTTCAGTAAACAAATTTCCTAACTATCTACTTGCAGTATTTAACCCTAATTCAGAAAGAACAATGCAGAAATTTAAATTGAAACAACTGAATCGAATGCATGACAGAAGGAAATTACTGGAACAGAAAGTACAACTAGGAAAACAAGAAATTCGATTAAAACTAAGCCTCGATCCTTCCCATGATTCAAGATCTCCTTGTTCGTCACGCAAGGGCAAGCCAAGAACCCCTTTAACTCGCAAATCAGTGAAAAATTGGCTCCAATTCAGATCTTGCTCGAAACTAAGCGCAGCTGGTCAATTCCAATTCGATCCCCTAGATCTCAATGTGAAAGGTTGAAATGATGATTTGGAATTCATCTAAACTCATCCTAGGACCCCTACAGATGGTTCAGATGGGAAGAAATGGATGCGGTTGAGATCCAAGAGCTCAAATCACAGCTCTGCCGAAACCCTCGCACAGCTCTGCATCCGACACAATTCCGAGCTAAATCGTCATTGAAACCCTCTTCCAAAGATCCAGATCTTGCTTCAGGTTCGTGATCGAGTTGGTCACGCTTCTGATGGAGAAAATTTGAAGGAAAACGATGCAAAAACGAGAAAACCAAAAGGAGAATGCTGAAGCTCGGTGAAGTCGCGACAGAGCCAAAATGAGATCTGATTTCTGTTAAGTAGTTAAACAGTGGACGGCTGAGATTGATTCCGCTTCATCCAATGATGGATCCTTGTCCGATTTGATTCAAAATTTCCAGATCTCGATCAGAGGTCAGGATCATCCTCGTGGTAGCTCGGATCTGCCAGATCTGTAGCGGATGGCTCAGATCAAACTGATATTTGAAATGGACGGTCTAGATCACTCTAATCATAATCCAACAGCTAGATGATCTCCGATTGAGCTGAAACTCTCAGATCTTGATCTGATCGCTCGATTAGCCTTAACCCCAGCTCGGATTGATCAGAAATTCTCAGATGGTCAAGATCTAACCATTCTTGCATCGGACGGTCCAAATGAGTCAATCCTTGATCACTTGATCTAGTCCACTTTTGACTCAACTTTGACCCAACATGACCTAGGTCCATGATCCTTCCAAGCCTACAAGAGTAGATCAAAAATTAAGTGACAAAACAACTCGAAAATATCAAAATTTGCAATTAAGTCCAAAAAGAGTATAAATCCTAGAACCTAGAGTAAATCCACAATTATACAAGTAAAATATGGGTCAAATACGGATTTAAGCATATGAAATGATCAACAAAATGACACTTATCAGCCGACCGAAAGGTCTCATCGTCACAAAGGGCGCAGAGCAAGATTGCGTGCCCGAGTAGCCGACTGAAAGGTTTTGTCAGCAAGAAGGGTGCCGACCAAGATAGTGTGCCCGAGTAGTCAATCAAAATGTTTCATTGGCACAAATGACCGAAGGGTCAGGGGAAAGGCCTCGATGGCACTCAAATGACCGAGTAAAAAGTCGTAGGCACCCGCAGGGATAAGCGAAAAACCTTACTTGTGCCTAAGGAGCCAAGGGCTCGAGTGTGAACAGAAAAATCATACCAAATTAGCAAGTAAGAGAAAATAGTTGTAAATTTGAACAAGAAAGGCCCCGAAGGCCTAGTTCATTACATACCCTGACCGGGATGAACAAAAAGAAAGGATTGCAGTTCAAGTGAACGGAGGGAAGACGTCGGCTGGGATGACCCCCTTGACACGAGTAGGCTTCATCGCGTTGGCTAGAAGATCTTTAGGGATGTGCCTGGCCTCTTTCAACTGTTACAAAGCACTCTGGATGCCATACTTGAACATTTTGGCGATCTGACAAGCGAGTTCACAGTGGAAGGGTTCTAAGCCAAGTTATTCTAATCGATGCACCTCCAGCCGAGTTGGTTCCCCTGCCTTGTAGGTGGTCATCTCTACGTTTAAATGGTTGAACTTTGTGTCCCGATCAGACAGTTCAGCGGCCTGGGTGGTTAGCTGAACCTCTAGAGCCCGAAACGCCTCTTCCTTGGCCACCAGCACAACAAACTTATTAGTTAGGGCTAATTGGGTTGAGTGATGGGTAGCAGCTAACTCCTTTAGCTGCTCAACCAACATTTTGGCTTCCGCCATCTTCTTATCTAAGTCCGAACGGGCGCAATCTTGACAATTCTTAGAAGACCTTTTCTGGGACTCCAAATTATCGAACCGAATATGGAATTGATCGATTTCCCATTCGGCATTCACTAGTTTGGCCTTCTCTTCCTCCAACCTCTCAGCCGCCTCAGACAGTTGGGTCTTCAGGAGGGAGACTTCTGACCACAGGAGGTATGCTCCAGCTCCACTAGGCAACAAGGAAGAATGGCTCAGTTCAATCTCCAGTGTTGGTGCAATCAACCCAAGTTTGATCGATACGATCATGGGTTTTGATGTAAGTGTCAATATGATTAAGTTAGATTTTCATATTAGTTTGATGTGTGGTTGAGTCATACCGGATTTGGTGAACTACACATGAGGAACAACGGAGTGAAGTCATCCAAGAGATGAGAGCCAAAGGAAGAGAACTTCAAAGGGCGAGCCAAGGAAGTAGACTTCAAAGGCATACGCGAAGGATGACATGGAGACAAGTTGCGGGCTTGTATGCATCTGAGGGGCAAAAGCCAAAGGAAGAGAACTTCAAAGGGAAAGTCGGGGAAGTGGACATCAAGGTATACACGAAGTGTTGATGCAGTCTTGCCCTGATTGTTGTTTTGGTGTTGACATCGATTTTAGTTTAGGTGGATGATCATTGATTATGATTAAGTCCTGATCGGGGATCAGGCATGACATGGATTATGATTAAGTCCTGATCGGGGATCAGACATGGTATGGAAAATCCTACTCTGGAGGGCTAGGTGTTGGAAAATCCTAACCTGGAGGGTTAGGTGTGAAAAATCCTAGCTTGGAGGGCTAGGTGTTGGGAAAGTCCTAATTCGGAAGGGTTGGGTGAAAAGTCCTAGCTTGGAGGGCTAGGTGAAAAGTCCTAACTTGGAGAGTTAGGTACAAATTCTCATCCTGGAGAATTAGGTGAAAAAGTCCTGGCTTGGAGGGTCAGGTGCCTAGCTTGGAGGGCTAGGTTGGATGATGTTCTAACTCGGAAGGGTTGGGTGAAAAGTCCTAGCTTGGAGGGCTAGGTGAAAAGTACTAGCTTGGAGGGCTAGGTGAAAAGTCCTAACTTGGAGGGTTAGGTGCAAATTCCCAACTTGGAGAGTTAGATGGAAAAATCCTTAGCTTGGAGGGCTAAGGTGGATGAATTCCTAGCTTGGAGGGCTACGGTTGAGTCTCTGGATCGGTCTGGTGACCGATCAGGGACATTGGCACGCTGCTCCTTAGTGGATCGGTCTGGTGACCAATCCAGCTATGTCTGATCGGACTGGTGACCGATCAGGGAGCGCACAGTGAGATTGGAAATCTACTATGTGGCTCCTGATCGGACCGGTGACCAATCAGGGAGCAGGTTGCTTCCTTGCTGCCTTGCTCCTGATCGGTCTGGTGACCGATCAGGGAGCAGACGGTGAGTGAGTTCCCTTGCTAATCAAAGTCCTGGATCGGTCCGGTGACCGATCAGGGATCTTGGATCTGATTAAAAAATCACTGTTCATTTGCCCTGATCGGTCTGGGTGACCGATCAGGCTTCATTCTGATCGGTCTGGTGACCGATCAGGCTTCACTCTGATCGGTCTGGTGACCGATCAGGCTTCACTCTGATCGGTCTGGTGACCGATCAGGCGTGTATAGCTGCGAGAGCTGGGAATCCCAGCGAAGCAGTGGGTCAGTCTGGTGACCGACCCACATGCCCTGGATCGGTCCGGTGACCGATCACTTTAATTCAAATTGCACTGTCAAACGTGGTCAGAGCGTCTGATCGTATCCGATTCGCTGATGTTTGCTTCTGATATTTGATTTTCTGTATGATTTGCTGCTCTAACAGTCTGATTAAGCTGCAAGTGACAGGGGAGGATTCAAACACTCAAGGAGAGGTCAACGGAAGCTTTCCTTGGAGCAGGTTTGTCCGATTCTCCATTTCAGGTTGCAACGGCCGAGCTGCAGACTGGAGCCAAGACTGGGGCTTGGCTGAGGGGATCTCAGGAAGACCAGAGAGGGCTCAGTGGTAGCTGGCGTTGGCAGTAAGGTAGCTGGAGGCTACGGAGGATACTGTCACCAGATGCTGAGTGGAGAAACAAAAGAGCGGAAATTGGCTTCGTGGAAGCAGAGTTCTGGAACTTGTGTTCTTGCCGCGCCTAGTGTTCTCCACAATCTGCTTGCTGCGTTCTTGAAGTTGTCATCACTTTGAGCAAGCGATCGAGAAGCAACCAATCTCTACTTGAGCACTTGAAGGAGAGAACAAGTAGCTTGGAGTCCGACAGTGGGAAGACACGAAGAAGGGTTCTTGCGTGAGATCACCACTGGGTGGAGCTCAGGGAAGCTAGCTGTGTTTTTGTCCTTACTAAGTGTTTGAGTAAGATCTTTCTCGTAGTTTCTTTGTGCTTAATCTTTATCCTGATTGAAACGCTGTGGAGAAGTTTCTCCATCGAGAAGGAGGTTGCGTTATATCCGGTGAAACCGGGGCTTGATCTGTCGACGATCAAGGGATCGCCCACCTTAAGGGCACGCCAAGGAGTAGGGGCAAGTTATCCCCGAACCTTATAAACCCTCTTGTTAGCGTTCTTGGCAATTGTCTTTGGTTGATCTCATTTCTGTTTTAGCTTACTGCACTTTCAGTTTCTTTTGTTTCTTCCGCTGCTGTGCTACTGATAAGTTAAGTGCAGGAAAGTTGTTAATTGCAAGTAAAAGTGATTGGCTATATTCACCCCCCCCCCCTCTCTAGCCATCTCGTTTCCAACACGAAGGATGGACTCCAAAGAGATTGAGAGTGAGTTTGAAAGTAGGGCAATCGACTAGCGGAGGAATCAGTCGACTAGCAGCTTTGGGTGAAACTCACAGAAAGATCAGTCGACTAGGGTTGGAACCAATCGACTGATGCTTCAAAAAACTAGCCATTGGCTAGCCATTTGCTGTGTCTAACAGAGAGGACCAGTCGACTGGTAACGAGTCTGAGCTGTTTTATCAACAACTCTTTCCTCTATTTAATGGGAAGCCTTAAGGATTGTGAAAGGTTAGAGATTCTGTTGAAAACCTTCTTGATCAAGTACTTAAAGTTTTCAACGTCTATTCTCTTCCTCAAACCCTTATTTTCAATCTTGTAAAAGGGAAGAGAGATCCTTGTGAGAAGTTGTTCTCCGCCGAGAAGGAGAAAGTTTTAGCCGAAGATTGTTGGAGACTAATCCACCGACGGATTGAGAGATTGTCCACCTCAAGGACACGCCGTGAGTAGGAACAAGGAATCTCCGAACCACGTAAACGATAAGTGTTAGCATTTATATTCTTGATTTCATTGTTAATTCTTATTTCTACTTGCACAAAGCTAATACTTCTAGAAAGAACCGACGGAAGTTCGATGATGAGCTATTCACCCCCCCCCCTCCTAGCCATCCGATCGATCCCAATAAGTGGTATCAGATCACACAATTCATTTCGGAAGAACTCACTGTCAATCGAAATATCAATATGGCTTTTCAATAGGGATATAGCACTGCACGACTACCTTTCTTCGACGACGACGATTTTCCATATTGGAAAGGTAGGATGGAATATTATTTAATGAATGACATTGAAAATTGGTTTAGTGTTGTAGATGGTTTTGAGATGCCAAAGGATGAGAGTGGAGCACCTCTCCCAACCAAAATATGGACAAAAGAGATAATGAAAAAAACTCAAGTAAATGTGAAGGCCACAACGACTCTACAATGGGCTCTCCAAGGAGAAATTAAACAAAATTGGGTCATTCAACTCCGCCAAAGAGCTTTAGAAAAAGTTTATTGAGCTAAATGAAAGATCGGACGAATCAAGAAGAGCCAAGAAGGTGTTGGAAATTATCATACCCGGCTAAAGGGGTTGAATAACCGATCACCCTCAATTGTAATTTTTTCCTATACTTTGTTAGTACATAGCGGAATACAAAACAAAATAAACTAACAAAGAAAATAAACCGCTAACACAAAACCTATAGCGTGGTTCGGAGATGATGCTCCTACTCCATGGCAGCCCGAAAGGTGGACGATCTCGATCCGTCGGAGGATGAATCCCCGAAAAACCTCCGGCTAGCTCGTGTAGCTCCTTGTGGGTGGAGAAACTTCACCACAAACTCACCAAGAACACTAGAGCTCAAGGAAGACTACTAATAAGCTTTAACCAAGCTTATTTCGTCAACCTTGCTCAAGAAAACCAAGCTCCCTTAAATAAAGCTCATTGCTTAACTATTCGTTACCAGTCGACTGGTACTAACACCAGTCGGCTGCTCTACGCGAATTCGAACATTATAGTCCAACATTCAAATTTTAACCGACATCAGTCAATTGCACAAAAGATCAGTCGACTGATCGTTTCGTGACCTCTACCAGTCGACTGCTCATAGCAGTAGTCGGCTGCCCAAACCCTAAACCTAGGGTTTCAGCCCCGAGTACAATCACTCTGTACTTGTCCTCGCCCGACCAACCTAGAATTAGCCTTCTAGCCTCCTCCATCAGCCTTGCGTCCCCCTCAAATGTCTCTCCATCCTTCACGACTTGTCTTCTAGAACTTTCTTCGGCCTCGGTCCTTATTGTCGGGTCTTCCTTTGCCCAGATACCACTTAGACTTTTCTTGTTGTACCTGTATCCTGTACACTCACAATGCAAATCAAATACAATAATAAACCTAACTTAAACCTTTGCCCAAACATCAAAACCTAGGGCATCTAAATTGCTCCAACAATCTCCCCCTTTTTAATGCTTGACAACTCGTTTAAGTTAGGAAAACCATAACAAGGCAAAAAACATAGAACCTAACCTTAGGCTCCGCCTTTACCTAAACTCCCACTTGAGTAGATTTTCCGTGCAAAGGTACCCCTTCACCTGAGCTCCCCTTGAGCTTGGATTTCTTGTAAAGGTGTGTTGGTTTCTCACTTAAACCCAACACTTCTCCCCCTTTGGTACACATCAAAAAGAGCTCCAACAATATCCTAATTATTGGATTTTTTTAACCTCTAATGACCATAAACATTTTGTATTAACCCCAGATAAGATTATACACCTATTTACAATTATTTGAACACCTTTTGACTGTTGAAAATAGTTTTAGCACATTTCAGACGACTGAGACAGTTACCAGTTGACTGATCTAATTTTACAGAATTATCAATCGACCGGTCCCTGCACCAGTCGACTGATACTCTAATATCAGTCTATTTCTCCATTCTGAACCCAATTTCAGAAATGCAACAGAAATTTCACAAATCTTTAAAATTCTAAATTTTGTGGAGAGGTTTGTGGTACCCGTGTCTATTTGGGAAGAATACATTTAAAAATATATACATCTTGAATCCTAAGATTGACATAAAATCTAAAACTATCTAAATGGTTCAAATGAACCTCTCCACAAAATGAATCCCTAGCAATGCATCCCTTTGCCTAAAGTCCTAGTTTTGGCTTCCTCTTATTGTATATGTCCATATCAAACCACAATGCATCCCTAGAATTGGTTTATATGACATCTATATATCAAAAATTAATTTTTATACAATATAACCCCAATGTCATATTTCTTGCATAAACCTCAACTCATATATGCCAAAACCCAAGGATTAAGATTCAAATTTATCTCCAAATCTTTTGTCACATTCCATGGTCCATCTTGACTTTCAGGAGATATCCTCCTGAGATCCATTGGCCATGGATCCTAGTTTGACTCATTCAGCTCCCCCTTAAGCTCTCAGCCTTAGTCACCTCCTTAGGCGACTCATCCATAGTTATTAAGCCATATCGGTGTACCTCCGGTGACACTCGGCTCACAAACTTAATCTTGGACATCTTGTCTTTGATTACTCCTCCCTTACCAATGACTTGTGTCTTTCTAGCATTTGACATTCTTTTGATTTTGAAGGTACCCAATTTGATATTTTTGGATTTTTGACCACTCAAACACATGTCAAGTCCCCCAGATCTAATAATGAACATATCTAGGACTCTCTCCATTTCCTCACGCCTTGTCTTTTCACCTTACTCCATAGCTCATGAGCATTCTTGTATTCACCTACACGCGACAAAATATAAGAAGGTAATAAATTCAAAACAATTCTCATTACCTCCTTATCCGACTCTGCTTTCTCCTTTTGTTCCCTGGTCCAATATTGAGGTCGAAGACGTTTTGCCTTTTTGTCTGTCCGAGCTTCGAACGGAACCTCCAATGCGGTCCAATGGTCCCAATCCATTTGGAACCAAGTCTCTAACCGCTTCCTCCAATAATCGAAATCGTTTCGATTGTATGGAGGTAGGATTCGAGTATCCCATCCTAGCGAACCTTTCGACTCTATCTTCCTCTAGCACTTTGCTCTCCCAGCGATTATTCTGTAGGCGAGAGACCTTGCTCTAATACCACTTGTTGGGAATGAACGGACCCGGTGATAGATACCATTTTATTGATTACTTTAATTGCTAAAATCCATGTTTGACCTATGTTTTTATTGCTTAATTGTGAAATTGCCCTAGGTTTTAGGATTTCCTCTTATTTTGGACTTAATTACAAATTTACACATTTTTTGGATTATTTGGCCACTAATTTTTTGATATATTTTTGTAGGCATGAAAGGATCCTGGACCTAGGGCATATTGGGTCAAACTTGAGTCGGAAGTGAACCGGATCGAATTATCAAGCCTACGATTAATCCGAGCTGTCCGATTCAAGAGCGGCTAGATCTGAGCCATCCGGGATGATCTGAAGCAATCCGAGCTAGGGTTAGGGTTGATCAAGATCTGAAGGTTTCATCCCAATCAGAGCTCAATCAACCGTTGGATCAAGCTTGGAGGGCTCTAGATCGTCCATTCACAGATTGAGTTGATCTGGACCATCCGTTGCACATCTGGAGGATCCGAGCTACCACGAGGCAGATCCTGACCCCTGATCAACATCCTCAAAGTTTGGCTCAATTCAGAGCAAGATCAGCCGTTGGATTTTCTCAAATCAATCTGGGTCGTCCGTGCTTAAGTATTTAATCAAAAATCCTGCGCAGCTTGTTCTTGGTCGCGTCCTCGCCGCAGTGGTTTTCATCATTTCTCCTTCGTTTCTTCTTCGTTTGCTTCAGCAATTTCTTCGTTTTGAAGGCGTGACCACCTCAATTCGAGCTCATCCTTGAGTGACATCAAGGATTCGGATGGAGGCTTAGCTTAATTTCGTTTATTAGCAGTAGATTTGAACTATGTCATTTCGTTTCTGAAATTCTGATTAAATTTCTGTAATGTTTCGATTCCGAATAGTTTTTGCTTCAATTAGAGTTTTAATTCAGTGCTTTAGTTAGCTAGATTGTTTGTGTAATGAACTATTGTAATTAGATCAGTTTATTTCGCTTCAATTCATTTCTGAAATTGGTTCCCTGTTGCGTGCCATTTCTGAATTCGCGTATCAGCTTGCTGCTGCGTTTCAATTGTTTACTTTCTCTGCCATTTCCGATTGTTGAATTAAGTTAGCTCAGTTTTAACCCTTTGAATTCATATTGCAGTTTTGTTCATTTACATAGCTATCGAATTTGATTTCCTGCACTTAGTTTGTAAGAGCGTATCAACCCTGTGAATTCCAGCTTATCAGTTGATCCATGTATCAACTTTCAATTAATCCCTCTGAATTTTGTCTCAGTAAATCCAAGTTGTTTCCTATCTGATTTCAATTCTGAATGTTTACCTCAACTTGTATGTGTAGCAACTCCCATTTCTGCAATTCGGCAGCTTCATGTTTGCACTGTTTCAGCCTTCAATTTACAGAATTTGCATCAAGTGAATTATGGTTCTTATGAATCTTATGGGGATATCAGTTTGGAGCCATCGAATTCAGCTGTTTGTTTGGTTTTAGCATCCTAATTGGCTCTGAAATACAGCTCCTCATTCCTACATTTCTGCGCTTCATGTTCGTTTTCTGAATTCTTGTTTCCATTTAGTTTGATTCTGCCTTCATCTCTGCTGCATGATCATGAATTTCTGCATTAGAACTCTACAATCAGTCCAACTCTGAATTTCTTCCTTAATTCCTGAACAGCATTTCACTAGGAGCTTGATTTCCAAGCTAAATCAATTAGTTTCACTTGGGAATGGTCAGTTTAAAGTTTTGTGTTTAACCTTGCATTTCATTATTAGCTTTTGGCACAAAACCACCTGTTTTGCGTATCAAGTTTGTCTCATACTTGGAGTTAAATGAAATTTGCAGTAAACACTTGCACTTGAGTTAAAATTATTTACTCCTTGTGTTTGGTTAAGTTCTTTTGCTTGATTAGGTCTCTTATTGGTTGAGTCCATGAATTGCCATTACTTGACTTAAATTGCGTGGTTAAGTTTCTTCCTTGTCTTTGTGCTTTCATTCCATTCCGAATTTGCAAACCAAAACCCGAATATCTATTTGAAACCCGAAAACACAAACGACACACAAACACAAGCTCGAATCAAACACGACAACTAGCCCCGAGAAAAATACGACCTGTGACCCCTTTACTACGTTTTCATATTTTGATTGCAAAAAGGGTTTCCAGCTTTCATATACATTTAAATTTGAGGCCCACATTCGTGACAGACTATTTGGGCTAATCACCCGGCTAGAGGGGGTGAATAGCTGATCACCCTCAATTGTGATTTTCTCCTATACTTTGTTAGTACACAGCGGAATACAAAATAAATTAAACTAACAAAGAAAATAAACCGCTAACATAAAACCTTTAACGTGGTTCGGAGATGACGCTCCTACTCCACGACAATTTGTAAGGTGGATGATTTCAATACATCGGTGAATGAATCCCCAGAAAACCTTCGGCTAGCTCGTGTAGCTCCTTGTGGGTGGAGAAACCTCACCACAAACTTACCAAGAACACTAGAGCTCAAGGAAGACTACTAATAAGCTTTAACCAAGATTATTTCGTCAACCTTGCTCAAACAAACCGAGCTCCCTTAAATAGAGCTCGTTGCTTAACTAGTCGTTACTAGTCCACTGGTGCTAGCACCAGTCGACTGCTCCACTCGAATTCAAACGTTACAACCTAATGTTCAAATTCTAGTCGACACCAGTCAACTACACAGAAGATCAGTCAACTAATTCTTCTGTGATCTCTACCAGTCGACTGCTCCTAGCAGCAGTCAACTACCCAAACCCTAAGCCAAGGGTTTCAGTAGCGAGTACAATCACTCTATATTCGTCCTCATCCGACCAATCTAGACTTAGCCTTCTAGCCTCCTCCATCAGCCTTGCGTCCCTCGGATGCCTTTCCATCCTTCACGACTTACCTTCTAGTATTTTCTTCGTCCTTGGTCCTTGTTGTCAGATCTTCCATTGTCAAGAACTCACTTGGACTTTCCTTGTTGTACCAGTATCCTACACACTCACAATGCATATCAAATACAACAATAAACCTAACTTAAACTTTTTCCCAAATATCAAAACCTAGTGCACCTAGATTGCACCAACAGAAAGATCATTTGGTGGCTCAACTTCAATGATTCACCATGAAGACCAATGAGACCGTGAGTCAATTGTACAGTAGATACAAGAAAATTGTCAATGAGCTTCATGTAATAGGTGAGAAAATTGACAATAGGGATCATGTAAGGTATGTACTTCAATCCTTCCCTAGAACCACTTTATGGGCTTCAATAGTTGATGCTTATATGGTCTCTAGGGATCTTTCTTTAGTTAAGTTTGATGAATTATTTTACGAATTTGAACTTCATGAACAAACTAATGTGTCATCTAAAGAAAAGAACATAGTTGTAATTGTAGAAAAAGGGAGGAAGAAAAAGAAGGACAAGAAGAAGGCTTCATCCTCATCATCCTCCGATTCGGATGAATCAAGCGCCTCAATGGATAGTGATCAAGAGGCACATATGGTAAGGAAGATGAGAAAAGCATTTAAGCATTTTTCTTCATCAAAACTCATGCTAGGAAAAGCTCAAGAAGCAGAAGTAGGAGAAGAAAAATAATATGCTACAATTATCATGTGGAAGGACACTAAAGGATAATTGTCCCTTTTGAAGAAGAAGGAAGAAAAGAAGAAAGTAAATGAAAAGAGCAAGAAAGTTCAAAATTTAAAGGTAACATAGGATGACTCTTCATCATCGGAAGAAGAAGAAAATCATGTATCCCATTTTGCCTTAATGGGAATTGAAGGCATAGCCTCCATGTCATCCGAAGATGAAAAAGAAATGAGCTCACGTGAAGATGAAGGTAGCTCAAGTGAATAGTGAGGTCAAACTTCTGATTCAGACATCTCGGTAAGTGAGATATATAAACTACCCACTACTACTCTAGATAAAATTATTTCTAGTACCAATGATGATTTGTTTAAGGCTTAGAAGAAAATAAAATATTTGAAAAATGAGATTTGCATGTTTAATGAAAAATTAGAATTTATGGATAATGACATGCATGCTTCCTCTCCATTTAGTTCAAATATTTCATGTTTAAAAGAGGAAAATAGAAAATTAAAGGAAAAGTTATATTACCTCTCCAAAGCCCTAGAAAAATTTAAAATTGGCTCAAAACCCATAAATATGATTATTGGAAGCCAAAGGGCAAGTTTCAAAAAAATGAGTTTAAGATACAATAAGTCTAGCAATGAAAAAGTCTATCATTGTTTACTTGGTAGAGGACAATCAAAAACTAAGACCCTAGATAGGAAATGGATTCATAAGGAATATTTGGTCAACCAAATTAGGAAGCATTTCTCTTGGATACCAAAATCAATCCTCAAAAGTTAGAGGATTTAGGGGTTAGTCAATCATAAGAACTAAAAAATTCAAATTTTTGAAAATAATTGACTTGAGATCTTAAGGGGGCTAAGTAGGAGTTACCTTTATTTCATCTCACAATGACTTACTTTATGTCTTTATTTATACATGTGAGATGTTAGGATGATACTCGTAATTCACATGTACTTATGGTATTTTGATGATTATGAAATGTATCATTTTAGTAATAATTGGCCAACTATAGGGAAAATAAATGTTTAATTAATGGACATCATGCCCATAGATCATAGTTGGATATTTTAAATATTTTAAAAATAATTTTGTGTTTTATTTGCTATGGTATAGATTGGAAAAACATATGGTTTCAAAATTAGGGTTCAATTTTGATACAAGACTTAAGTGTTTTTTCAGATTTTAGATTTTGGTCAAAAACTTAAAAATATTTTGACTTTTCATGAAAATATATTTTTTTTTCTTATTGAAGAATAGTTCAAGAAATATGTTTGTAAAATTTTGTGATTTTTTGAATTTTCTAAAATTTTTAATGTATTTCTAAAATTCAGCTCCGAAGGTTGAAATTCAAATCAGATTTGTGTCAGCTGACTGGTGCATAGGGCCAATCGACCGGTCTTTCTATTTCTCAGTGTGAGAAACATTCTGGGGGTTGTTTTGATGGGGCTAGTCAACAGATACTTGTCTCAGTCAATTGGTACTTTAATTTGCTGATTTCTTACTATTTTTCAGATTTAAAACTCATTTTGTGTTACTTTGATGCCATAGGTTAAAGTTGATTGGTACAATCTTTTTGATAAAGCCAAAGGGAGAGAATGAAAGGGTTTAAGTTAGAACTTAACTTCCTTGTTTTTTTCCATGATTGGGCTTAACTTGAAAATTATATAATAGAGCAAAGGTTAAGGGGGAGCTTGGATGTTTTTATGCTTCATGTTATACTATGCTGTTAATTTTCAAGTTGGTATTTATACCTAACTTAAACATATTGGCACACATCAAAAAAGAGGAGATTGTTGGTGCAATCGGCCCATGTTTAATCGGTACGATCATGGATTTTGATGTGTATGTCAATATGATTAAGTTAATTTTCATAGTGGTTTGATGTGTGGTTGAGTCATGTAGGACTTGGTGAACCACACATGAGGAACAACGGAGTGAAGTCATCCAAGCGACGAGAGCCAAAGGAAGAGGACTTCAAAGGGCGAGCCGAGGAAGTAGACTTAAAAGGCATACATAAAAGATGACATGGAGGCAAGCTGCATGCATGTATGCATCCGAGGGATGAAATCCAAAAGAAGAGAACTTCGAAGAGCAAGCCGGGGAAGTGGACTTCAAGGCATATGCGAAAGATGGACTCCAAAGAGGATAAGAGTGAGTTTGTAAGTTGGGCAGTCGACTGACAGAGGAATCAGTTGACTAGCAGCGTTGGTTAAAACTCACAGAAAGATCAGCCGACTGGGGTTAGAACCAGTCGTCTAATGCTTTGAAAAAACTAGTCGTTGGCTAGCCATTGGTTGTGTCCAATGGAGAGGACCAGTCGACTGGTGTCTGGACCAGTCGACTAGTAACGGGTCTCAATTGTTTTGTCAACAGCTCTTTCTGTTAGGATGTATACTAAAAGCCTTGCCTTTTCTGTATGAACATCTATATTTTGAAAGAGAATCACAAGATCACTGTTGCATGTTTATATTAGTATGTGCAAAATGTCTAATACTTTACACTGTAGATAACATGGTGTGTGGTGTCACACAAAAGATCGTGTTATCAGTTCCTTGTACAGTATAAGTAGAGGCTCACAACCGAGATGGAGTTGGACAAACCATCGGGATGGTTGTAGTGTAATTTGGTGTGGTTTATCTTGACCATAGAATTACACTAGTGCACTTTGTGTGCATTGAGCAGAACCAACATAGAGGTGATCCAATTTATACTAACTTTATAATTGGATCAGACCTCGGTTTATTATGGAGTACATGCTCTGAATCCCGAATAATAACGGGCACATGTACTTAATAGTTATTTCTTTGATTTACCAATAGGCGAGATTTATTTTGTTAAATCGATAGGCCTGGTAAGTTAGGAAATAATATTATTTACATGGTGTGTCATTGATTATAGACGGAATCCGTGTCCTGGTGAGTCGGGATGATGATGCCCCCTTGATAAGTTCATAAGGTTCATCATATTAAATACTGCAGGTGGACTTGGTCCAACATGATAATAAGAATGAGTGGTACTAGTCAAGGAGTTAGAGGTTGATTAATTAAAATTATCAGTAATTTAAATTAATCAATGGGCATTCGATATCTTAAACATGGGGGGAAATTATACTCATAATAGGCGGAGCCCATATGTAAATATGGGGGTTGGTGAGGTAGTTCAATGGAGAACTTTTAGTGGAATGGTTCTTCATTAATGGATCGGGTTTGGATCCATTAGCAGGCCAAGACCCAACTCCTCCTCATGGTCCCTATTGTAGCCCTATAAATACCCCATGGAGTCATGAAACCAAGGCAATCCAAAATTCATTCAACCCTAAGCCTCTTCCCTTTCTCTCTCTCTCCCTTCTCTCTCCTAGGGCACGCGGCAAGGAGGAAGTAGGATCTCCTTCTTTCCTCATCTTCCCTTCTCCTCTTCTCAACCGGTTGGTGGCCAACTACTACTAGACAAAGGGAGAGTTGCTCTCTCCCTTTTGTGGTGTACGGCGAGGAAGAGAAGAAGGTCGGCGACCGGCGCAAGGAGGAGGCGGCGGGTGCATTGGAGGTGCTCAGCCACGGGCAAGGAAGAAGAGAGGAAGTGTGATCATCCTTGTGTGCTTGGTGTCGTGTGATAGGAGGAGGTAGAGGAGGCCAGATAGGGTGGTTGTGAGGGAGAAGAGCTCTTCTCCTTCATCTTCTTCTTCCTTGGAGGGTCGGCGGTAACCCTTGCTCTAGGGTTTGTTGGCGCGTGGAAGAGGGAAGAAGATGGTGATATTGGAAAGCCTTGGTGACTACGGTTCTTTGTAGATCGTCTCCAACACGATGTCCAAGAGGGGAGGGTCATACAATAGAAGATCGTAAGATAACGAGAGGTATAATTTCTCTCATGGCTCCTTAGATTTCTATCATTGCATGTGGTTTAATTAATTATCATGTTCTTAATTATTTATTAATGTTGATAATTAATTATTTTGGACCCCGATAATAAACACAAAAACTGGTGATCTGCTCGTCATCTTTTTCGCGGCCAATTGGTTAGGCGAGTTACAAGGCTTGAACTTTGAGTTTGGCTAAGTTGTAACTCGAATCAATTGGTACAACGATGAGACGGTCGTTTGAGAGATAGGTCTCCATTCAGATTAATTTTTTAATCCGTAGACATGGAGAGGTTTCCCATGGACGACCCGGTGTTAGCTTAGGAAACCCGCCAAGCTATCCAACACTTTCCTCTATTTAAGGGGAAGCCTTGAGGTTTGAGAAGGGTTAGAGATTCTGTTAAAAACTTTCTTAATCAAGTGCTCAAAGCTTCCAAAGCCTACTCTCTTCCTCAAACCCTAATTCTCAATCTTGTAAAAGGGAAAAGAGATCCTTGTGAGAGGTTGTTCTCCACCAAGTAGGAGAAAGCTTTAGCCGAAGATTGTCGGGGACTAATCCACCGACGGATTGAGGGATCGTCCACCTCAAGGACACACCGTGAAGTAAGAGCAAGGAATCTCCGAACCACGTAAACGATGAGTGTTAACATTTATATTCTTGATTTCATTGTTTCATTCTTATTTCCGTATGTGCAAAGCTAACACTTATAGAAAGAACTAACGAAAGTTCGACGATAAGCTATTCACCCCTCCCCCTCTAGCCATTTGATCGATGCAAACATCCAGTTCTTGGACCCGTCGCTCGGCATCTCGTTGCTCTCTAGTGTTGTGAACCAGAGACTGGATGATCGCCCAACAAGCTACCCAAAACTGCATATAAGGAGAAAACCGTTAGCAATAGCCCCGACACCTGAGTGAGGGATAAGCGTACTAACCTAAGTCTCTTCCATAAAAAAGTTATCTGCTAAGCTAAGTGGACTCTTCTAGTGAGTGGTCATGGCCCCTTGGTCCCAACACTCGATCAACCGACCGTGTAGATGTACTGGCTGAGGAGGGTTGGCTGGATCAATGGTAGGCTCGGGCAGGCTCGGGTCAATCATTAATGGAAGCTCCAAATTGATGGGCAGCCGGATAGGGGTAAACGTTGCAGAAGTTGAGGGAACGAGGGCCTCGGACATACTGGCTGTTGGGGAATCCAACGGAGAAGCAACGAGATCGCTGAATGGGGACTCGTTGCCCGGAGGCCGCCTACTCGAACTAGGTCAGGGACAACTGATTGGGGAAGCTAGACGAGGGGCAATGAGGTCGTAAGCCTCCTCTACTAGCTCTGTTTCTAGGGGCACAATTGAAGGAGCGATCGAACGATGGTGTTTCCTTAACAACTTCTCGGCCGGCGCTTCTTCATCCTCCAGATCATGGTCGAGTGATTGGGCTGCCGACTCGCAGATCGCGTCTTCAATGCACTTGGGTACAACGGTGGTGCGCACAGGAGGGACGGTTCTTTGCGATAGTTTCACTGTCGCTTGGGCCTCCAACTCAGCCTCATCTAGTCGAGCTCTTCGTCGAGCACAGTGTCCCATATGGCTTAAGCTGCATAATGAGAAAAACCTTAGTTAGAGCTAAAATATCTAACTCTAAAGTAATAATTTACTGAATTGAACAGGCAGGGTAGTAGGGATTTGGCTCATATCAAAGATGTACAGCATCGCCTCGCTTAAAAGTCGGACGGCGTGGAAGTGAAGACCCCCAATCTTGGAGAAGGTCAATTGAAGTGCCAGGTCCAAGCGTGTTGGGTATGGCTTGGTGGTTTCCAAGACAACCACGTGGTCATATCTGAGAGACTTCTCTATGTCTACGGATTAAAATTTAATCCGAATAGAGACACGTCATTCTAACGGCCGACTCGTCATCGTGTTAATTAACCCAAGTTACATCTTGGCCGAAACCGAGGTTAAGGCTTTGTAACTTTCCGGATTAATTAACCGCGGAAAGAACGACGATTTGGATCGCCGATTTTTGTATTTATCTTCAGGGTCCAGTTAGCAAATTATTGACTATGATATCAAATCAAAATAACAAACTAACTTATATAAAATGACAAGGCAAAGCAGGATGGCACACATAAAACATAGCAACATAAAACTGGAGCTCGGGAGAAATATACCTCGTCGTTTATCTCACAGTCTTCTATCTTATGACCCTCCCCTCCTGGACGTCATGTGGGCAACAGTCTACCAAGATGCGGAGTCTCCGAGAGGCCTTGAATCAATCTCACTTCTCCAAGCTTCTTCCCACCAACACGAACCCTAGCCACCTAGGGTTGCTTGCGCCGTCCACCACCACTTGCACCTTCTCTTTTGCACCGCCGGGAACTGCCCCTCTCCAAGGGACTCTGACCACAAGAGAGCCAAGGGATGAGTGGATTGGAAGATGAAGAGGATGAAAGAAGAAACTGAGACGAACTCTTTCTTCCTTCCCAAAACCCTCGGTAGCCACCTCTTCTCTTTTCCTTTTCCCGCCGGCAAACCAAGAGGAAGAAGGATCTTCCTCTACTTCGCCGGTGATCCTTGGATCCTGGAATCTGGCTGCTCACACCCAGATAGAGAGCTGAGGATGAGAAGCTAAAGAAACAAATTCCTCAAGCTTCCACCTCCTCTATCCTTCGGCGTCGCAACCTCCAAGAGCCACCCTCACCGCCGTCGGCCACCTCCCTTCTGGTTTGTTCCGTGCGCCACAAAGGAGGAGGCGTCTCCTCCTTGTCTAGAGCCGACCACCAACAAGAAAAGAAGAGAAGTTGTAAAGGAGGAAAAAGAAAGCTCCAAGCTTTCTCCTCCTTTAGTTGTCGTGCCTAGGGTGAGGGAGAGGGGAAGAGAGATTAGATCAAGGGAGAGAGAGGTAGGGGTTTATATTTATAGGGGATTAATTAAAAAAATTTTCCAATTAATTATGGATTGATTCCTTAAATAATCAAAGATTATTCCTTAATTAATCATAGATTAATTTTTTAAATAATCAAAGATTATTCCCTTAATTAATCATAGATTAATTCCTTAAATAACCAAAGATTATTCCCTCAATTAATCATAGATTAATTCCTTAAATAACCGGAGATTATTCCCTCAATTAATCATAGATTAATTCCTTAAATAACCGGCCTTGTATCATGCTTCCTATGGGGTATTTATTGGGCTAAGATAGGGACCATGAGGAGGAGTTGGTTCTTGGCCCGCTAATGGATCCAAACCCGATCCATTAATGGTAATTCATTCCACTAAAGGATCCCATTGTACTTCCTCACCAACTCCATATTTTCATATGGGCTCCATATATTACGAGTCATCCATCTCCCCGTGTTTAAGATATCGTATGCCTGATAATTAATTTAATTTACTGATAATTAAATTAATTATCTTCTTGATTCTTGATTAGTACCACTCAACCTTTTCAACATGCCGGATCATGGTCCACTTGCAAGATTTGACATGACGATCCTTTTGAGCTCACCAAGGGGGCATCATCACCCTGACTCACCAGGACATGGATTCCGTCAATAATCAACGGCACATCATATTATTAATATTATTTCCCAACTTACCGGGCCTATCAATCTAACAGAATAGATCTCACCCATTGGTAAATCAAAGAGATAATAATTAATAATATATGACCGTCATTATTTCGGGATTAAGAGATCGTACTCTATAATATTATCTGAGGTATAATCCAATTTACTAAGTCAGTACAAAGTACACTAGTGTAATTCTATGGTTAAGATAAACCACACCTAATTACACTACAACTATCCCGATGGTTTGTCCAACTCCATCTCGATTGTGAGCCTCTTTCTTATACTTCGGCAAGGAACCTGATAACATGATCTTCTGTGCAACACCACGCATCATGTTATCTACAATGTCAAGTATCAGACATTTTGTGCACATACTAATATAAACATGCACTGTGTGATTATCTGATTCTCTTTAAAATGTAGATGTATCCTAACCAAAAGGCAAAATTTTTAGTATACATCCTAACAGAGTGGTAGTTCTTGGGTACTACCGGCTGAGCGGGTAGGTCTTCTATCTAGTTGGTGGGCCAAGAGGGAGTCGGGGTTGTGTTAATGAACAGGTAGTGGATCTTCCACCCCTTATTCAAGGAAGGGACCTTGTCTATGTTGATGCAGTCTGACCCTGATTATTGTTTTGGTGTTGACACCGATTTTAGTTTAGGTTGATGAGATGATTATGATTAACTCCTGGTCGTGGACTAGGAATACCTAGTGGGACTAGGTTTGATGAAAGCCTAACTTGGAGGGTTAGGTATGGAAAAGTCCTAGCTTGGAGGGCTAGGTGGATGAAATCCTAACTTGGAGGGTTAGGTGTGGAAAAGTCCTAGCTTGGAGGGCTAGGTGTGGAAATTCCTAACTCGGAGGGTTAGGTGATTGGAAAACCCGGTGAGTGAAGTCGGGTCCTGGTGAGTGAAGTCAGGTTGACTGAAGTCCCGGTGAGTGAAGCTGGGCATGGAGTCTTGGTCCGAGGGACCAAGCACGAGTCAGGGAAGGGATGGAGGCTTGTTCTCGTGACTTAGAGTGGATTTGTCCTTGCCTGGATCGGTCCGGTGACCGATCAGGGAAGTTGGCACGAAGTTTCCTCGTGGATCGGTCCGGTAACCGATCCAGCTATGTCTGATCGGTCTGGTGACCGATCACGGAGCATACAGTGAGTTTGGAATCTTACTGCTCGGCTCCTGATCAGTCTGGTGACCGATCAAGGAGCATGCAGTTTCCTTACTGGTCGGCTCCTGATCGGTCTGATGACCGATTAGGGAGCATACAGTGAATGTGGAAACCTCACTGCTCGGCTCCTGATCGGTCTGGTGACCGATCAGGGATACTGTTCGGATCATTCTGGTGAACGATCAAATGTCGCAAGTTCCTCACTATGCCCGATCAGGATGCATCCTGATCGGTTTGAGCATGTCTTGATCGGTCTGGTGACCGATCAAGAGGGTTGGACTGCGAAGCTGAGAAATCACCCTGTAAAGGGGTGGATCGGTCTGGTGACTGATCCACGACTTGGGATCGGTCTGGTGATCGGTCCCGGAGAAGTCACGATTTTTGATTACGCGTTGGTGACCGATCAGGATGGAGCCTGATCGGTCTGAACCCACCCTGATCGGTCTGGTGACCGATCAGGAGTCTCTCTGATCGGTCCGGTGACCGATCAGTAGCTGGCAACTTTAATTCAAAAACGCTGTCAGAGCTCTGATTACATCTGTTTCACTGCTGATTTGCTACTGATCACTTCTCCTAACTTCTGATTGTTGATACTCCATTGATTTGCTGAGCTAATGAGCTGCTAAGTGTGCAGGTTACTCAGGTTTACTTCAAGGGAGTCAAACTGAGGCTTTTGCTACGACAGATTGGGCAGTTTTCCATCTCAGGTTGCAACGGACGCTAGTGACGACTGACAACTGACAGGGGCTCGACTGGGGCTCGGCTGAGGAGAGCTCAGGAAGTCCAGGAGAGGTCAGGGTAGCTGGGTTGTCTCAGATGAGCAGCTGGGAGCTGCAGAGGAGCGTCTGTGGTAATGCTGGTTAAGAGATGAGATGAGAAGTGGTGAAGGAGCAGTTCTCCACCATCGAAAGCTTGGCTCCATCACTTGTGCGATTACTCTGATCTGTTGATCCATTGATTTTGAGCAAGCAACCTGCTGTCACTTGAGCACTTGGGAAGAAGAAACAAGAAGCTTGGCGAGTCCATCAGCAAGAAGACACGAAGAAGGGAGTTCTTGCGTGAGATCTGTGCTGAGTGGAGCTCGGTGAGGAGTTTTCTTATGTTCTTGAGGTTCTAAGTGCTCAATAAGATTTCTTCTTGTGTTTCCTGTACTTAATACTTCATTCATCTTGAAACGTTGTGGAGAGGTTACTCCACCGAGAATGAGGTTGCTTTCTATCCGGATTTTCCGAGGCTTGATCTGTCGAAGATCAAGGGATCGCCCACCTTAAGGGCATGCCAAGGAGTAGGGGCAAGTTATCCCCAAACCTTGTAAATCCTCTTTGTTAGCGTTTGTAGTTTGCTTTTCATTTCAGCAGTTATACTTTGTTCTTGCTTCCGCTGTGCTACTAACCCTAACTGCAGAGAAGTGTAAAAGAGAAAGTGATTTTTGTGTCTGGCTACATTCACCCCCCCCCCTCTCTAGCCATCCAAGTACCAACAGTCTAGATAGGCGGACTTGGCCCGAGCATGGAAGAAGAAGTTCTCCAGCTCCTGCTTCTTGGGGTAGAAAAAGAAGTGGAAGATCCAGGGCTCTAAGGGGATGTGGTACAAGGAGAAAAGGATGATTGTCCCGCAGAGGATCCGAACAGAATTAGGGGTCAATTGAGAAAGGGGGATTTGAAAATACTGACAGACCTCGGCTATGAAAGGGTGAATCTAAAATTTTAGACCGACTAGGAGTTGGTCCTTAAAAAAGTGAAATAACTGAGTGGAGGGAGGTGAGGTCGGTCACGACAGGTGGGAAGAATTAATTGGTGGTTGGGCGAAACTCGATAGTCCGCCTGGATGATGTCAAAATCATGGTGGTTTATGGTGGAAATAATGGTAGTGTACCACAAGCCCGAGGAGGACGTGGATGCTTCCATGGGCTTGGCACTATGAAAACAATAAAAGCTTTGATCGGACCAACCGATCGAATGACCCACTAAGGAAAGAAAGTAAAGGGAATACCTTGTACTTGTCGGTTAATTGATGCAAAAAGGATGGCAATGGACAGGATCACCAAAGAACACCGTACGCCAGAGAAGGTGAGCAAGCAGAGGACACAGGAGGATTGGCGAAGAAAGCGAGGAATGAAAGGAAGAAGTGAAAGGGAGCTAAAACAGGGCCTATTTATAGAGAGCTACGGCTCAGGAGTGTCATTTGATGCCTGTGGGAAAAGGGAAGGAGTAGATCCTGGTCATTGATCTCCTGCCCACAGAAGTGCCTCGAGAAGATTCCTCTGACACCGCGCATCGCCTCTGACAAGCAACACCTCGGGGCCAAAAACGCCTAGTCAGGAGGAGACGCGTGGAAGGGGAGTTAAGGCGCGAGGGGAAAAATTGATTCGACTCATCATTACCACGATTCTCGCACCATGCATGGCACAACTAGGAGATGACATCAGCCATGGAGTAACTGCTAGTCGAGGGGCCTAGTCAGTCAGACTCGTCGCCTCCTTCGACTAAACTCAAGGGGAAGGTTTGTGATCAGGTCGGATGGGGGGCCTTGGTGACTGGTCCCAGGTGGTTGATGATGGTTCAAGAAAGCATCCCAATACATCAGGAGGTTGGTCAGATCGTGTTGTGGCTAGGCGGGGTTGCACAGTGTCTAGTCAATCGGTCCAACCGCACCAAGGAAGGCCCAACCTCGTGTTGTGGCCCTAGCACAAGGCAAGGTGGCTATCGCCCAGGGCCCGACCAGTCGTTTGGGCTCACCCGCCTGACTGTCCGCCCTGGCGTGTCCGACCAGCCATCCGGGCAAACCCGCTCACCCCGCTAGAAACCGATGTGGCTCGGTCGATTCTCGTCAAGGTCTTACAGAAGCCCTCCCGGCCGACCATCCGGTCGACAATACTAAAGAAGTCATAATAGAAGGTTCGCTATCCATAATCTTGTACGATAGATACTGTTTAATGATAAGAAGACATAAAAATATACGGAGAGATTTGCAGAATCCACTCATTATGGTGAGGGGACAAAAGTCAAACTCGCACCGCCTGAGGAGTCGACCACCAATCACAAAGGTGAATTGACACGTAAGATTGACAGGTGATGGGAGGTATGTCAGCTCAATTTCGTCCTTTGGAAGGCAAATCCTGTAAGGGGATTGGGTTTTTGATGAGATGTGATGGATCGGGCAGAGTTGGTTTGTTCCCTCCCTATATAAAGACCTCCAAAGCTTCACGTGCAGGTACACTGAATAGTATGTTTTCTCCGATTGATGTCATCTTTCCCTCTCTTCGCCAAAGCGTTGACTTGAGCATCGGAGTGCCTGCGTCGAGACCCCCTGGCTAGCCTCTAACATTCTTTCTTCCTTGCAGTGCGCCGGAGTGTTCAGTCGGAGCATCCGATCGGTAGACAGTAGTCGATCTTCGGTCAACGTTTTCACTGTGCCATCAATACTTGTCCGTCTTTACTTGTCGACAGGATCACATGATTAGGATGGTAAGTTGTAAAAAAAATAATGATGTACAAATTATACTAAATATTTTACACGAAAAAATATGCAAAAATGAAAATGAAGTCCCAAATTTTGCAAATAGTAAAAAAGGTGCCCTTTTTTATATATAAAAATAAATAAAAGGCCAAGAATATCTTTATTTTCATAGCAATTATAACTAACTACTATAACATCTAATAGATACTTTTTAGTTTTTACCATGAGTAACCGTTAATACAATATTATTATAATATTATAACAACTACTTATTAGCTTCTATAATTATGTAATAGCTATTGATTAGGAGATCAATCATATGTTGCCATGTGGCATAGGAGCTCGCTACATGGCATAAGAGTTTTCATATAGACTCATCTAAATTGTCGTAGGTAACGTCTTAACGAGGCATTTGCCCTTAACGTGGCTCAATCTCTTAGTTCAGGAGTTCGCAGTCGAAGACGCTCTTAACAAGCGTTAGCCATTAACGTGACTTAAAGACGCCCTTAACGAGATGTTAGCCCTTAACATATCTTGAAGACGCCCTTAATGAGGCATTAGCCTTTAATGTATCTTGAAGACGCCCTTAATGAGGCATTTGCCCTTAAAATGGCTCAACATCCTAACTCAGGAGCTCACAGTCAAAGGCGCCCTTAACATGGCGTTAACTCTTAACGTGGCTTGAAAGCGCCCTTATCGAGGCGTTAACCCTTAACATGGCTTGAGGGCGCTCTTAACGAGGCGTTGGCCCTTAACGTGGCTCAACCTCCCAGCTCAAGAGCTCGTAATCGAAGGTGCCCTTTGTTGGGACCGGGTGCATGTTGACATGGATGCGGGTTCATAATTTTAAAAATTAATTACGTACAGCGGAAGGTTTAGTATAAATAATTTCCCAAATTATTTAACCACACATCTAAGCATGAATTTTATCTTGTGTAGACATGATCCTATATTTAAAATTTTGCAGAAACGTAAACTAATTTACGTATTACCTCGCATAACTCGAAGGAAGGGACGAGATCCAACCGTAAGCGTCCCTTGGAAGCTCCGCCTCTATTCGCGTCCACGCCGAGTATCTTCGGGATGACTTCGCAAAGCCACGAGTTTCGTGTTCTCGAGAACTATTAGATTCTCTGAGAACGCGACAAGAAAAACCAAGAGAGAAGTTGGAAGACTAACCACAAAAGGATGGCCAGAATCAAAATTCCGGCGAAGCAAAAGAAGAGGCTTGCGGCAAAAGGATCCTTGAGACAAACTCTAATTCCGACAGCACCTTCTTCCGGCCAAGAGATGGTGGTCGGCAGGGAAAGGGCAGGGGCGGCTGGCTGATGCTCCTTCTTGGGGCTGGTTGGCGCATGGCAAGAAGGGGAGAAGAGAAGAAGAGAAAGAGAGGGAGAGGGAGAGAGCCTATGCCTTCATCTCTACGATTATCCCCCAAGCCTTGCCTTGGGTCCTTTATATAGTGGCCTCTCAACCATCAAGCCTCTCAAATATGGAATAACTTATTCCATCATGCCAAGTTTAATTTTATATCATGGTTAAAATCATATTTTAATTCATGATAAAAAATCAATCAAGCTCTTCTCTCCTATGGAATAAATTTCCTTATCATGGTAAATCAATTCATGATTGATTTTATAAAATAAACCAATCCATGGTTCATTTTAATTTCCATGAAAATAAACCAAACCTTGGTTTATTATATAAAAATTTATATCATCCATAATTTTATAAAACAAACCACACTTGGTTTATTTTATAAATTGAACCAAAAACTTGGTTCTCTCCTTTTGTTGTGGTCGGCCAAGCAAAGAGGATGGAGGCCCTCTTTGGCCGGGCCATCCAAGTCAAGCCCCAATGAATTAAACTTATTTAATTCATCTATTAAGTCTTCAAAAGACTTAGCCATTTTACGCTTCCGATGCGCCTTGAAAAATTCAGACGCCCTTAATGAGGCATTTGCCCTTAAAATGGCTCAACATCCTAACTCAGGAGCTCACAGTCAAAGGCGCCCTTAACATGGCGTTAACTCTTAATGTGGCTTGAAAGCGCCCTTATCGAGGCGTTAACCCTTAACATGGCTTGAGGGCGCTCTTAACGAGGCGTTGGCCCTTAACGTGGCTCAACCTCCCAGCTCAAGAGCTCGTAATCGAAGGTGCCCTTTGTTGGGACCGGGTGCATGATGACATGGATGCGGATTCATAATTTTAAAAATTAATTACGTGCAGCGGAAGGTTTAGCATAAATAATTTCTCAAATTATTTAACCACACATCTAAGCATGCAATTTTATCTTGTGTAGACATGATCATATATTTAAAATTTTGCAGAAACGTAAACTAATTTACGTATTACCTCGCGTAACTCGAAGGAAGGGACGAGATCCAACCGTAAGCGTCCCTTGGAAGCTCCGCCTCTATTCGCGTCCACGCCGAGTATCTTCGGGATGACTTCGCAAAGCCACGAGTTTCGTGTTCTCGAGAACTATTAGATTCTCCGAGAACGCGACAAGAAAAACCAGGAGAGAAGTTGGAAGACTAACCACAAAAGGATGGCCAGAATCAAAATTCCGGCGAAGAAAAAGAAGAGGCTTGCGGTAAAAGGATCCTTGAGACAAACTCTAATTCCGGCAGCACCTTCTTCCGGCCAAGAGATGGTGGTCGATAGGGAAAGGGCAGGGGCGGCCGGCTGATGCTCCTTCTTGGGGCTGGTTGGCGTATGGCAAGAAGGGGAGAAGAGAAGGAGAGAAAGAGAGGGAGAGAGCCTATGCCTTCATCTCTACGATTATCCCCCAAGCCTTACCTTGGGTCCTTTATATAGTGGCCTCTCAACCATCAAGCCTCTCAAATATGGAATAACTTATTCCATCATGCCAAGTTTGATTTTATATCATGGTTAAAATCATATTTTAATTCATGATAAAAAATCAATCAAGCTCTTCTCTCCTATGGAATAAATTTCCTTATCATGGTAAATCAATTCATGATTGATTTTATAAAATAAATCAATCCATGGTTCATTTTAATTTCCATGAAAATAAACCAAACCTTGGTTTATTATATAAAAATTTATATCATCCATAATTTTATAAAACAAACCACACTTGGTTTATTTTATAAATTGAACCAAAAACTTGGTTCTCTCCCTTTGTTGTGGCCGGCCAAGCAAAGAGGATGGAGGCCCTCTTTGGCCGGGCCATCCAAGTCAAGCCCCAATGAATTAAACTTATTTAATTCATCTATTAAGTCTTCAAAAGACTTAGCCATTTTACGCTTCCGATGCGCCTTGAAAAATTCAGATTCGACTTATCGTTTGGCTCAACCAAACTTAATCTCTCTTGATTGGAAAATCTAATTTTTAACTCATTTTAAATCCCTCAGATTACTCGTAGTGCGTGTGACTAAATAGGCTTTCGATTTATGTTGGTCGTCTATAATTAATCAATTAATTATAGAATGGTCATGAGTGGCACCTAGTAGTATATCATGATCCCCAATTAATCAAAAGATCAACGGTTGACCTCAGAAACAATTCTGAAACCCTTCAGCAGCTATAATGAATCGTGCCTCATTCCCTTCACCATCTTATACTCACTTGGTTCAGGACATGGTCTATGTGTGTCAGTCCCCACTAGGCTGACTACGTCACACCTAGCCCAAGTATCATTTTCTCGTCCTACGGATTCTAATTACTCTCATGTATTTAAGAGATTCATACTCTGAACATGTCATGCTTTGGCCAGAGGCTTCGAGTAACAATCCTACGATAGGCCTCGAGTATACATCTCCTCGCAAGGAGTGGTGAATCCTTTGTAGGCTGTTCAAACATCTTCGGGTACTTCGGCTTATACCCAATCATCCTGGGTCCACACCTCCTTGGAGATGCTTGCTTAAGATGTCAAAGTATAAGTCTCCATGACCAAGATGACTTGAACATCGCAAGTCAAAGGAACATCGCACTTAAGCTGCAGTAAGAACTTCACTGACATATCTATATGTAGACTACCATATGAAGTTTTACAGCCAGTCACTCCAATGAACTAGTTCCCTTAACTAGCATTCATGTTTATCTCCGGACATCTCAATGTCACCAGCCGGTGAGAATCAGCTGATTAGCGAATAACCCATGCTAGTCTCAACAGAATTGATAGTGTCTGTATTTATCAATTCATCGACTAGGGACAATTTCAATACTTCACAATTGCACATGTAGAGAAAATCACTAGTTGTGAATTCATCACAAATTCTCTCATGCTATGAATTATATTGTGGACATTCAGTAAATGAGTTTAAGATCTCAATCAAATACACAAACATGTATACTCAAATAGTGAATATTCATTTATTAGAATAAATGATTACAATCATAAGGCAATTGCCTTAGGACACTTCTCTCATATCACTAACAGCATTTTTCGCATGAGGTCCATAGGAAGATTTACATGTCATTTGGTCATATTTTGACCGAATTCTTTGCATTTAGAGGTGTTGATATCACTAGAGGTCAGTTTCATCAACTGTCCAAGGACTATGATCGGATAGGTCCTCGGCAGCTCTCCTTGGCTAGGATTAAGCAATAGCAGGGAGTGATGGTCTGGCGGCGTGACCATCTGGTGATGAGGATGAGGACGTCGATGCTCCTGGTGTTGCTGCTCCTGCTGCTGCTCCTGCTCCTTGGATGATTACAGAGAAGCGATTCACTCGACTGGAGGACGAGATTCAGGGGATCAGGTAGGAGCTTCAGGGCGTTCAGCAACGTCAGACTGCCATGTTTGAGATGATGCAGCATTGGGACTTGATGTATCATGCTCCTCCTCCTCCTGACGATGATGCTTAGCTATGGTGCACCTCAGATGTTATGGTGTTGAGATCATGTTTGGATTAGACATAGCTCCCTATTATATCTCAAACACCATAAACGATATTGAAGAACTCTTTGTTTATTGATTTTGGATCTTTGTAGCACCATCTCTATGGTTTGTATGAACCTTTTATTTCTCTAGTATTGTTTATATGGTTTGTCATTACTTTTGTTGTCTTCTATTATGGTTTGTGCATACATGTTCTTATGTATGTGATGAATTCTAATTTGTCTTCTATCGAGATATTATGGTTTGAAGGGGGAGCTTCCTTTAAGGGGGAACTTTGATTCCTTTTACTCCCTCTAGTTTTGTTGTGTGAAAAAAAAGGGAAAATTGAAAACATTTCTGTGTTTTAAGTAGTATGTCATAGGGTTGCAAAACACATGATTTCAAACCTAAGATGTAAGTTTATTACAAAGTTGGTTGTTTTCAAAGAAATTGAGTTTTGGTCAAAAAGTCAAACATATTTGGAGTTTTCATGAAAATATATTTTTTCTATTAGAAAACATCACAAGAAATATGTTTGCAAAATATCATAATTTTTTGAATTTTATGGAATTTTTTATGCATTTCTGAATTTCAGCTCAAAGGCTAAAATTTTTAGACTGATATGTATCAGTCGACTGGCCCAGGGGGCAGTCGACTGAACATTCTATGCAATGGCAATTCAAAGGCACCAGTCAACTGGTAACTGACTCAGTCGACTGATGCTTGTAGTTTCTGATTTCAGGGATTTTCAGAAAAAGAAAAGAAGTCCCTAATTAATACCAAAGGGTAATATTGGTTGGGGGAATCTTTTTGATTGTGTCAAAGGGGGAGAGCTGAAAGGTTTAAGTTAGATTTTAACTTAATACTTTATGGTCATGCTAAAATTGAAAATTATGTGTTAAGGCATAGGTTAAAGGGGGAGATGCATATTTATGCTTCTTAGTTTGCTATGCTTTTAATTTTCAATTGTTATCTTTGTACCTAACTTAAACATATTGTCACACATCAAAAAGGGAGAGATTGTTGGTGCAATCAACCCAAGTGTGATCGGGTAGATCATGGATTTTGATGTATGTGTCAATATGATTAGGTTAGGTTTTCATATTGTATTTGATATGCATTGTGAGTATGCAGGATACAGGTATAATAAGGAAAGTCCAAGTGGGATCTTGGCAAAGGAGAAAAGTCTAAGTGGCATCTTGGCAAAGGAAGACCCGACAACAAGGACCGAGGCCGAAGGAAGCTCCAGAAGGCAAGGCGTGAAGGATAGGGAGGCATCCGAGGGACGCAAGGCTAATGGAAGAGGCTAGAAGGCTAGGTCTAGGTTGGTCGGACGAGGACGAGTGCTGAGGGACTGTACTCGGGGTTGAAACCCTAGGTCTAGGGTATGGTCAGTCGACTGATGCTTGGATCAGTCGACTGATGTATGGCACAGAAAGATCAGTCGACTGCTGCATGGAGCAGTCGACTGGTGGCGGCTGGTATTCGAACGTTGGGGTTACAACTTTCAAATCTAAGTGGACCAGTAGACTGGTGTTGGCACCAGTTGACTGGTAACGACAGGAATAGTGTCGAGCTCTATTTAAGAGAGATTGATTTGGTTGAGCAAAGGTTGACGAAATAAGCTTGGTAAAAGCTTATTAGTAGTCTCCAAGTGCTCAGGTGTTGTCGGGAGTTTGTGGCCAGGTTTCTCCACCCACAAGGAGCGACAAAAGCTAGCCGGAGGTCTTCCGGGGACTCATCCGCCGACGGATCGAGATCGTCCACCTTACGGACAGCCGTGGAGTAAGAGTCTTATCTCCGAACCACGTAAATCGGTTTGTCACTTCTAGTTGTTAGTTTTAATTATTTGTTATTCCGCTTGCGCACTAACAACGTGTAGGAAGAGAACCGCGATTCAAGTGGGTGATCGGCTATTCACCCCCCTCTAGCCGTACGCACCAGTCCCAACAAAGGCTACACCTTGGACTTATATTGCCAATGCATATGTCAATGCAATGCAAATGATGCATGAAATTCTATCCCAAGGTTTCCCCCTACACTTACACTCCCCATTGAGTTAGGATTTTCATCAAGGGCTTTTTAAAGTCTATCTAAGGCTCCCCTACACTTGGACTTACCAAAGGATTTTTAAGAACCTATCACAAGGCTTCCCCTTTGCCAATAAATGAGCAACAATGCTCCCCCTTCACCTAAGCTCCCTTTTGAGCTAGGATTTCTTACAAAGGCATGTTTGGTTTCCCACTTAAATTGAGCATTTATCCCCCTTTGCCACATATCAAAAAGAACTCCAACAATATCCCAATTAAACTTTTTAACCTCTAATAATCATAAATATTATGTATTAACTCCCCATAAGATTAGACACATATTTGACATTATTAGGACTCTTATCGACTTTGCTGAAAATAATTTCAGCATGTATCAGTCGACTGAGATAGCTACCAGTCGACTGACCCCAGAATTAGTTGACTGATATTTAGAAATCAACCTTTTCTACATTCTGAACTCAAATTCAGAAATACACCAGAAATTCCATAAATCTCCAAAAATTTTCAAATTTATAGAGATGTTTGTGGTATCCATGTCTACTTGGGAAAAATATATTTTAAAATGTATATATCTTGGATCCCAAGAATGACACAATATCCAAAACTAGCTAAATGGTTCAATTAAATCTTAACCTAAAGTCTTAATTTTGGCTTCCTCTTGATGTAACTGCCCATACCAAACCATAATGCATCTCTAGCATTGGTTTATATAACACCTATATATCAAAAATCAAATTATCATGTAATATGACCCCAATGTCATACTTTCATGCATGAAACACAATCCCATGTGCCAAAATCCAAGGATTCAGACTCAAAACCATCTCCAAATCCTTTGGCACATTCCATGGTTCATCTAGACTCTCAAGAGATACCCTCTTGAGATCCATTTGTCAAAGGTTCTAACTTGGCTCTTAGAGCTTCCTCTTGAGCTCTTAGCCTTAATCATCTCCCTAGGTGACTCATCCACAATCACTAGGCCACACCGGTGTACTTCCGATGACTCTTGGCCTATAAACCTAACCTTCTTAACCTTGGACACCTCGTCCTTGGTTAAGATCTTCTTCTTGCCCTTTTTGAACTTCTCATTCTTGTCATAGTTATATGTTATCCTAGCATATATCTTTTCATTAGCTTTGGATAACTCTCCCTTACATTATCATTTGCCACCCTAGTATATGATTTTCCTTTGGCATTGATTTAGATCGGAATCCCAAACCCGATCTATCATTGTTGGATTTTTGGCTCCCCAACAATTTATCTAACCCGTTAGATCCAATAGTGAATCTATCTAAGGTTTTCTCTAATTTCTTAAGCTTTGCCCTCAAAGCTTGATTTTCTCTTTCTAGGTTCTTAAACTTATAATCGACATGTTCACCATAGACATTCCTAGACCTACTCATTCTAGGCATGTGTCTTCCCTTCTTGGGATTAATGCCTTGATCCATAGGTTTAACATGTCTAGGTTTATCATAATGTGATTTCCTAGGGTTTTGATAAGCATTTACTCTATTCCTATCATGATATTTAAAACCAAAGTTTTGCATGAGAGTATAAGAAAACATCTTCCTAGCATGCATGGAAGAATTTAAATTACTCTTCAAATTAGGGATTACCTCCCTTATGTGGGATCGAATTGAATCGATAGAGGGGGGTGAATATCGATCGTTAAAATTTTCGGACAAAGAGAGTAATTGCGTAGCTAAAATAGCAAAAATAATCGCTAACGCGGTTTGTTTTTACTTGGTTCGGAGTTGCGGTCGGCTCCTACTCCAAGGCCCACGATCCTTGACCGTTTACGATGGGCAATTCTATATTTTCGTAAAAGATTACAAGTTGGGGTACAAATATAGAATTTAAAACAAAATTACAGCACTTAAGAAATTAACTTTTACCGACGACCGGAGAAGTTGAAAGTTCGGAACAGCGGATCGTCGTCGGCGCTTGAATCGCGAGTACGGAGCTTGTCAGAGAGTAGCGCTTGAATGAGTGAGTAGAGAGCAAGTTCCTCTAAAGCCTTGGGGGTGAACCCCTTTATATAGGGTTAACAGGGGGGCGCCTGACACGTGGCCTCCTCTGCGCGAACCTCAATCCGCAGACTTGGCCAGCGCTTATCCCCTTCACTAGGGTGCCTGAGTTAACTGGGGCACCTGTGTTAACACAGGCGCCTAGCCCAGTGAGGTGCCTCACTCCATTAAGGCGCCTAGCAGTAGAAATCTCCTTTCCTTTATTCTTGCACCCAGGGTTAGTTCTAAAACACAAGAAACATATAAATGATATAAAATAAAGCTTGATTTATAGCCAGAGCTGTCTTGGTTCTGACTTTGGGCTTCCCAAATGGAACCCTAGGTCGAACCGATGCCTATTGTTCCCTCCTACGGGGAACGCATCCTCACCTACTCCTCTCGGGAGAATTTATCTTTTTGCCAACCGGCTCCTCCGGTTGGACTTTTGCCCAGCTTCACTCACCAGGTCTTCGTGCTCAATCCACGACCAGGTCTTAGTGTCCAGCTTTACTCACCAGGTCTTCGGTGCCCAGTCCTCGACCAGGTCTTAGTGCCCAGCTTCACTCACCAGGACTTAGTTGCCCAGCCCGCGGCTAGGACTTAGTGCCTAATTCAAAGAACCAGGACTTAGTGCCTAGTGTACCTAGGACTTTTCCTGCACACTTAATCTGCATTGTTAGATCACAACAACATCTTAACTTCTGAACCCTTTGTCATTATCAAAACATAGGTTCGACTTTGATGCTTCCGGCACCAACAATCTCCCCCTTTTTGATTTATGGCAACATGGTTCAAAAAGTCAAGTTAAAATAATATTCTATAGCAATCTAACAACACTAAGTATCTCAAGAAAACAAATTCATTTATCTCCCCCTGAAAAATGTTCTCCCCCTGAATTTTTCAATTATGTACGGGTTTTTGTAAATCTTCTAAGTGCTTTTAAGTTTGACTAAATGTTTGTCAAAATCGAGTATTAAAAAAAACTTTTCAACGCTTAGATAATTTTTGAAAAAGTTTTGCAATTCTAACTTTTGTTAGAGATCTTTGTAAACACAAATTCACTTAGGCAAGGCAAATTTTGAAAACAGATTTTCCTTAAAAAGTTTCGATTTTGAGAACTTGGGAAAATATTTGATTATTATCAAAAGCTTTTTCTATACTTAGAAAAATTTACTTGGAAAACACTTTGTGCATTTAAAACATTTTTTAAAAAAATTCTTTAACCAATTTTTTCAAACAAAATTTGTTCACTAAGAAGAATTTTACTTAACGTCATTTGCCAAAAAGTTTCAGAAGAAATTTAGCTCAGACAACTTTTGTTTACTAAGAAAACTTTTCTTAGGAATATTTTAAAACCACTGCATTTAGAAATATTTAAAGTCCTTTGGAGGTTTTTGAAAGCACTTAAAAATTTTTGAAGTATTTAGAAACATTTTTAAACACTCAAAAGTACTTAGAGAAAAATTAAGATACCTAAAAAACTTAGACATTTTACTTTACTTTTTGAAAAAAAGATGAAAATTTTGAAAAATTAAAATTAGAAAAAATAGAAAAAAAAATTCCTCCTGTGTTTCTCTCTCTCCCCCTTTGTCATATATCAAAAGAAATTGATAACAATTATTGCAAGTTAATTCAGACTTAGAGAAAAAAAATTGAAAATCTGTATCGAGCCAACTCTAATTAATTCAAGCAGGAAAAAGGACCAAACCAAATTAAACCAATCTTGTTCAGGTCCTGTCTAACCCAGTTAGCTACTTACAAACTGTTATAAAATAGTAGCTTTTGCTAGGGTTAGTCAAGTTAAGTGATATGATCAAGTTAGATTTTCTAAGCTTGACACTTAACTTGATTGCTGTTCAACTAGTATTTATTGCCCCAATTACTGCAGATGCACTGACTTAAAGCATCTTGAATCAAGGCATAGACCTAAGCATCTCAACCCAATCTAGGTTATCAATCAAAGTACCCTAAGATGCTTATGAGATGATGGCTTCTAGATCTATAGGTGCATGCAGTTCTAAGATTAGGGCATAAGCTAAGCCTATTTGCGCAAAAATCCTAGTTTTGAAGGGGGTAAGTTTTTGAAAAAAACTAAGTCGGAAAATCATTTTAAATTTCAAAAACTTGATAAAAGAAATGATTTTTCAAATTGCTAATTTTTGAAACAAATTAAAAAATAGGAAAATAAATTTTTGAAAAATATAGACCAGTCCTATTCTACTAAGCACAACCCTAACTGCCTTCTTAGTGAGCTAAACTCAGATTCAGGTAAGGGTTTGGTAAAAATGTCAGCTAAGTTGGATTTCGAGTCCACATGCTTAAGTACTATCTCGCCCATGGCTACATGATCCCTTACAAAATGATGCTTAACTTCTATATGTTTTGTTCGGGAATGTTGAATTGGGGTTTTAGTCAAATTGATTGAACTAATATTATCAATAAAAACTAGGTCAAGCTCGAAATCCTTAAAAGTGTGCATGCATCATCCATAAAAGTTGTGTCACACACTCTCCTAGGTCAACATATTCTGCTTCGGTTGTGGATAAGGCTACGCAGTGTTACTTTCTACTACACCAGCTGACTAGGCTATGTCCTAATAGTTGGCAACTTCCACTTGTACTCTTTCTATCTAACTTGGACCCAGCATAGTCAGAGTCAGAATATCCTCATAATTCAAAAGTGAAAGTTCTAGGATACCAAATTCATACATTTAGGGTACCCTTAATGTACCTTAGTACTCTTTTTAGAGCTGCTAAGTGGGATTCCTTAGCACAAGTTTAGTATCTAGCACACATTCCTACAAAAAAATAAGATATCAGGTCTACTAGCGGTTAAGTAAAGTAGACTACCAATCATGCTTCGGTATAACTTAAGATCTACAGGCTTACCTTCAGGGTCATTATCTATTTTGATATTAGTTGTCATAGGGTTACTTAAGCTTTTCAAATTATCCATTTTGAATTTCTTTATTAACTCTTTGGCATATTTGCATTGTTGAACAAAATTGTCATCTCTAGTTTGCTTAATTTGTAAACCTAAGAAAAAGTTGAGCTCACCCACCAAGCTCATTTCGAATTCACTTTCCATTATTTTTACAAATTCTTTTAGAAAATTAGAGTTAGTAGATCCAAATATTATATCATCAACATATATTTATGCAATAAAAATATTTTTTTCTAAGGTTTTAATAAAAAGTGTGGAGTCTATTTGACCTTGGTTAAATTCCTTAGAAATTAGATAAGTTAATAATCGTTCATATCATGCCCTAGGTGCTTGTTTCAACCCATAAAGTGCTTTTCTAAGTTTAAAAATACATTCGGGTTTTTCTAGGTCCTCAAATCCTGAGGGTTGCCCTACATAAACTTCTTCTTTAATAAACCCATTTAGAAAAGCAGACTTGACATCCATTTGATATAGCTTAAACCCTCTATGGGCTGCAAAGGCTAATAACATTCTAATTGACTCAAGTCTGGCTACTGGGACATAGGTTTCATCATAGTCTAACCCTTCATCCTGACTAAATCCTTTAGCTACTAAGCGGGCTTTATTTCTAACAATTTCCCCTTGATCATTTAGTTTATTCCTAAAACCCCACTTAGTGTCTATAAAAGATTTGCCCTCAGGTCTAGGTACTAGTTCCCAAACTTGGTTTCTTTCAAATTGGGTTAATTCCTCTTGCATAGCTATAATCCAATCAGGGTCAGGTAGGGCTTCCTCTATAGTCGTAGGTTCAATTTTTGAGATGAGTGCTATCTGACTAAGATTTCTATAGGAGGACCTAGTTCTGACTCCTAAGGTTGGATCACCCATAATTTGATCAGAAGGATGATTGAGTCTGGGTTTCTTTGTCCTTCTAGAACTAAGTTCAGCCTCAGGTCCGACTGGACAGTTCAGTTCAATATTTGGTTCAACTACTTGGTTTGGTTCAGTTATTGGTTCAGTTGATACCTCAATAGTTGGTTCAAGTGTTAGTTCATTTATGTTGGGAACGAGATGGCTAGAGACGGGGGGTGAATATAGCCAATCGCTTTCTCTTTGGAAGCTTAGCAAGTTTCTGCACTTGAGATTATCAGTAGCACAGCGGAAGTATGGAAAAACAAAACTTGCAGAAACTACAAATCAAAACCTAACTAGCAAGATTAGCAAGATCGCTAACAAGGAGATTTTACAAGGTTCGGGGATAATTTGCCCCTACTCCTTGGCGTGCCCTTAAGGTGGGCGATCCCTTGATCGTCGGCAGATCAAGCCCCGGTAAACACCGGATATGAAGCAACCTCCTTCTCGGTGGAGAAACCTCCCCACAGTGTGTTTCAAATAATGATATAGAATGAGCACAAAGAAACAACAACAAGAAAGATCTTACTCAAACACTTAGCAAGGACAAAACACAGCAAGCTTCCCTGAGCTCCACCCAGTGGCGATCTCACGCAGACCCGTGTCTTCCCGCTGTCGAACTCCAAGCCTCTTGTTTCTCCTTCAAGCGCTCAAGTATGATGATTGCTTCTCAGCAGCTTGCGTAGGATGATTGAAGAGCTCAAGAACAGCAAGCTTGTAACACAGGAACGCGAGAGCACCAAAACTGAAACTGATCGATCGTTACTGAACTCTCCTTCTCGTTCCTTTTTGTTTCTCCGCCAAACGACAAGTGACAACATCTCTGTAGCTCCCAGCTACTAATCTGCCAACGCCAGCCTCTACTGAGCTATCTCTGGACTCACTGAGCTCCCCTCAGTCAAGCTCCAGTCTCAGCTCCAGTCTGCAGCTCGCCGTTGCAACCTGAGATGAGAAAGAGACAAACCTGCTCCAAGGAAAGAACACTTTGACTTCTCCTTGAGTGTTTGAATCCTCCCCTGTCACCTGAAACTCAATCAGAGCATTAGAGCAGAAGATCAAGCAGCATATCAAACATACATCAGCAAATCAGATACGATCAGACGCTCTGACCACGTCTGTCAGTGAAATTTGAATTAAAGTGATCGGTCACCGGACCGATCCAGGGTGTGTGGATCGATCACCAGACCGATCCACTGCTTCGCTGGGATTCCCAGCTCTCGCAGCTAACACGCCTGATCGGTCACCAAACCGATCAGGGTTAAGCCTGATCGGTCACCAGACCGATCAGAATGGATCCTGATCGGTCACTCAGATCGATCAGGGCAGATGAACAGTTACTTTTTAATCAGATCCAAGATCCCTGATCGGTCACCGGACCGATCCAAGACTTTGATCAGCAAGGGAACTCACTCACCGTTTGCTCCCTGATCGGTCACCAGACCGATCAGGAGCAAGACAGCAAGGAAGCAGCCTGCTCCCTGATCGGTCACCGGTCCGATCAGGAGCCACACAGTAGATTCCCAATCTCACTGTGCGCTCCCTGATCGGTCACCAGTCCGATCAGACATAGCTGGATCGGTCACCAGACCGATCCACTAAGGAGCAGCGTGCCAATGTCCCTGATCGGTCACCAGACCGATCCAGTGACTTACCCCTAGCCCTCCAAGCTAGGAATTCATCCACCTTAGCCCTCCAAGCTAAGGATTTTTCCATCTAACTCTCCAAGTTGGGAATTTGCACCTAACCCTCCAAGTTAGGACTTTTCACCTAGCCCTCCAAGCTAGGACTTTTCACCTAGCCCTCCAAGCTAGGACTTTTCACCCAACTCTTCCGAGTTAGAACATCATCCAACCTAGCCCTCCAAGCTAGGCACCTGACCCTCCAAGCCAGGACTGTTTCACCTAATTCTCCAGGATGGGAATTTGCACCTAACCCTCCAAGTTAGGACTTTTCACCTAGCCCTCCAAGCTAGGACTTTTCACCCAACCCTTCCGAATTAGGACTTTTCCAACACCTAGCCCTCCAAGCTAGGATTTTCCACACCTAACCCTCCAGGTTAGGATTTCCCAACACCTAGCCCTCCAGGCTAGGATTTTCCAACATCATGCCTAATCCTCGATCAGGACTTAATCATAATCACCATAACCATCACACCTAACCGTCCAGGTTAGGATTTTCCATATCATGTCTAATCCTCGATCAGGACTTAATCATAATCATCCTCCTAACTTAAAATCGTTGTCAACACCAAAACAACAATCAGGGCCAGACTGCATCAACAATCTCCCCCTTTTTGTTGTTTGACAACCCGATTTTATGTTTAGGGATTCTCAATCAATATTCCAACTTTAGAATCATAGGGGAATCCAGATCCTCCCCCTACAACATGATCATGCTAAACTTAACCAACCACACTCTCCCCCTTTGTCGAACACGAAAAGGGTCTAGACGGGTTGTTAAGTTCAACCTTACTCCCCCTCAATCGTAGAGGTATCCCAAAACATCAAAAATGTGATAGTTTGTGGAGTGATCATACGAACACATGTGAAAAGATATAGCGAGACATAACAATCACATGCATCATATGAGTATGACATATAGACCCATGCCGTAATAATCATAAGTATCAAGTAGACATGGCATTGTAAGCTTGGACATGGCAATTGAACAATCATGCAGATAAGAGACAGATAAGCAATATGGCATCAACAATAGTAGATAAGCATGGCAGATAAAAGTATATAGGTCAAAGCAGGAAAACATCCGAATAAGTAGCACAATATGTGTGACTCGAGGTCACAACAATAAAGTCAGAGGGCATACAGCCCAAAAGTATCATAGTCAAGTACACAAAACATGAGAAGACAGCAGTCATCCGAGCTCAAGTGTCGGTGGGAGGGTCGTCATCGCGCATAAGGTCGTCCATCGTGGCATCATCAGCAGCACCTGATCGTGGTGCAGCACTGAGAGACGATGTCCCTTCTGGAAAAGTGTGTCGACGCCACTCCTCATACCATGTGCGCTGAAGGGTGCAAGACTCCGTGACTACGGACTCAACCGTGGTCAGTCGACGATCAAAGAGACGGAAGTCCGACCGAACCTCCTCGCGCCAGGTCTCCCTCAACTGTAAGTCCTCCTGTAGAGTCCTGTCGAGCTCTGAAATCTGCCATCGGAGATCCGGATCCGGCTCGTCATAGTCATCGTCATCAGCAGCAGCGGCTGGCGCCTGACCCTGTGGACCTCCCCGTGGTAACTCCCCAAGAACCCTACCATCTTTCCAGATCAACATCCGATCGGGCCCCCGAACAATGATGCCAGACTTGGCAAAAGCACGCCGGCCAAGTCTGCAATCCTGTCGTACCATAGGCACCGTCCGACCCTTGGTAACATCAACACCCACTGACATGAGCCAGTCGGTGATGACGTGACCAAAAGGCATGTAGACAGTTCGGCGGCTGGACTCTCGATAAGACAGAATGAACTGGAAGATGCTCTCCATGATATCGAAATCTGAATGGCTGTGCATGTCGTAGAGCATCAAACAGTGATAGGGTCGGATCTCAGCTAAGGGTTTGGAGGTGATTGGAAGGATGCAATTTGTGATGATCTTGAATAGTATATAGCTAGTGGGAGACAGACGCAGTGCAGCAAAGGTAGGAAAGTCGGGGCCAAGCTCATCAAGACCGTCTGGACGCGGATAACCAAAGAAATACTGATGAATGGAATCAGGGGTAACATCGGCAAAGGGTGCTAGCAGGGGATTAGGAAGTTCAGGATAGAGCGAATAAAGATTTGGTGATCGTCGACCACCCAAGTAATCGGCTAGGATTTCGTATGAAAAATCAAGGTTTATCTTCCCGACACGTGTAGTGAACTCGAATTCCCCTTTTGGACCTTGTTGTAGGTTGTTGTAAAATTCAGAAACGAGGTCGTAATTTATGGTTCTCTCCAAAGAAAGAAGAAACCCCAGATTGTAATAAGTAACAATCTCCATAACAGAAGGGCAGTACTCTGTTAGGAAGGGAACATCAATGGATCTGCAGGGTAAAAGTTTGAATGTCCTAGACTGAAAGGCCTGCTCACAGGCAGCATTTGGGAACCTGGAGCTAGAAGAAGGCTGTGGCCTTCTGGAAGGGGCAGAGGAGGAAGGAGCCTTTCCCCTTGTACTTCCCTCCGCTACCTCCTTTCCCTTAGCAGATTTTCTAATGAGATTTGAATTGATCATGACACATGGGTTGAAACACACGAATTGATCATATAGGATGAGACCCAATCAAAAGATAGATATAAAATTTTTTTTTTTGGTCATAAGATGAGAAAGAGGGTCACGGCAAAGGCAAAAGGATCACAGCAAAAACAAGAACAAAACATGGTTAGCGTCACAACCATATATTCTAAGTGCTGTTGTGAAAATAAAACTGAGATCAAAGCTTACTTAGGCGCCATTGAAGTTTGTTTGAAGAGATTGCAAGACTGAGAAAGAAGAGGGTGCTCGGGAGACGCTTGCAACGCACAGCAGAGATGTAGTCGTCTTCGAGTACACAAGAAGTTCACAGGAGCTCGCGGACAAAAGAACACACCCGAGAAGCCTTCGCGTGCACGAGGTGGAAGAAACGGAGAGGGGTTTCCGCTCAAGCAGACAAAGAATCGGCGCTAGGGTTCGGTGCTGAAGAGAGGTTTTGCGAAATTAATCGGTTGGTGGATCGGTCCACCAACCAGAATTTAATGCGTTTGAACGGATCACCGTTCGATCTGATCGCGTCCAGACCGATCAGGATACAGCCTTATCGGACTGGAATGGTCCTGATCGGTCGAATGACCGATCAGACGCGCTCCTGATCGGTCGGGTGACCGATCAGGATTCGATCAGTAAGGTCCGGAGAGAAACCTCTGAGCTCCCTGATCGGTCTGTGGACCGATCCCCACAGGGTGCCAGATCGGTCGGGAGACCGATCTAGGCTAGCTCAGAACACTGAGTCAGATTTCGAGAGATTACGGCTTGCCTCGCAGATCGGTCTGTGGATCGAACACCACAGGAAGGGGTCAGATCGGTCCAGGGACCGATCAGCCCGATGTCTGATCGGTCCGGTGACCGATCAGGGTTCCTGATATGAACTGAAATGTTCAGTTTCTGAATTTCTGAATTTTCCAGACGAGATTGGATGGACTTTGTCGAACTTGTGCATGATTTTATGACTAAGATTGATTCCTGAACAAGAATCAAAAGTCCTTATAGGTTCATCAAACACTTTGACCCATCTAAATGGAATCAAACTCAAGCAATAATCAATCAAGCAAATTCAACCAAGTTTTTACTCCAACTTCAAGTTTCCAATCAAGGTGCCTTGATTGGAATGTCCAAGTATGATCATGGAGCCATATACACATATGTTATGCAATGGTTTTCCCCATACTTGGTCACCACCGTGATTATTATCTCGTCAACTTAACTTCTCAAGTGATGCAATTGTAGGGTTTTTCGGGCCGCGAAAACCGCTTTTTCGCGTCGCGAAAATCCCGAAAACCCCAATAGAAAGGATCCGAGCAAAGAAAACCATTTCAAAAATTTACGAGTGCTCGTTTACATGCTTCAAAACCGATCTACAACCTAGATCTATTAGAGAAGAGAAAACTACCTTCGATGTGTGCCCCGCAATTCCCGCTCGCTCCTCGGTTGGTGTCGGATCTCAAGGATGCAAAGTAGCAACCCTCTAGAAGTATCCACACAAGCAAGAGAGTGGAGAGGAGAGCCCAAAAGTGTGCTAGCACTCCTTGGGGTCTCGGCAAGATGAGAGGAGAGGGAGAGCAAAAACCAAGTAAGGAGAATAATCAATCACACACCCACACAAAAATCATTTTGTGTGTGTTTAAGTGGCAGGCCACTTAATGGTCATTATTGGCCATTAAGTGGCCGGCCACCACACTTGGTAACCCCCTATTTGAATTCAAAATTCAAATGGGGAGGTTACTTAGCCTTGATGATGATGCCAAGTCATCACTTGGTCAAGTCAAGGTGATGTGGCTTGAGTCAAGTCAAACTTGCCTCTTATGGACTTTCCATATTTAGCCAAAGTCAAACTTTGACTTCATTATTCTCCCATGATTAGATTCATCCAACACTTGGATCAAACTCGAGTCCAACTCAAGTTGTCTAATTTGAGTCAAGTCAAACTTGCCTTTTATGGACTTTCCATATTTAGCCAAAATCAAACTTTGACTTCATTATTCTCCCATGATTAGATTCATCCAACACTTGGATCAAACTCGAGTCCAACTCAAGTTGTCTAATTTGAGTCAAGTCAAACTTGCCTTTTATGGACTTTCCATATTTAGCCAAAGTCAAACTTTGACTTCATTACTCTCGGTCCATCATATGGACTTATTCTCCATCTATTGCTCTATGTGTGTGACCCTATAGGTTCTTGTAACGTTGGCAATGCCCTTAAACCTATTTAAGGACATAAGCAATGAGAGGTATCTAGCAACACATCATTGCTACCCAAGTTACAAGAATGTCGAGATCCAACATCACCATTGTGACTAATAATTGTGACCATCACAATATGTGACAACGTCCTTCTATCCTCGATATCTAGATTGATCTTTCATGAGGCATAGACCGTGTCATCCTCAAATCAATCTATGTGTCTTGAACTCCAAGTAGACTCACTATAATCAAATAAGCTCAATATCTCATTTTGCCTTATTTGGGCATGGTCATGCACTTAGTGATCTCACTCTATCAAGACTATGATATCTCTCCCGTCATATAAGAGGGATAGATCCCATCTACATCACTCACATCCCTCCGCATAATTTGTTACATACCCAGTAATTGCCTTTATAGTCCACCCAGTTACAGGTGACGTTTGACGAAACCAAAGTACATAACTCCTTATGTAGGGAACTATGGTGACTTCAGGTCTAAGGACTAATAGTCATACTAATAGTCACATGAGAAAGTATATGACACTCATATAACGATCCATGATACTTTCTCATGGCGGGCCATTCAGTATACATTCTCTAATGTATACCCATGTGTCAACTTGATATCTCATATCCATGACTTGTGAGATCAAGTCATCATGTTGACCTACATGCTAGTCTCTATGCATTAACATTGTCCTTGAATGTTAATACTTGACTAGGAATAATTAAGAGTAGTGTTCTCTATATCATCTCACTATCGATTCAACTAATCGATTGATATAGATAAGAACCTTCTACTCAAGGACGTTATTATACTAAGTTATTTGGCACCAATACACATAAGTACAATAACCATAAGAAATGCCTTTATATATAAGAAATATATATACAAGAATATGATACAATGAGTCCAAAAAGTAATCATCATATGATTGGCTCTAGGGCTCTCACTAACAGCAATGACATGTTGAGAAATTGAGTTGAACCTAACATCTCACCCCATATCTAGCAAACAAAAACATTTTGGTAACCCTTATAGTTTGTGTGAGATGTTCCCAAAGTTACCCAATTGTTCCTTAACAACTTGAACTAATCATGAAGGATTTTGAATACTATTTGAGAGTCATGAAGTGCGACACATTTCCAATTCCCGTCTTAGGAAACTAAATTCACTCTCAGGAAGTGGTTTAGTGAAAATGTCAGCTAGGTTTGACTTTGACTCTACATGTGAGAGTATGATGTTCCCCCTAGCTACATGATCTCTAATGAAGTGGTGTCTTACCTCAATATGTTTTGTCCTAGAATGATGGACCGGATTCTTGGTTAAGTTAATTGTGCTAATGTTATCACATAACACTTGCACACCCTTGTAACTCAATCCATAATCCTCTAAGGTGTGGATCATCCACAACAATTGTGATATACTCTCTCCCATGGCGATATATTCCGCCTCGGTAGTGGAAAGAGCAACACAATGTTGCTTCCGACTCGACCAACTTACTAAGGATGATCCTAAGAATTGGCAGCCCCCACTAGTGCTTTTCCGGTCCAACTTACATCCAGCGTAGTCGGAATCCGTATAGCCCATCAAATCAAAAGATTCGGTACGGGGATACCAAAGACCTACACCAATTGTGCCCTTGAGATATCTCAAAATTCGCTTAACAGCAATTAGGTGAGATTCCTTGGCACAGACTTGATACCTAGCGCACATACCTACAGCAAATAGTATATCTGGTCGACTAGCTGTGAGGTATAGCAAACTACCTATCATGCTTCGATATTGAGTTAGATCAACGAGTTTACCACTCTCATCATTATCTAATCTTGTGTTTGTAGCCATGGGAGTGGTTACCTCTTTCGAATCACTCATATTGAATTTTTGAAGCATTTCATGTGTATACTTTGATTGGTGCACATGGATACCATCGCGAGTTTGCTTGATTTCAAGTCCGAGGAAGAAAGTCAACTCTCCCACTAGACTCATTTCAAACTCACTCTCCATGTGTCCGATAAATTCACGTAAATAGCCCTTGTTGTTTGAGCCACAAATTATGTCGTCGACATATACTTGGGCTACAAATATATTATCACCATCTCTTCGTAGAAATAGTGTAGGGTCTATTTGACCTCTAACGAACCCCTTTCCAATCAAGAATGTCGACAACCGCTCATACCAAGCCCGGGGTGCTTGTTTAAGGCCATAGAGTGCCTTCTTGAGCTTGAACACGTGGTTCGGATATTCGGTACTCTCAAACCCCGGAGGTTGTTCGACATAGACCTCCTCCCTAATCAACCCATTGAGGAAGGCCGATTTGACGTCCATTTGAAATAATTTGAAGCCACGATGTGCTGCAAATGCAAGCATCAATCGGATGGACTCTAATCGTGCCACGGGAGCATAAGTCTCATCATAATCAAGACCTTCAACTTGACTGTAGCCCTTGGCTACCAAGCGTGCCTTGTTTCTAATGATTTCTCCCTTGTGGTTTAATTTGTTTTTGAAGACCCATTTGGTTCCAATAATGGTGGTCTTCTTAGGCCTAGGGACTAAGTCCCAAACCTGACTCCTCTCAAATTGACCTAGTTCATCTTGCATCGCGATAATCCAATCGGGATCATTCAATGCTTCATCAATTTTTCTAGGTTTAATTTCGGAAATTAGAGCAACTTCATTAGCCTCATTCTGAAAGAATGACCTAGTCCTAACCCCTTGATGGATGTCTCCAACAATTTGGTCTTGGGGATGACTAGAGGCTAGTCTAGGTCGCCTTGGTGTTGGTGGTGCTTCTTGAATAGGTTCACTAGACACAAATTCAGCCTCAGGATCCAGCTGATCAATGAGTTGTCTAGTCTCACCGTCATCAGACTCATCACCATCGACAACACTTGGAGTTTCTTTCAAACTTAGTCTCCTAAGTTCAAGTTGAGCTCCTTCTACATTTTCTGATTGGTCAATTAATTTTGGAATTTCCTCAAAGACCACATCAGAAGACTCTTCAACTAGTCTAGTTCTCTTGTTGTAGACTCGGTAGGCTTTACTAACGAGGGAGTACCCGACTAGTATCCCTTCATCAGCTTTTGCTGTGAACTTCCCAAGATGATCCTTGGTGTTTAGGATGAACACCTTACAACCAAACACCCTAAGGTGTTTAACCGTAGGTGGTTTCCCAAACCAAAGTTCATGGGGAGTCTTTCCTAAAAACCTATGGATGAGAACTCGATTTTGCACATAGCAAGCTGTATTCACAGCTTCAGCCCATAAGTAACTCGGGAGTGAGTACTCATTAAGCATGCTTCGTGCAGCCTCTTGAAGTGCACGGTTCTTCCTTTCTACAACACATTTTGTTGTGGTGTTCTAGGAGTAGAGAACTCATGTCTATAACCCTTATCTTGACAAAATTCTAGAAACCTTTGGTTTTGAAATTCACCTCCATGATCACTTCTTATTGTCTTAATTGTTGATGATTTCTCATTTTCAACCCTTCTACAAAAAGAAATGAAAATATCTAAGGTTTGATCCTTATGTTTTAAAAAGTAAGTCCAAGTATATCTAGTAAAATCATCAATGATAACAAAACAATATCTACTTCCATTTAATGATATGATGGTACTACAATCAAATAGATCCATGTGAAGTAAATCTAAAACATTGGAAGTACTTACAGTGCTTTTACCTTTATGTGCAGATTTTGTTTGCTTACCCATTTGACACGCATCACACAATTTATCTTTTACATACTTGATGCTCGGTAAGCCTCGAACTAGTCCCTTGTTGGCCAACTTCCGGATGTTCTTCGTGTTCACATGTGCTAGTCTCCGATACCAAAGAGTGGACTCTTCTTCTTTTGACATGAAACACTTAGCAGAAGCATTAGTAACACTTTTAAATGAAACTTGATAAATATTGTCTACTCTTGCTCCTACTAGTACCGTGTCCAAGGTGTCATTTTGTCTAACTAGACATTGACTTGGTTGGAAGTCAATTGTGTAACCCGTGTCACACAATTGACTGACACTTAGGAGATTAAACTTCATCCCCTTGACTATAAGGACATTTGAGATTCTAAGACATTCGGATATTTGAATGTCTCCTATTCCTATGACCTTAAGGCTACCATTGTTACCAAATGATACATTACCTCTACTCTTCTTGTGATATGTGGTAAACAATGATCTATCCCCGGTCATGTGTTTGGAGCATCCACTATCAACGAACCAAGTTGATAGATGCTCCCCCTCAATCATAACCTACACAATTCGAAAAATAGAAGTCTTAGGTACCCAAACCTTGGGACCTAAAGCATCAACTAAGCATGACTTTAGCACCCAAGCCTTAACAACTTTCTTTTGGATTTTGGGTGTCCTAGATTGTCTCATGTCAGTCCTAGACATGAGAGATACAAATGAGGGTTCCTTAGGGCGGTAACCAATACCGACCCTATTGTAAACCGCTCTTTGGGCATTTAATATCATATCTAGGGTCTTAGAGCTATTTGAGAATTTCCCAAGAATATTCTTGAGCTTCTCAACTTCACTCTTCAATGATTGGTTTTCCTCCACTAACTCATTATCATGCAAATCACTGATTTCCTCAACCTTAGAGGATTTCAAGCATACAATCTCATGTTTCAAAGATTTAATTTCATCTTCTAGTAATTCAACACGCAAGTCATCAATGTTATCATCCCTAGAAGCTTTCAATTGATCAATTTCTAATTGCAATGCTTTAACTTTGTTTTTGGATTTCTTAAGCATACTAGTTAAATATGCAATTGCTCTATAACATTTTTCAAGCTCGGGAGAAGTTACCTCTTCATCATCCGAAGATGATGAAGCTGCGTTTGAGGAGTTTGAAGATTCTTCACTTCTCTCCTCTCCAAGAGCCATGAGTGTCACTTGCCTTGTGCTCTTCTCCTCCTTCTCATCATCGGATGAACTAGAGGATGACTCATCCCAAGAAGCCTTCAAAGCTTTCTTCTTCTTCTTGGATTTCTCTTCTTTTCTTTTAGGTTTTTCCTCCTTCTTAAGCTTCGGACATTCATTCTTGAAATGCCCTTTCCTACCACACTCAAAGCAAGACGCATTATTCTTATCAAGCTTGAATTCACTAGTGTTACCTCTCCTTTTGAAACGTCGGTCTCTTCGCATCATCCTCCGCACGAAGTTCGCCATTTCCGATGAAGAGGAGCCACTGCCATCTTCCTCCGAGTTTGACTCGGATTCGGAGGAGGATGAAGATGATGAAAGATCCTTCTCCTTCTTCTTCTCCTTCATCTTCTTGTTGATCCGGTCCCCTGCAACTAAGGCAATCCCCTTCTCCTTGGGACTTTTGTTAGCCATCTCATGCAATTCCATCTCACAAAATAAATCATCTAGCTTTACAATAGATAAATCCTTGGATACTTTGTAGGCATCCACCATGGATGACCACAAAGCATTCCTTGGAAATGCTTTCAAGACATACCTCACAAGGTCGCGATTCTGACCTTTTCATCAATTGAATGAAGTCCATTAAGACTTCCTTGAACCGGCTATGGAGCTCACTTACCGACTCATTCTCCTTCATGGAGAGATTTTGAAGTTGATTGAGGAACAAGTCCCTCTTTGCAATCCTTGAGTCTCGGGTGCCTTCATGGAGCTCTATGAGTTTGTTCCACAAGTCTTTTGCACTTGTGAAGGGACCAACCTTGATGAGTTGGTCTTTGTTCATGCCACATTATAGAGTGACAACCGCCTTCGCGTCGGCTTCACTCTTTCTTGTTTGTTCGGCAGTCCACCGTAAGGATTCGAGTTCCTTGCCTTCATCATCCTTAGGAGGGATGAATCCCTCCTTCACTGCGAACCACGTATGGATATCCATCTTCAAATAGTACTCCATTTTTGATCTCCAATATTGGAAATCGGCGCCATCAAAGAATGGAGGTCGGGTGGTAGAGAAGCCTTCTCTCAAAGCCATCTTGTTGAAAACTCTCGGTTGTTAAGCCGTGTATAGAGCCCCTTGCTCTGATACCACTTGTTGGGAACGAGATGGCTAGAGAGGGGGGGGTGAATATAGCCAATCGCTTTCTCTTTGGAAGCTTAGCAAGTTTCTGCACTTGAGATTATCAGTAGCACAGCGGAAGTATGGAAAAACAAAACTTGCAGAAACTACAAATCAAAACCTAACTAGCAAGATTAGCAAGATCGCTAACAAGGAGATTTTACAAGGTTCGGGGATAACTTGCCCCTACTCCTTGGCGTGCCCTTAAGGTGGGCGATCCCTTGATCGTCGGCAGATCAAGCCCCGGTAAACACCGGATATGAAGCAACCTCCTTCTCGGTGGAGAAACCTCCCCACAGTGTGTTTCAAATAATGATATAGAATGAGCACAAAGAAACAACAACAAGAAAGATCTTACTCAAACACTTAGCAAGGACAAAACACAGCAAGCTTCCCTGAGCTCCACCCAGTGGCGATCTCACGCAGACCCGTGTCTTCCCACTGTCGGACTCCAAGCCTCTTGTTTCTCCTTCAAGCGCTCAAGTATGATGATTGCTTCTCAGCAGCTTGCGTAGGATGATTGAAGAGCTCAAGAACAGCAAGCTTGTAACACAGGAACGCGAGAGCACCAAAACTGAAACTGATCGATCGTTACTGAACTCTCCTTCTCGTTCCTTTTTGTTTCTCCGCCAAGCGACAAGTGACAACATCTCTGTAGCTCCCAGCTACTAATCTGCCAACGCCAGCCTCTACTGAGCTATCTCTGGACTCACTGAGCTCCCCTCAGTCAAGCTCCAGTCTCAGCTCCAGTCTGCAGCTCGCCGTTGCAACCTGAGATGAGAAAGAGACAAACCTGCTCCAAGGAAAGAACACTTTGACTTCTCCTTGAGTATTTGAATCCTCCCCTGTAACCTGAAACTCAATCAGAGCATTAGAGCAGAAGATCAAGCAGCATATCAAACATACATCAGCAAATCAGATACGATTCAGACGCCTTCTGACCACGTCTGTCAGTGAAATTTGAATTAAAGTGATCGGTCACCGGACGATCCAGGGTGTGTGGATCGATCACCAGACCGATCCATGCTCGCTGGGATTCCCAGCTCTCGCAGCTAACACGCCTGATCGGTCACCAAACCGATCAGGGTTAAGCCTGATCGGTCACCAGACCGATCAGAATGGATCCTGATCGGTCACTCAGATCGATCAGGGCAGATGAACAGTTACTTTTTAATCAGATCCAAGATCCCTGATCGGTCACCGGACCGATCCAAGACTTTGATCAGCAAGGGAACTCACTCACCGTTTGCTCCTGATCGGTCACCAGACCGATCAGGAGCAAGACAGCAAGGAAGCAGCCTGCTCCCTGATCGGTCACCGGTCCGATCAGGAGCCACACAGTAGATTCCCAATCTCACTGTGCGCTCCCTGATCGGTCACCAGTCCGATCAGACATAGCTGGATCGGTCACCAGACCGATCCACTAAGGAGCAGCGTGCCAATGTCCCCTGATCGGTCACCAGACCGATCCAGTGACTTACCCCTAGCCCTCCAAGCTAGGAATTCA
>JAGFNQ010002456.1:13605-41550 GCA_024364735.1 Boesenbergia rotunda | reverse complement strand
TCTTTATTTTTATTTCCACTCCGTACTAAACCCTGATAGAAAGACCGATCAAACGAAGTTTTCCGACGAATTATTCAAGTCAATATTCACCACCCTTTATCGACCGACACCGAGCCTACACAGGTCTTCTTGCCCAATTCTCAAACCAGGTCTTCGTGCCCATCCCTCGGTCAGACTTCGTGCCTAGCTCAACTAGGACTTTCCTGCACACTTAGTAAAATCATCAGACCACAATATAAACTTAACTTTGAACCCTTTGCCATTATCAAACCAAGTTGATCTATGGTTTTCCGACACTAACACTAAACACATGATACAAGAGAAGTCCTAGTAGGGAACTAGGCAAGAGTAAGTCTAAGTCAGTCAAGGGTTGAACGGGCACTTGGCACGGAAACTCTAGACTTGTGATTAGACAAGTTAGTGTGTCAATAGATTAGGTTATCGATTGTGAGTTGTTTCTCGTAAGAAACAAAATGATCCATAATCGATTTGGTGATCGATTTAGGGCATCACCAATCAATCAAGTGATCTATTGGTGGGTTTTTGTCGCGAGAACAGAAGGCCTCTTAATCGATTGGGTTTTCGATTAAGGGCTAGCCAATCAATTAGGTAATCGATTGGTGGATGTGTTGCACTAGAGCACATAAAGGTGTTGAATTTATTGGTCAATTGATTCAGACCTTCTTAATCGATTAGGTAATAGCATAAGGCTTGAAAAATAGCCATTGAATGCTTAGATTTGATGTGGTAATCAATTAAGAAATCCTAGGTCGCAGGTATATAGGGTTTTTACGTAGGTTGAAGTGTTGTTCTTCCTCTCCTTCCATTGCCATTTCTTGTGAGTTCTTGTAGCATAGTGTTGCTGCATTTCGAAGGATCTAGACGCGATTCCAAGTTAGAAGAAATCAAGAAAAGCAAAAGAAGCCATTGTTGTAAATTTTATAAGATTTTATTTGTATTTGCTTGTTCTTATTTTGTTTCTTCTTTGAGCTTGTACGAGGTATTTAAGAGTGAATACTTCCAGATCCGACGTGGGGGGTAGAGTTGCTGGGTGTTATTCTACCTCAGTGATCGACTACACTAGGTCTGTCTAGGGTATTACTACCGGCACAAATCAAGTATGGTAGGTTGTGGATTATCATTAGATCTGAGTACTAGATCTTGGTATGTTGACTTAGTTATTGATTGAATTGTGTAGAGATATGATTTTGGGTGCTCTATTCGATTTGTGTATGTGTTTTCTGTAGTGATTGTAGCGTGCATAACTTCCCAGCTTGAATGGTTTCAAATCGTGAGATTGTTTCTGATGTATTGGTTCTAATTTTATTTTTCTGGTGGGTTCATGTTTAGAACGTTTTTTAATTTGGATCAGTAGAAGTAATTAGATGGGTGTTATGCTCAGATTTGAAATGTTTGCTGTGAGTTCCTTTCCTATTAATCTTTGTTGAGAATTCTAGATCAAGGAGATCTAGAATTTGAATCCGGGGGCGAATCTTTTGGTTCTATGGAGTTTCCTTGTAGCTTGCGTAAGTTACATTTGATGAAATAGTGAATTTGAATTGGCAGAAATAAGGTTGATGTTGGTCTATGTTTATGAGGAGGTGTAAGTTAGGGTTTCTGCTATTGGATTATGACATGTTGGCATGGTAGAGTAAGCTTTGCTTAGCCTTGTCCTGTTTAATTACCATGGGATTGTTGTGGGGTGAGATTTTTGGATAAGGACAGTGGGTTAATGCTAAGAACTATGTGTTTAGGTGTGGGTACTTTTGTGTGCTCTTAAATAGGTATTGAATTGATAATGAGGTAATCGTTTGGGTTAAGTTTAGACTACACCTAAACCTGAACCTAATCCCAAAAAGCATGGGCTAATAATTTTAATTAAATATAATTAGATAAAACGGGGATGATTCGGATAACCCTAATATGATTTAGGGATTTGTTTAAACTATACACTATTTATGTAAATAGGTTACTAAACATGCCTCTATTACAGGACACTGATTTGGGGTTTATTGCTATTTATTATTGGACAGAGGGTTCTCTTCTAATACAAGCATATCCATTTGAGGGGGGGGGGGGGGGGTACTTCTTGCTTGTTATTATTTAGAACCACTTTACCTTATGCATGACTTGTCTTATGATTTACAGTTGGATTATTACCTTATATATGCTACTGTTGTTATCCTTCTTGATATTTTTTGCTTGATCATTGAGATAATTGATTTCTTATCTATATAGTCTCGATATTTGACATCTGATTCTGTATAGTATTCATGTATGCATGTGTATGTAGATATAGTGGCATGTCACTTTATATCTACATTGATTGATTTCTAGTTATACTTGCATGTGTACCTAGATGTATGATAGTTAAGTTATGATAAATCTGTTCGACCTCTACATGTTAAGTTGAGTTATGTATGATGACCTGGTGGGTGTTGCATGTGTTAGAGTCATGTACCATCCCTGCATTATTTCATGTTGGCGATCATCAACTCCCTTGTGGTCTGAGCCCGTCATCCATTACATGATCGACATACATGACTACTCATGGGTTAGTGGATACCGTTGTGTGTGTGCAGTTGCTCTGTGCTGGTCCGCTCGACCACTCATGGGTAGTAGTTCCGGAGCGTGGTAGTAGGAAGGGATCCCTCCTTTTTCCAGTGATATGAGGAGATGAGAGAGATATCTCCCCCATTTTTACATGGGGAGGAGTGATGACTCCACCAACATCTTGTCCACTCGGTCACTCATGAGCAGTGATGACAGAGTGCGTACAATATCACAGCCCTACCCACTTGGCCATTTACTTATAACTTGTGATGGTAGCTTGACTGGCGTTAGGGGTGACTATGTCATTGCATCAACTACATATGATACATTGTGGAATTATTTGTATTTGCTGTATTTATTTGTTGCATATGTTTGACATGCACATTCAAGGGATAGTTTACACATTGGATTGTGTTTTATACTTGATGATACATAGGGGTTGATTGCACCACCTTACAGGATAGATCGATTCTGGTATATATATTCATTCAGTACTTCAGTTTTGCTTACTCTGATATTTTCCTTGAGACTGTATCCTATTATTTATTTATAGCTTGTATAGCTATTTATATTGTCATGAATGTCTATCTCTATACCCGCAGAGTCCACTTGGACTCACCACCCATTATTCTATTTTTGTTTTCAGGCTGATTGGTCGCCAGGGGAGCCCAGTTGTTAGTCCCCGGACTCGACGACTCCAGTTTTGGATTTTTCGCCCTGGTTATGATTTGTTAGTAAAGTCTATGTTATACTATGTATTTGTTTTTATGTCGGGGACTTGTATTTGCATTGTATTGAAGTGTGGATTGTACTTTTGAGTTCTTAATTGGACTTTATATGATGTGTTTTGCCGCGTGACTGCCTGAATGGCAGATCAAGTAAGTCTTAATGGATTTTATGCTATGGATGCATTTTTTTATTTTATATGCTCCAGTTGGAGTTGATCAATATATTTTTATTTGAGGCTAGACGTCATATCTTTGAGACCGTATATGGAAGATGTTGTCCGATTGTATATTGGACTAGTGGCTCCCCTCTTGGGGCATGACACAAACTTTGTTCTAGGTACGATTAGGTCTTGCCATGGAGAATGATAGCTTCGATGCCCAAGATGATCTTGACGGATTCAAAGATGAAGAGGAGGAAGACCTTGATGAAGAAGTACTTTATGGTAAAGGCCTTGAGACTTTAATTGTTTGTGAGAGTTTGTTGATTAAGGAAGACGTGGGAGACGAGACCGAGGCGGCTAACGATCTAATTTATGATGATTATGAAGAGAACGAAGTCCTTGATGATGATCCATTGTTCATTTCGGATTCATGTTCTATCCAGCAAGATAATTCTGAACATTATATCAAATTATATCAAACAACTAATTGTAGACCATCTGAGAAATACCTAGAAGGCAAGACCGACATGATTTACTAACAGATTTACAATGATGCCCAAGTTGGCAAGGTGCAACAACTATTTTTACACTGCTGAATTTATTCCAGGAGATCTTCCTCTTGGAGTACCCTTAAGCGATTGTTGTTACCAGGATTGCCTTTTCTTTATTCCATGAAGCACCCTTTTCAATATCCTGAAATGAATCCCTCTTTTACCATCTGGAGCTCAGAGTTTACCTGAGCTTCCTCCTCTGTTTCCACAAGCGAACTTGAACTCAATTCTGACATCTAGTACATTATCGTTGACATTGGATCCGTCATCAGCAAGCTCGTTTTCATCACAAAAATCATCCACTTTTCTGCAAACTAAAACTCCTGTTTCAACTATTGCTGCATCAACTCTTGACATTAGTCTTCCTCTAGCCTCACCCTCGATTACTAATTTTGAGAAAGTTATACCTCCCGACCACATCTGTTTTTACTGCCAACCCTATTGTTGAACATGGTTCTGCGTTGCCATATTTATTTGTTTCATAGTCGGAATATCCTGCTGCTGTTTCATCAAGTTCTAGCAAAGTTGGAAAACAAATAGCCATGGTGACTCCTGACAAGTTGTTGCCACCTAACACCTCCATGCTTCCTTCTTCTCAGCCATTGCAAATAAGCAATAAAGATTATGACGCCCAAATAATTTACGAGAAAACTAAACCATTACATCCTGAACCAACACTTGGCGCACCAACATAAACCAAGGAGCTAATATTGCCACTGCCAATTTCCAATGTGCAAAAGCCAAACGGGGCTACCTCACAATTTCTACAATAGGTGGAGTGGAAGAGGGAGAGGAAATGAGCCACGCCATATGACTAAGTTTACCGAAGACTTTGATTTTACGGCAATGAATGACTTGTTCAACAAAGATGAAGCTTGGGGCAACCTTGGAAAAAATAAAACCCATTTAAAAGATAATGATGGAATGTTTCCAGAAGATGAAACTTACCATGCTTTGGAAGAAGAAGATGCTCTAAATTAGACCCGACCATGATTCGAAATTGACGGTTCGACGGTTCGTGGGAGGTCGACACTTAACCATAACCGCTCAAGCCGGTTACGGTTCACGGTTCGGAACCGCCGGTTCACGGTTCGGTTCACAGTTCGCCACGGTTCGTCACAGTTCAAAATTATTATATTAAAAAAATTAAAAATTAAATTAAAAACATAAATTTTATTAAAAAAAGAGCTTGCAGTTATATAAGTTGCCTACGTATCCCCTTAGGGTGTAGGAGAATCAAAGCCCACGTAGTTCTTTTACAATTTTACCCTTTTACATTCTTTACATTTTTACCCTTTATCACTCACTTCCATTTCCTCCCGTTTCCGTTGTATTCGTTCCTTCGGTATCAAATTCTTCGACTCCGTCTTTTGAAAGTTGCATTTCTTGGATTCGTTTCTCGGCTATGGTCCAATCATCTAATAATGCTTGAGCTTCCAATGAGTCGGGAGACATAGTTGATCGTCGTTCATCTAATATGTTGCCGCCGGCACTGAACGTCTGCTCCACAGCAACAGTTGACACTGGAGAAACTAAAATTTCTTTTGCGATCATGGAGAGAACGGGAAAGCTTTGAGCCTTCTGTGACCACCACTTCAAGATATCAAAGTCTTCGCTATCTACTTCATTAAAATCAAAAGAAGTCATAAAATAATTCTCAAGTTCCTATGTGGAACTTAAGGATCCTTGTGGACGTTTCGTCCGTTCTTTTAATAAAAGTTGTGCTTTTGTAAGTTTTAAATTAGTAGTAGTAGGTTGTTGTATTTCAGAAATATTAATTTGTGTTCCATATTTAACATAATATTGATTATAAAGATCATATAAATAATTTCTAATATTATATATAATATTAGCTGGATTCAGAGAGGAAGAATCTTTAATAGGAGTTAAAGCATCATAATATCAAGTTAATATTTTCTTGTAAAACATCTAATTTAAATCTAGGATCTAAAGTAAATGTAATTAAATAAATTTCAGGAATAAGACAAAAATATTTTTCCCATTTAGTTTTCATAGCTAATATACATAAAGTTAAAGCTTCATTATTTACATGTTAATTTAATAATAATACTATACTACAAAAATTCACTAAAATTAAATGAGCAGTGAGATAATAAACACCGAAAAGTTATTCAGTTGCATCGTTAAAAACTTTTAAAATTTCATAAATATTACTACAAATATTCCATTGTTGTGAAAATAAATATATATTAGTATTACTATTTTGTGCAAAAAATAAACATAATAAATCTTTATATTGAAATAAATCTTGCAATAATTGATATGTTGAATTCCAACGTGTTGGAACATCACGTGGAAATTTTTTAGGTCTTATTCCATTATCTTTACAAAATCTACCCCATTGTTTCATCATAGATGGATGAGACCATAAGTATAAAATTATGGTTCTAATTGGTTGAATATAATTTTGTAAAAGTTTTAATCCATCTTGAACACATAAATTTAAAAAATGGCATACATAATGAATATGAAAAAATAAACCACCAATAACAAGTTGATAAATAAATTTTAGTTTATCTATAAAAGCGGTATTAGAACTAGCATTGTCTAATGATATTGAAAATATTTGATGAGTCAATCCATATTCTTCTAAAATTACGTGTAATAATTATACAATGTTATGAGCAGTATATGATTCATCAAAAACTCTATAAGCTAATAATCTTTTTTGGAAGATCCAAGCGTTATCAATCAATGACATGTTACACCCATATAAGAATGAGTTTGTCACTAATCACTCCAAATATCGGAACATAAAGAAACATTATTATTTAATTTACTAAATTCATCAATTAAATTCTTTTTTCCTTGTTTTACTAATCTTTTAATTGTACGAGTAAGTGTAGTCCTAAGTACACGTTTAGCAGCAGGATTAAGAGATTCTTTATAAAAATGTTCAAATGTGCATTTAGATCCAAAAGTAAAAGAAAGATGTTCTATGGAAACAAATTTAGCTAATGATTCTCTTATTTATTATCCAAATATAAAAATAAACCAGAATCAGTACTACTACAAATAGAAAATCTAGATAATTGTGTTTGAGAGCGGTCAAACCCATATTCCGTCGGGTGCTTCATTTCTACATGTCATTTCAACGACCCATAGCCGCAGCCGGCTTGGAATTTGTAGGAAGCATTGCAATTGTAACGCCCGCCTTTTTCCCACACCATATGGTGTGGCGAGAAAGCGGCGTTACGCTAAACATACATGTACATATAAAACATCTTAATGCAGCGGAATAATTTTTTCTTGTACACATGCTTTTAACCATGCAACTAATACATGATTCATCTATACATGCCTAAATTGTCATTCATGAACCTGGTGTCATTGGACTTAGCATATTAACGACATGCATAGCATCATGATACAACCATCCCATAGCTTATTCATAATCTCATAAGTAGCAAGTAACTTATCCATAAACATCATGAGTCTTAAGTCATTCATTAGGCATAACCATTATAAGCATAGCATAGAATCTAAGGAGGCATTTCAAAACCCAAGACATGAGATATGTGTAAATAAAAGAATCCTTTGCCATGTCACCGCCACACACACATGTTCTTGCCCCTCCTGCTGCTTCCCTTAGTAACATCTTGCTTGATCTGCGGTATAAGAAACATAAGACTATAAGCACATAGGCTTAGTAAGATCCTTTCCTACTCACGAAAATCCATACGTCACATATTCATAAACATGAAACAGTTGATATTGGATAATTCCGAACATAAAGCATAAACTTAATACATACATATCATGGCATAATTCTTGACATCACCATAAACATAAACTTACTTATCATGACCTAATTCTTAACATGCACATTTGCATAAACATACTTATCATAGTATCATTCTTATCATAAACATAAGCTTAAGCATACTTATCATGGTATCATTCTTAGCATGAATCATAAACATAAACATACTTTTCAGGGCATCATTCTTAACATAAACATAAGCTTAAGCATACTTATCATGGTATCATTCTTAGCATGAATCATAAACATAAACATACTTTTCATGGCATCATTCTTAACATAAACATAAGCTTAAGCATACTTATCATGGTATCATTCTTAGCATGAATCATAAACATAAACATACTTTTAATGGCATCATTCTTAACATAAACATAAGCTTAAGCATACTTATCATGATATCATTCTTAACATGAATCATAAACATAAACATACTTTTCATGGCATAATGCATAACATGAATGAATGCATGAGTCAAATGCATATATCATAAGGATGCTTAATTTGAAAACCATAGTTATAAATACTTGAACATAATCATAACATCATAGGGGTCCCCGGCTTGTACCACATACAAACATCATATGCACGCATCCCTAAGTAAATACGAGGTAGCTAGTCTCGACCTACTAGGGTAAGGACAGCTACGGTAGTCCTAGAACCGAGGCATTCTTAAGGTGCCCATCCCTGTTGGACAACTTCGGTAGTCCCAGAACCGTGGACAGCTTCGGTAGTCCAAAACCGGGGTGTTCTTAAGGTGCCCATCCCTTGGACCCTTACTTCGGTACGGTACAAGCCAATTCATAAAAATAAAATACTTCACATGCTTCATCATTCATAGAACATTCTTAGCATAAACATAATCTTGTTTCATGAAACTTAACATAAGAATAGGAATAGCTGCGGTAGTTCCAGAACCGTGGACAGCTACAGTAGTCTAGAACCGAGGCATTCTTAAGGTGCCCATCCCTTAGCATGACATAAACATACTTAACATTTCATCATTCATACTTAACATCATGATGCCTTAAAGGAATGAACATTCATCATCATTCATTATCTTCATTCATAAGGTATGTCATGCTTACATCATTTTGTCTTAGAGCCATGATCATCATTTTCATTCATCATCATCATTCTTAAACATAGCATACGTACATATCATTCATAAAGCATGACATACATACATGTCATTTATAAATCATGGCATACATACATATCATTCATAAATCATGACATCCATACATAATTAGCATCTTAATTCATAAAACTTGCATGATTATGGTACGTAGGTAAACATGCATAGATCTTTTCATACACGATTCATACTCCCTTGGTTCATGGCCCATGGTCTAAACATTCATGAATAAACATAGCACATGACCTAACATACAAAGTCATGATACATCATTCATGAAGCTAGGGTTTTGGGTAACATAGAAATTCTTACAACATGCTTAAACATATACATACATCATAATGAAACATAAACAAGTATCCTTGAAACCTTAACCCCACCTAAACCCTAGTTTAGGGGTTTGGCCGAATGGTTAATAGGAGGAGGCTCCCTTATTCAATCAACATGAATGGTTCCATAAGTAAAAGCAAACTCATACGTTACACACCATGACATAGGGAGCCATTAAACCCTATAATTGGAGCTAACCCTAAGTCTTAGCCCCCCATCTTGACTTTGGCCGAAACCCTAGAGGGTCACAAGCACATGGAAAAATTCATACAAGTCCCAATTTACATCTTATACCTTACATATAATACCATAGGAAGCCATTAGAACCCTTGCTTGGAGTTAACCCTAACTTCTTGCCCTATAACCCATCTTGGCCGAAAGCTACAAGACCATAGGTCATGTAAAAACTTCCACATAAATCCCCATTAACATTCTTTACCACATAAGAAAACCTAGGAAACATTATTGTAAAGTTAGATCCAAAACTAAACATGGAAACTTGTGGTGGCCGAAACCTTTAGAGGCCCTAACCCTATTTTTTCATCATATATTCCAAACAAAATTCTTATAACATGATCATAACTTGAAAACTATTATACCACAGGTGAGGGAGTCTTACCTTCCTTGATCTTTCTTATAAACCTTGAATAGAAAGTAAAAAGAAACCTCCTTCACCCTAAACTTCTCCTTAGCCCTTATAGCCTTGTAGAAGGCCTTGGATCTTCAAGATGAAGTCCTTTGTGAAGCTTTTCCAAGGGAAACAACCCTTGTGGGTTTCAGCTAGAAGAAGAAGGAAGGAGGAGAGGAATGGTCTTGGGGAAGAAGAGAAGGAAAAGAGTAACTCCTATGTCTCTTCTTCTCTCATCCACTCTTTTATACCACATGAAGGGGGGTCAAGTGAAGGGTCATGGTGTCTCTTCTCTTGATGACTCTTCACTTCCCTAAGCCTTAACCAAAATCCTCTTCATTCTCTACTAGCACTCCCTTGCTAGGTGAATTGCTTAGTACATGCATGGTGGTAGCATAGGTCCAAGGTTCAATCCTTGGTGCATGCACTTTATTTTTTTTATTTTATTTTCTAAAATTCCCCTAAGACCCACCCATAATCCTGCTAATATTCCTAATTAAAATCCCATTTATATTTATATTAAATTCTACCTAGAATCCACCTATAACCATAGTACTAGAAAAGCCCTTATAAGACCCATTAGTACTTAGCTTTTCTATTTAAATGGGGAAATCATGGATTACTAGTCTAAAGTTCATACTAGTATCCCTAAGTTCCTCAGAAACTATCTAGACATGATCAATATTTTAAAGAAAATATTGAGAAAATTTTCCGGGTCATTACAATCCCCATACCTCGTGAAAGTTCGTCCTCGAACTTAGAATAGCTCCGGGTACTTGCGTCTCATCTCGTCCTCGCGTTCCCAGGTAGCTTCCTCGAACCGTTGACGCTGCCATAGGACCTTGACTAAGGGTACCTCCTTGTTCCTTAGCTTCTTGACTTCCCGATCCAAGATCTGGATAGGTCGGCTTTCATAACTTAGGTCTTCCTGAACTTGTACTGTCTGTGGCTCGATCACTTGGTCCATATTTGGAATACACTTCTTAAGCATTGACACATGGAACACATTATGAATAGCTGACATCTTTTGAGGCAGCTCTAGCTCATATGCCACCTTGCCAACTCTTTTCAGGATTAGGTACGGTCCCACATATCACGGACTCAGTTTTCCTCTCTTCCTAAATCTCGTCACCCCTTTCATAGGAGCCACTTTGAGAAACACCAAATCTCCAACATTAAATTCCAGTGGTCTATGCCGGACATCTGCATAACTCTTCCGCTGGCTCTGAGCAACTTCTATCCGTTGTCGAATGTTCTTTATAGCCCGGGTGGTGCTGTCGATGACATCCGTTGTGAGCCCCATTTCCTTCTTTTCACCACCTTCGTACCAACAGATCGGAGACCTACATCTCCTCCCATACAAAGCTTCATAAGGTGCCATTCCGATAGTAGCTTGGTAGCTATTATTGTAAGCGAATTCCGCTAAACATAGATATCGGCACCAGCTCCCTTTGAAATCCAAGGCACAAGCTCGCAACATGTCTTCCAGTACTTGATTCACTCGTTCAGTTTGCCCGTCAGTCTGAGGGTGAAAGGCGGTGCTGAATCGTAGTTTAGTGCCGAGAGACTTCTGAACACACTCCCAAAAATGCGAGGTAAAGCGACCATCCCTATCTGAGATGATGGTCTTGGGAACTCTATGAAGTCTGATTATCTCCTTAACATATAATTGAGCTAGTTGCTCAATCGAATAAGTCATCTTGATTGCTAGGAAGTGAGCAGACTTTGTCAGCCTATCCACAATTACCCAAATCGCATCATATCCGTTTGTAGTCCTGGGAAGTCCTGAAATAAAGTCCATACAGATATCTTCCCATTTCCACTTCGGAATCGAAAGTGCCTGCAGAACTCCTCCGGGTCGCTGGTGTTCTGCTTTCACTCATTGACAAGTCAGACAAGTACTAACATGCTGAGCCACATCTCTCTTCATACCGGACCACCAGAATTTCTCCTTCAGGTCTTGATACATTTTGGTGGATCCTGGATGCATCGAGTAAGGGGTTCCGTGAGTTTCTGCCAATATTTCTCTTCGCAGCTCTGGATCATTAGGGATACATAGACGATCCCCAAGGTAGAGTACTCCCCCTTTCCTCCCAGGATCTCCTGTTTGATTCTCTGAAGACTCGGATCACCATTTTATTTTTCCAATATGTCCTCGAACAGCGTCGGTGATATGGTCATGGTAGAAAGCTATCCGGAGATGACCTCGATTCCAAAATTCATAATTTCCCTTTCGAGTGGTCGGGGTAATATAGATATGGACATCAAGGTGGCACTTGACTTCCGGTTGAGTGCATCGGCCACTTTGTTTGCCTTCCCTGGATGGTAGAAGATCTCGCAGTCATAGTCCTTCACCAACTCAAGGCATCGGCGTTGTCTCATATTCAAGTCTTTCTGAGTGAAGAAATATCGCAGACTCTGGTGGTCTGTATAAATCCTACACTGTGCTCCATACAGATAATGCCTCCATATCTTAAGAGCAAAGACCACCGCGGCCAGTTCCAGATCGTGAGTGGGGTAATTCTGTTCATGTTCCTTGAGTTGTCTAGAGGCGTAGGCAATGACCTTACCACTCTGCATAAGTACAGCTCCAAGTCCCAGTTTGGAGGCATCGCTATACATGTCGAAGCTCTGATTACATTCGGAAGGGTAAGGATTGGTGCACTTGTAAGTCTTCTTTTTAGTTCCAAGAAACTCCTTTCGCAGTTCTCCGTCCATTCATACTTCTTATCCTTCCGGGTGAGAGCCGTTAGAGGGGCGGCAACTCTCGAGAAGTCTTCCACAAATTTTCGGTAATAGCCCACCAGCCCAAGGAAACTTCTGATTTCGCTGGCATTCATTGGCTGGCTCTAATTATTCACCGCTTCAATCTTGGTTGGATCTACCATAACCCCATCTTTGGAAATAATATGGCCCAAAAAGCCTACTTGGTCGAGCTTGACGGAGGAGTTTGCGTAACTGTAGGCGCGACAGGTACAACAGTCTGGTTCGCCAGAGGAGTAGTAGAATTTTCTTGTTGGTTCATCAGTGTATTAATGGTTTGCTGCTGCTCGGTGACTTGACGCTGAAGTTGGGTCACTAATTGCATCAGGTCAGGCGAGGGAGTAGTCTCATTAAGTCTGTTACTCTGTCTTCTAGCCATGCTTTCCTTCATAAAGGACAAGTATGGATAATATGAGTTATTATTATTCCTACCCGCATATCAAATGCTAAAGTATTTGAATTTCCTAAAATAAGGTAAAGTATCGTTCATATCCCATATCCGTCAAAGTACTTTCTATCATAAATATCCTTCATACTTGCATATTCTAGGATCATAAAATATCATCTATAATTACTTATTCTTGAATCATAAATGAACATCATACAAGAACATAAGGTATACATAAAGGTACTTACTTGGAAGATGCAGGAAGAAGGCTTGATGTGTATGTAGTGAGATGGCAACTGCTCTGATACCAACCTGTAACGCCCGCCTTTTTCTCACACCTTATGGTGTGGCGAGAAAGCGGCGTTATGCTAAACATACATGTACATATAAAACATCTTAATGCAGCGGAATAAATTTTTTTTTCTACACATGTTTTTAACCATGCAACTAAGACATGATTCATCTATACATGCCTAAATTGTCATTCATGAACCTGGTGTCATTGGACATAGCATATTAACGACATGCATAGCATCATGATACAACCATCCCATAGCTTATTCATAATCATCATAAGTAGCAAGTAACTTATCCATAAACATCATGAGTCTTAAGTCATTCATTAGGCATAACCATTATAAGCATAGCATAGAATCTAAGGAGGCATTTCAAAATCCAAGACATGCGATATGTGTAAATAAAAGAATCCTTTGCCATGTCACCGCCACACACACACATGTTCTTGCCCCTCCTGCTGCTTCCCTTGGTAACCTCTTGCTTGATCTGCGGTATAAGAAACATAAGACTATAAGCACATAGGCTTAGTAAGACCCTTTCCTACTCACGAAAATCCATACGTCACATATTCATAAACATGAAACAGTTGACATTGCATAATTCCGAACATAAAGCATAAACTTAACACATACCTATCATGACATAATTCTTGACATCACCATAAACATAAACTTACTTATCATGGCCTAATTCTTAACATGCACATTTGCATAAACATACTTATCATAGTATTATTCTTAACATAAACATAAGCTTAAGCATAATTATCATGGTATCATTCTTAGCATGAATCATAAACATAAACATACTTTTCAGGGCATCATTCTTAACATAAACATAAGCTTAAGCATACTTATCATGGTATCATTCTTAGCATGAATCATAAACATAAACATACTTTTCATGGCATCATTCTTAACATAAACATAAGCTTAAGCATACTTATCATGGTATCATTCTTAGCATGAATCATAAACATAAACATACTTTTAATGGCATCATTCTTAACATAAACATAAGCTTAAGCATACTTATCATGGTATCATTCATAACATGAATCATAAACATAAACATACTTTTCATGGCATAATGCATAACATGAATGAATGCATGAGTCAAATGCATATATCATAAGGATGCTTAATTTGAAAACCATAGTTATAAATACTTGAACATAATCATAACATCATAGGGGTCCCCGGCTTGTACCACATACATACATCATATGCGCGCATCCCTAAGTAAATACGAGGTAGGTAGTCTCGACCTACTAGGGTAAGGACAGCTACGGTATTCCTAGAACCGAGACGTTCTTAAGGTGCCCATCCATGTTGGACAGCTTCGGTAGTCCCAGAACCGTGGACAGCTTCGGTAGTCCAGAACCGGGGTGTTCTTTAGGTGCCCATCCCTTGGACCCTTACTTCGGTCCGGTACAAGCCCATTCATAAAAATAAAATACTTCACATGCTTCATCATTCATAGAACATTCTTAGCTTAATCATAATCTTGTTTCATGAAACTTGACATAAGAATAGGAACAGCTGCGGTAGTTCCAGAACCGTGGACAGCTACGGTACTCCAGAACCGAGGCGTTCTTAAGGTGCCCATCCCTTATCATGACATAAACATACTTAACATTTCATCATTCATACTTAACATCATGATGCCTTAAAGGAATGAACATTCATCATCATTCATTATCTTCATTCATAAGGTATGTCATGCTTACATTATTTTGTCTTAGAGCCATGATCATTATTTTCATTCATCATCTTCATTCTTAAACATAGCATACATTCATATCATTCATAAAGCATGACATACATACATGTCATTCATAAAACTTGGCATACATACATATCATTCATAAATCATGGCATCCATACATAATTAGCATCTTAATTCATAAAAATTGCATGATTATGGTACGTAGGAAAACATGCATAGATCTTTTCATACACGATTCATACTCCCTAGGTTCATGGCCCATGGTCTAAACATTCATGAATAAACATAGCACATGTAACGCCCATCTTTTTCCCACATCTTATGGTGTGGCGAGAGAGACGACGTTACGCTAACATACATACACATATATACAGCATAGGCATATCTTAATACAGCGGAATCAATTTTTTTTCTTCTTACACATGCATTTTACCATGCAACTATTACCTGAACATATATGTATGCCTTAACTTATCATTCATGAACATGGTAGCATTGTAACTTAGCATATCAAAGCATAACATTCCGTACTTTATCCATGAGCATAATAAGTAACAAGTAACTTATCATAAGCATAACATAGAATCTAAAGAGGCGTTTTAAAACACAAAACATAATAGAAGAGTCTTGTTCCTCTTTCCTCTGCCATGTCACTATCACACACACACTTTTGGATCCTCCTGCTGCATCACCTAGTAACCTCTGTTTGCTTGATCTGCGGTATGAGACAATAAGACTATAAGCACATAGGCTTAGTAAGACCCTTTCCTACTCACAAAATCCATATGTCGCATAAACATAAACATAATGCTTAAATCCTACTCATCATGACATACTTCTTATCATAAACATAAATACAATCATGGGATCATTCTTAGCATGAACATAAATATAATCATGGCATCCTTCTTAACATGAACATAAATATAATCATGGCATCATTCTTAACATGAACATAAATATAATCATGACATCATTCGTAACATGAACATAAATATAATCATGACATCATTCTTAACATGAACATAAATATAATTATGACATCATTCTTAACATGAACATAAACATAATCCTGGCAACACTCTTAACAGGAACATAAATATAATCATTTGCATAAACATACTTTGCATACAGATACTTTGCATAAACATACTTATCATAATATAATGCATAACATGGATGAATGCATGCGTCAAATGCATATATCATAAGGATGTTTAGTTTGAAATCATACTTTTAAATACTTAAACATAATCATAACATCATTGGGGTCCCCGGCTTGTACCACATACATATATCATAAGCGCGCATCCCTAAGTAAATACGAGGTAGCGAGCCCCTACCTAATAGGGTAGGAACAGCTACGGTAGTTCCAAAAACTGGGGCGTTCTTAAGGTGCCTATCCCTGTTGGACAGCTACGGTAGTCCCAGAACCGTGGACAGCTTCGGTAGTCCAGAACCGAGGCGTTCCTAAGGTGCCCATCCCTTGGACCCTTACTTTGGTCCGGTACAAGCCCATTCTTAAAAAAAATAAATTACTTAACATGCTTCATCATTCATAGAACATTCATGGCATAAACAAAATATTGTTTCATGAAACTTGACATAGGAATAGGAACAGCTGCGGTAGTTCCAGAACCGTGGACATCTTCGGTAGTCCAGAACCGGGGCGTTCTTGAGGTGCCCATCCCTTAGCATGACATAGACATACTTAACGTTTCATCATTCATACTTAACATCATGATGCCTTAAAGGCATGAACATTCATCATCATTCATTATCTTCATTCATAAGGTATGTCATGCTTACATCATTTTGTCTTAGGGCCATGGTTATCATTTTCGTTCATCATCTTCATTCTTAAACATGACATACGTACATATCATTCATAAAGCATGGCCTACATACTTATCATTCATAAAACATGGCTTACATACATATTATTCATAAAATATGGCATACATACATATCATTCATAAAACATGGAATACATACAAATCATTCATAAAACATGGCATACATACATATCATTCATAAAGCATGACATACATACATATCATTCATAAAACATGCATGGTCATGGTACCTAGGAAGACATGTCTAGATCATTTCATACATGATACATTTCCTAGGTTCATGGCACGTGGTCTAAACATTTGTGAATCATCATAGCACATGACCTAATATACAAGGTCAGGACACATATTACATGAAGTTAGGTTTTAGGTCACATACATGTTCCTACAACATACTTAATCATATACATACATCTTAGTAACCCATAAACAAGTCTCATTTGAAACTTAACCCAACCCAAGCCCTAACTTATACCCTTGGCCGAATGTTTAATAAGGGAAAAGACCCCTTCATTCAAGCAACATGCCAAGGTCCATAGGAAATGAAAAACTCATACTTTCATACAATGTCATAGTAAGTCATGTGACCCCATAATTGGAGCCATCCCTATTTCCTAGCCCTCTTATTTGTCCTTGGCCGAAACCCTGATGGGTCACAAACATATGGAAAAATTTTCTATCATTCACCATTATGATCCTAAGATCCATTAAATCATAGGAAACACAATTAAACATGCTTGAAAGGTTAGACCTCATCCTAGGTTGACATGGGCCGAAACCCTAGGAAACTTTAGGGTGCCAAATACTTTCCCTACATCATGATCCATGTCTTACATATCATAATAAAGCATTTAAGTGCACAAAAGAGAGTTTACATCATCCCTAAGCCCAAGCATCCACTTTGGCTGAAACCCTAGAGGCTTCACTTCAAGGTTTCCTCAACTTAAATCTTAAACAAAAGTCTAAATCTTGTTAAGCTTCAAAGAACAATCATACCACAGGTGAGGGGGTCTTACTTTGGTTTGTCTTTGATTATCACCTTGAATGGAGAAGCCAAAAGAAAGCTCCTTGACCCTAGGCCTCTCTTTAGCCCTTGTATCCTTGTAGAAGGTCTTGGATCTTCAAGATCAAGTTCCCTTGTGAAACTTTTCCAAGGGAGGGGGGTCTTGTGGGTTTCGTCTAGAGCAAGAAGGAAGGAGGAAGAAATGACTTTGGTGGAAGAAGAGAAGGGAAAATGAAACTCCCATACACCTCTCTCATTGCCTTTATACCACATTAAGGAATGCAAGTGAAGAGTCACGGTGTCTCTTCCCTTGATGACTCTTCCTTTTCCCTAAGCCTTAACCAAAATCTACTTCATCCTCTACTAGCACTCCCTTGCTATGTGAATTGGTTAGTACATGCATGATGGTATACTAGGTCCAAGGTTCAATCCTTGGTGCATGCACTTTGTTTTTATTTTATTTTATTTTATTTTTTATTCTTTTCCTTATTTCTGAAAATTCCCCTAAATTCACCCATGATCATGCTAATATCCTTAAATAAAACCCATTTATATTTATATTAAATTTCACCTAAAATCCACTAATAACCATGGTCTTAGAAAAAACCATTAGTACTTAGCTTCTTAATTTAAATGAGAAAATTATGGATAACTAGGCTAAGGTTCGTACTAGTATCTCTAAACTCCTTCAAAACTAGCCTCCATATCATTCATACTTGTTTATTCTAAGGTCATAACATGTCATCCATACTTGTTTATTCTAGCCTTATAAGGGAACATAAGGTATGCATATTCTAGACTTATAAAAGAACAAAAGGTATGCATAGAGGTACTTACTTGGAAGCGGCAGGAAGGAGGCTTGATGTATGTGTAGTGAGATGGCAATGGCTCTGATACCAACCTGTAACGCCCATCTTTTTTCCAGACCTTACGGTGTGGCGAGAGAGACGGCGTTACGCTAACATACATACACATACATACGGCATAGGAATATCTTAATGCAGCGGAATCAATTTTTTTTTTCTTCTTACACATGCGTTTTACCATGCAACTATTACCTGAACATATATGTATGTCTTAACTTATCATTCATGAACATGGTAGCATTGTAACTTAGCATATCAAAGCATAACATTCCGTACTTTATCCATGAGCATCATATGTAGCAAGTAACTTATCATAAGCATAGCATAGAATCTAAAGAGGCGTTTTAAAACACAAAACATAATAGAAGAGTCTTGTTCCTCTTTCCTCTGCCATGTCACTATCACACACACACACTTTTGGCTCCTCCTGCTGCTTCACCTAGTAACCTCTGTTTGCTTGATCTGCGTTATGAGACAATAAGACTATAGGCACATAGGCTTAGTAAGACCCTTTCCTACTCACAAAATCTATACGTCGCATAAACATAAACATAATGCTTAAATCCTACTCATCATGGCATACTTCTTATCATAAACATAATACAATCATGGCATCATTCTTAGCATGAACATAAATATAATCATGACATCCTTCTTAATATGAACATAAATATAATCATGGCATCATTCTTAACATGAACATAAATATAATCATGACATCATTCTTAACATGAACATAAATATAATCATGGCATTATTCTTAACATGAACATAAACATAATCATGACAACACTCTTAACAGGAACATTGTAACGACCGTCTTTTTTTTTTCATAAAACGGCGTTACGCTAAACATACATATGCATATAAAACATCTTAATGCAGCGGAATCATAAATTCTTTTTCACATGCTTTTAACCATGCAATTAGTGCTTAAATCATATACACATATCTAGCATCATGATATCACTTTTCGTAACACATTCATAAGCTTTCATGAGCATTTCAGGTAACCTATTACCATCATGCATAGCATCATGATTATTTACTTTCCATAATTCATTCATAAGCCTTTCAGGTAGCAAGTAGTTTATCCATAACTTCATAAGTAGTAGGTTGTTTCATAGGCATAGCTATCATAAGTAAAGCATAACCAACATAAGTATTGTAAGATAACAAAACATGCAATCAGTGAAATGAGAGGGACTCTTGGCCATGTCACTACCACACACACATGGTCTTGCCTCTCCTGCTGCTTCCTTTGAAATCTCTTGCTTAATCTGTGGTATAAGAAAATAAAACTATAAGCACGGAGGCTTGTTAGTGATATGAGAGAAGTGTCCTAAGGCAATCGCCTTATGATTGTAAATATTTATTTTAATAAATGATAATTCACTATTTGAGTATACATGTTTGTGTATTTGATTGGGATCTTAAACTCATCTACTGAATGTCCGCAATACAATTCACAGCATAAGAGAATTTGTGATGGGATCACAACTAGTGATTATCTCTACATGTGCAATTGTGAAGTATTGAAAATATCCCTAGTCGATGAATTGATAAAAACGGACACTATCAATTCTGTTGAGACTAGCATGGGTTATTCTCTAATCAGCTGATTCTCACTGGCTGGCGACATTGGGATGTCCGGAGATAAACATGGATGCTAGTTAAGGGAACTAGTTCATTGGAGTGACTAGCTGTAAGACTTTATATGGTTATCTATATAGATATGTCAATGAAGTTCTTACTGCGGCTTAAGTGTGATGTTCCTTTGACTTGCAGTGTTCAAGTCATCTTGGACATGGAGACTTATACTTTAACATCTTAAGCAAGCATCTCCAAGGAGGTGTGGACCCAGGATGATTGGGTATAAGCCGAAGTGCCCGAAGATGTTTGAACAGCCTACAAAGGATTCACCACTCCTTGCGAGGAGATGTATACCCAGGCCTATCGTCGGATTGTTACTCAAAGCCTCTGGCCAGAGCATATCATGTTTAGAGTGCGAGTCTCTAAAATACATGAGAGTAATTAGAAATCCAAAGGACGAGAAAGACATTACTTGGGCTGGGTGTGACGTAGTCAGTCTAGTGGGGACTGATACAAACAGACCATGTCCTGAACCAAGTGGGTATAAGATGGTGAAGGGAATGGGGCACGATTCATTAGAGCTGCTGAAGGGTTTCAGAATTCTCTCTGAGGTCAACCGTTGATCTTTCGATTAATTGGGGGTCATGATGTACTACTAGGTGCCACTCATGATCGTTCTATAATTAGTTGATTATAGACGGCCAACATAAATCGAAAGCCTATTTAGTCACACGCACTACGAGTAATCCGAGGGATTTAAAACGAGTTGAAAATTGGATTTTCCAATCAAGAGAAATAAGTCGAATCTGAATTAATCAGAGGCGCAATGGAAGCTTAAAATGGCTAAGTCTTTTGAAGGCTTATCGGGCGAATTAAATGAGTTTAATTCGCGATCGGTTCGGCCCGGTTTGGCCGGCCAAAGAGGGTGCCAACCCCCTTTGGTTTGGCCGGCCACAATAAAGGGGATAAACCAATTTATTTGGTTTAATTAATAAAATAAATCTAGCGTGATTTGTTTTATAAAATTATGGATAAATAAATTGATATATAAAGAAATTTATATAAAGAGATTTATAAAGAAATTTATAGAAATTTATTCTTTTTATGGAAATTAAAATGAACCATGAATTGGTTTAATTTTAATTTATAAAATCAATTATGAATTGATTTTTCCATGATAAGAAAATTTTATACAAATTTTATTCCATAATTAAAAAGAGAGAGGGATTTGTTTTTATATGGATAAATAAATTTGTATAAAGAAATTTATATAAATAAATTTATAAAAATTTATTCTTTTTATGGAAATTAAAATGATCCATGGAATGGTTTATTTTAATTTTATAAAATCAATTATGAATTGATTTTTCCATAATAAGAAAGTTTATAAATTTCTTATAAAATTTATTCCATAATAAAAGAAGAGAAAGTATTTGTTTTATTATAAAGTTAGTTATAATAAAACTTGGCTTAAACGGAATAATTAATAAGAGAATTTATACGATAAATTTCTTATGAAAAATTCCGTTAAAGAGGAGACTTGGCAAGGGAGAAGCAACTATATAAAGGAACCAAAGGCAAGCCCTTAATTCCAATCAATTAATCAAGAGATTGTTGCTCTCTCTCTCTCTCTCTCTCTCTACACGCCTCTCTCTCTCTCTAGGGCCAGTGCCTCTCTCTCTAGGGCCGGCTCTTTCTCTCTCCTCCCCTTGGGCCGACACAACTCCCAAGGTGGGCGTGAGCTTCTTCCACCAAGAAGACCCCGAAGAAGAAGAAGCGGATCGCGTCTCCTTCCTTCCCTTCCCGGAATTTGGATTCCGATTCTTGGTGGTTAGTTTCCTATTTTTTCTTTTGATCTTCTAGTTGTGCCAATAGAGAATCTAGTAGTTCTCGTCGGCACAAAACTCGTGACTTTGCGAAGTCATCCCGAAGAGAACTCGGCGTGGACGCGAATAGAGGCGAAGCTTCCAAGGGACGCTACGGTTGGATCTCGTCCCTTACATCGAGTTACGCGAGGTACTTGGTAAATTAGTTTACATTTCCGCAAAGTTTTATTTTATGATCATGTCCACACACCATAAGGTTGCATGCTAGATATGTGGTTAGAATAATTTGAGAAATTATTTTATGCTAATTCTTCCGCTGCACGTAAAAATTTAGAATTTTACGAACCCGTATCCTTGTCAACATGCACCCGGTCCCAACAAGGCTTAGTAAGACCCTTTTCCTACTCACAAAATCCATATGTCGTATAACATGAACATAGATATCATCATGGCATCAGCATGAACATAGATATCATCATGCATCATAGTCTAACATGAACATGAATAAAATCATGACATTATAATTTGGCATGAATATAAATTAAATCATGGCATCATAAATTAGCATGAATATAAATAAAATCATGGCATTATAATAAGGCATGTACATAAATAAAATCATGGTATTATAATTTGGCACAAACATAATTAAAATCATGACATCATAAATTAGCATGAACGTAAATAAAATCATGGTATCCTAACTTAGCATAAACATAAATAAATCATGGCATCATAAATTAGCATGAACATAAATACATGGCATTATAATCTGGCATGTACATAAATAAAATCATGGCATTATAATTTGGCACGAACATAATTAAAATCATGGCATCATAAATTAGCATGAACGTAAATAAAATCATGTCATCTTAACTTAGCATAAACATAAATAAATAATGGCATCATAAATTAGCATGAACATAAATAAAATCATGGCATTATAATCTGGCATGTACATAAATAAAATCATGGCATTATAAATTAGCATGAACGTAAATAAGATCATTTGCATAAACATACCTTGTATAAATTTACTTTGCATAATATTCTTATCATAAATATAATGCATAATATGGATGGATGCATGTGGCAAATGTATATATATATAAGGATGCTTAATCTTTAAAATCATGCTTTTAAATACATTAAAATAATCATAACATTCATTGGGCCCTGGCTTGTACCACATTCATACATCATATGCGCGCATCCCTAAGTAAATACGAGGTAGCTAATCTCGACCTACTAGGGTAGGGACAACATCATCGGTAGTCCCGAACCGTAAGGACAGCTTCATCGGTAGTCCCGAACCATGGACAGCTTCATCGGTAGTCCAGAACCGTGTACCTTACTTAGGTCTGGTACAAGCCCATTCATAAAATAAAATATCTTCACATGCTTCTTCATTCATAGCATATTCATTCATTCATCATTTTCGTTCCATAACATCATTATGCCTCGAAAGCATAAACTTTAACTTCATTCATCCTTTTCATTCTTAACATGGCATACGTACATATCATTCATAAAGCATGGCATACATGAAAATTATTCATAAAGCATGGCATACATACGTATCATTCCTAAAGCATGGCATACATGTAAATTATTCATAAAGCATGACATACATACGTATCATCCCTAAAGTATGGCATACCTACATATCATTCATAAGACATGGCATACATACATATCATTCATAAATCATGGCACATGTCTAAACATTTAGGAATCATCTTCACAAGTGACCTAACATATAATTCATGATACATAAGCTAGGGCTTCAATTGGCATAACTATTCTTCCAACATACTTAAATCTCTACATACATCATAGTACCCCATAGACCTGCATCCTTGGGGTCTTAACCCAACCCAAACCCTAAACCTTGGGAGTTGGCCGAATGGTTCCCTAGCATGAGGCTCCATCACTCACTCAATAGGGAGGGTTCCATAAGTAAAAGAACATCCATACATCACATACAAGGCCTTAGGGAGCCATCAAACCCCCATAATTGGAATTAACCTAAGCCCTAGCCCTACCTTGGGACCTTGGCCGAAACCCTAATGGGTCACCATCACATGAATAAATTTATAAAATTACAAATTTACATCCTACACCTTATACATACTTCCATAGGAAAACATTTGCACCCTTGTTTGGAGTTAACCTTAAGCCCTAGCCCTACCTTGGGACCTTGGCCGAAACCCTAATGGGTCACCATCACATGAATAAATTCATAAAATTACAAATTTACATCCTACACCTTATACATACTTCCATAGGAAAACATTTGCACCCTTGTTTGGAGTTAACCTTAAGCCCTAGCCCTACCTTGGGACCTTGGCCGAAACCCTAATGGGTCACCATCACATGAATAAATTCATAGAGTTACAAATTTACATCCTATAATTTACATATACTTCCATAGGAAAACATTTGAACCCTTGCTTGGAGTTAACCTTGAGCCCTAGCCCTAAATCCCATCTTGGCCGAAAGTTTCTAGGGCCTTAAATCATGTACAAACTTTCACATAACCCTTATTAACATCTCTTACCACATAATAAAGCATAAGGAACAATATTAAGGAGTTGGATCCAAACCAAATAATAGTACCCATGGTGGCCGAAACCCTTGGTAGCCCTAACTTTGGTATTTCTTCATATATGGTTCAAACAATTTCTTATATCATGAAAATAACTCAAAAACCATTATACCACAGGTGAGGGAGTCTTACCTTGGGTTATCTTAGTTTTTAGACCTTAAAAAGGGAAGATGATGAAGACTTTGGTTGCCCCTTAATCACCCTTAGCCCTTGTAACCTTCTAGATGACCCTTAACACTTGAAGATTAAGCCCTCTTGTGAAGTTTTCTCAAGGAAAACCTTCCTTGAAGTTTCGGCCAGCTTGAGGGAGGAGGAAGAGGAGAGGTGGAATTGATGGAAGGAAGAAAGAAACTCCCAAACCCCCCTCTTTATAACACATTAAGGAGGGCAAGTGAAGAGTCATGGTTGATGACTCTTCATTTTTCCTAAGCCGTAACCATATTCCACTTCATTTCCTCATAGCACTCCCTTGCTAGGTGAATTGGTTAGAGCATGCATGGTTAAATAAGAGGTCCAAGGTTCAATCCTTGGTGCATGCACTAATTTTTGTATTTTATTTTTATTTTATTTTCTATTATTTCGAAAATCCCTTAAAAATCCCCCCATAATTATGTTAATATTTCTCATTAAAATATCTTTATATTTATATAAATTTTTACTTAAAATTCACCAATAATTAAGGTACTAGAAAGCCCATATAATGCTCATTAGTGCTTATTTTTCCCAATTTAAATGAGAAAATATGGATTTATAAGCTAAAGTCTGTATTAATATTTCTAGGTCCCTCGGAAAATTATCTAGATATGCTCAATATTTTAAAAAAATATTAAGAGAATTTTCCGGGTCTTTACAATCCCCCATACCTCGTGAATGTTCGTTCTCAAACTTAGAATAACTCCGGGTACTTGCGCCTCATCTCGTCCTCGCGTTCCCAGGTAGCTTCCTGAAACCGTTGACTTTGCCATAAGACCTTGACTAAGGGCACCTCTTTACTCCTTAGCTTCTTGATTTCCCGATCCAAGATCTGGATAGGCCGGCTTTCAAAACATAGGTCCTCCTGAACTTGCACTGTCTGTGGCTCGATCACTTGGTCTGTGGTTAAAATACACTTCTTGAGTAACGACACATGAAACACGTTATGGATAGCCGACATCTCTGGAGGTAGCTCCAGCTCATATGCCACCTTACCAACTCTTTTCAGAATCGGGTACGGCCCCACATAACGCGGACTTAGTTTTCCTTTCTTCCCAAATCTTGTCTCCCCTTTCATAGGGGCCACATTGAGGAACACCACATCTCCCATATTAAATTCCAGAGGTCTACGCCGGACATCGGCATAACTCTTCTGCCGGCTCTGAGCAGCTCCTATCCGTTGTCGAATATTTTGTATAGCTCGGGTGGTGCTGTCGATGACATCCGTTGTGAGCCCCATTTCCTTCTTTTCACCACCCTCATTCCAACAGATCGGAGACCTACATCTCCTCCCATACAACGCTTCATAAGGTGTCATTCCAATAGTAGCTTGGTAGCTATTATTGTACGTGAATTCTGCTAAGCATAGATATCGACACCAGCTTCCTTTGAAATCCAAGGCACAAGCTCGCAACATGTCTTCTAGTACTTGATTCACCCGTTCAGTTTGCCCATCAGTCTGAGGGTGAAAGGCGGTGCTAAATCGTAATTTAGTGCCGAGAGACTTCTGAACACACTCCCAGAAGTGCGAAGTAAAGCGACCATCCCTATCTGAGATGATGGTCTTGGGAACTCCATGAAGTCTGATTATCTCCTTAACATATAATTGAGCCAGTTGCTTAATCGAATAAGTCATCTTGATTTCTAAGAAGTGAGCAGACTTAGTCAACCTGTCCACAATTACCCATATCGCATCATATCCATTTGTAGTCCGGGGAAGTCCTGAAATGAAATCCATTGAGATATCTTCCCATTTCCATTCCGGAATTGGAAGTGGCTGCAGAACTCCTCCGGGTAGCTGGTGTTCTGCTTTCACTTGCTGGCAAGTCATGCAAGTATTGACATGCTGAGCCACATCTCTCTTCATACCGGACCACCAGAACTTCTCTTTCAAATCTTGATACATCTTGGTGGATCCTGGATGCATCGAATAAGGGGTTCCGTGAGCTTCCGCTAGTATTTTCCTTCGAAGCTCCGGATCATTAGGAATACATAGACGATCCCTAAGGTATAGTTCCCGCCTTTTGCGATATGAAAACCATCGCTTTTTCCTTCTAGGACCTCCTGTTTTATTTTCTGAAGGCTCAGATCACTATTCTGTTTTTCCAATATATCCCCAAATAGCGTGGGTGATATTGTCATGGTGGAAAGTCGTCCGGAGATGACCTCAATCGACCCCAAAATTAACCATTTCTCTTTCGAGTGGTCGGGGTAATCTAGATATAGACATCAAGGTGGCACTTGACTTCCGGCTGAGGGCATCGGCAACTTTGTTTGCCTTCCTTGGATGGTAGAAGATCTCGCAGTCATAGTCCTTCACCAACTCAAGCCATCAGCGTTGTCTCATATTTAGGTCCTTCTGAGTGAAGAAATATCGCAGACTCTGGTGGTCTGTATAAATTCGACACTGCGCTCTGTACAGATAATGCCTCCATATCTTAAGAGCGAATACCACCGCGGCCAGTTCCAGATCATGAGTGGGGTAATTCTGTTCGTACTCCTTGAGTTGTCTAGAGGCGTAGGCAATAACCTTTCCATTCTGCATAAGTACAGCTCCAAGTCCTAGTTTGGAGGCATCGCTATACATGTCGAAGCTCTGATTGCATTCTGGAAGGGTAAGGATTGGAGCGCTGGTAAGTCTCCTTTTTAGTTCCAAGAAACTCCTTTCACAGTTTTCCGTCCATTCATACTTCCTATCCTTCCGGGTGAGAGCCGTTAAAGGGGCTGCAATCCTCGAGAAGTCCTCCACAAATTTTCTATAATAGCCTGCCAGCCCAAGAAAACTTCTGATTTCGCTGGCGTTCTTCGGCCGGCTCCAGTTATTCACAGCTTCAATCTTTATTGGATCCACCATAATCCCGTCTTTGGAAATAATATGGCCCAAAAAGCCCACTTGATCGAGCCAGAACTCACATTTGGAAAATTTTGGTACAGTAGTTGCTTTTCCCG
>JAGFNQ010002456.1:0-12721 GCA_024364735.1 Boesenbergia rotunda | reverse complement strand
TCCACAAATGAAACATCGGTTCGTACCTTTACGGCATTCCCCGGGGTGGCTTTTTCCGCATGTCGCGCACAGGGAAGGCTTGGACTGTTTATTTGCTGGGCCCCCTTGGGGGTTGTTCCATGGCTTTCGTTTACCACCTTGATCTCCCCTCCAATTAGCGTGGGTGCTCTGGGGTTTTTGATCTCCTGAGCGATCATTAAAGGGAAGAACATCAAGGATAAAGAAAGGAAGAATCGAGAATCCCGGAGTGAACTTGATTCTTACATTCATTTAGCGCCTTCCTTTGCAGATTGATATTGTTCAGATAGTGTTCAGTGAGTAGGGCACTACTAAACAACTCCTCGACGGTCTGTGGTCTGTTAACTCCGTCGGCCACGTTCAAAGCTATTTCAGGCCGCAACATCTTCAGCATAAGTCGGACCCTCTCTTTCTCAGTGCGGACCAGCTCAGGGCATAGGTGAGCCAGTCGATTAAATTTCTTCACGGCTTCATTGACTGAGAGGTTGCCTTGTCGGAATTCCGTCAACTCGTCGTAGTATTTGTTTGTGACACGCATATTGCAGAATTCTTCAAAGAACTCTGATTCGAAATCTGACCACGTCATCTGGTTCACCTGTCTCTTGGCCTTGACCCTTTCCCACCACATTCTGGCATCCTCAGAAAGGCAGAATGATGCACACTTGATCTTCTCATGCTCAGGCCAGTCCAGCAGCTCCAATGTACGTTCCACTGTCTTGAACCACGCTTAGGAATCCCATGGTTCGCCAACACCCGAGAAATTTTTCGGTTTCAGCCTCAACCACTGAATCAGATAAGCCTCTTGTCATGCTACAGTGGTCGGGCCTGTCGAAGGGGTTTACGTAACCGTGGGTGCGACAGGTATAGCAGTCTGGTTCACAGGTGGAGTGGTAGAATTTTCTTGTTGATTCATCAAGGTATTAATGGTTTGCTGCTGCTCGGTAACTTGACGCTGAAGTTGGGTCACTATTTGCATCAGGTCAAGCGATGGAGTTGTCTCATTAAGTCTGTTACTCTGTCTTCTAGCCATGCTTCTCTTCATAAAAGACAAGTATGACTAATATAAGTTTTTGTTATTCCTACCCGCATATCCAATTCTAAAGTATTTGGTTTCATAAAAATAATGTAAAGTATCGTTCATATTACATATCATAAAAGTACTTTCTGTTGGTGCAAGCTGCATCAATGATGTTCTCCTTTAAGTGTTTTAATGTTTGACAATATACTTAAGTCAGTGATACACTAAACAGACAAAGGGGAGCAAAGGAGAAGTAACCTAAGTTGAAGAAAAGTCCTAGTTAATCTAGGCATCGGAACCCTAAGACCTAGCGAAGGGCTGCTAGGCACCTAGAGAAGGGCTGCTAGGCATAAAAGACCTAGCGAAGGGCTTCTAGGCACCTAGCGAAGGGCTGCTAGGAATAGAAGACCTAGCGAAGGGATGCTAGGCATAGAAGACCTAGCGAAGAGCTGCTAGGCACCTGGCGAAGGACTGCTAGGAAATGAAGACCTGGCGAAGGACTGCTAGGCACCTGGCGAAGGACTGCTAGGGAATGAAGTCTTGGTCCAAGAGACTGAGCAACTTAGCTGAGTGATGACTAAGGACAGGAGTAGAGACGGGTTAGGATTTGGGCGTCTCGAGGTCCGGAGGTATCGGAAGCTAAGCAAAAGTCCACCCGAAGGGCTGGGTGGCAATCGTCTCCTGAAAGGAGTAGGTGAAGGGCAAGTTCATGGGGCTGCGAACTTGTGCCGGTTCGACCTAGGGTTTTGTGCAAATCCGATGTTAGAACCAAGTCCTTAGCCTAATATTATATGTATATATTGTAACGCCCCAAATTTCCCTCTAGAACGAAGTAATAATTGAACATATGGCCATGAATAAAATTACGAATTTAAAGGGGGAAATTTCGTATAACGAAGATATTAAGCACCTTCTTGATATATGGTGAATGGGTGCGATAATTATGTTTATATGCTATATTAATATTATGCTTGACATCATACACATGAATGAATGAATAATGATATGAATATGCATGTGTATGAACTAAATGGGTAGCATTCTCTTGTTGAGCTTTGGTTACATGGGCTTGAAGAAAATAAAAAGGAAAAGAAAGCAAAAAGGAGGTGCCAAGGATTGAACCTTGGACCTCAAAGGAAAGCAAAGCCTTAAGAATATTCATGTAACCAATTCACCTAGCAAGGGAGTGCTATTAGAAGAGGATGGGGAATTGTAGATAAGTGGGAAAGAAGATGAAGAGACACAAGAAAATTGAAGAGACACCATTAAAGAGGTGCTTGCCTCTTTACTCACCATAAAAGGTCATGAATAGGAGGAAATGCCTAGGCATTTCGACCAAGAAACCTTTCCCCTTTCTCTCCACCAAACTCTTCTCCTTCCTCCTCTCCCTCACCGAAATTCTAGAGCCCCTTGCATCCCAAAACCGAATCACAAACCTAGAGAAACCGAAAGAAGAAAAGAAGAGAAGAACAAGAGGATTGCTAGAGTTTAAGAGGTCTTTTCTTCTCCAAAATTTGGAGATCTTTTGGGAACATAAGCACAAGTGGTAAGACTCCCTCACCTGCAACATAATGGCTTTTTTATGTGTTTTTATGATTTTTATATTTTCTTGTGATGTTGGGTGAAAGAGGATGGAAGAAAACCTTGAGGGAAGTTTCGGCCATAAAGGGATAGCCGTTTTCTATGTCCAAAACTTAAAGGAAGAGTCCATGAAATTGTTACCACCTTTTTGTAATGAATATATGATGGATACATGGTGTTTGAATGCCCTCCATGATGTAAAGGACTTGGAAGAATTCGGCCAAGTCATGAAATGGATAAATGTTGATGCATGAAGTAGGCTATTGTTCTAATGTTTGTTTCCTTGCTATATAAATGTTTTAGGCCACGAAATTTTGTGGAATCTATGCTAAGGTACCCCTGTAATATTCGGCCAAGGGACCTTAAATTATGCCTTAAAACAGATTTTTATAGACCTTCATGAAGTTAGGGTTAAATCAAGTGATACGCATGTGATTGGGTGTTTTATTTCACGATGGAAATAATTTTATACCTTAGGGTCAGTACCTATCTAAGTTGTTTGAGTCTAAACTCATGCTTCATTCTATGTATTGATGTTTATAAAAATGTTACATGTACCCATATGCATGATAATCCAAGTAGAACTCTAGATCATACACCTAGACTAGTGTTTGGTGAAGTACAAACTACTTTTGCACTTGTGAATGAATTCTTATGAAAAATATGCTTTTATTCCCATGTTATGTGAATGATTATGCTATGAAATCCCTACTGTGAGTTTCTACAAATTACAAGAATAGGGTTAAGAATAAGCTCAAGCACAAAATATGCACCTAAACTAGTGTTCAATAAAGCCTAGACTACCCTTGTGCTTGTATATGATTCCATGTGTAATGTATGTTTTTATTTCCAAGATTATATGTCTTTTATACTATTATTCATGCTGTGAATTTTGGCCAATTACTAGAATAAAGGCTAAGAATAAGTTCAAGTACAATTTATGCACCTAAACTAGGGTTTAGTGAAGTCTAGGCTACCAGTGTACTTGTAAATGACCTCTTATGTAATGTATGTCTTTATTCCAATGTTATGTGACTCTTATGCTATGATATCCTTGCTATGAAGTTTCGGCCAGCATGTATTAAGATGAGAAAAGAAAGATTAAACTAACATATTGCCTTAATTAAGACAAGCAAGTTATAAGTATGATGTATTGATGAAACTAGCATGATGGTTGCTTCACTTATATGTGTTAAAAGAAAGGTCCTTCCATGTCTTGCTATTTATGCTAATGATTATGCCATGAAAGTATGCCTATGTTTATGAATGATTGAATGCCTATAGTACATGTAATATGAAAGAAAGAAAGAAAAAGAAAGAATACATGTTCTATATATGAAAGTATGCTTATGATTATGAATGATTGAATGTCTATAGTACATGCAATATGAAAGAAAGAAAGAAAGAAAGGAATGCATGTTCTATATGAAAGAATGAAAGAAAAGAAAAGAATGCATGTATGTATTTTACTTTAAAGAATGGCTTGTACCGGATCATGAAAAAGATCCACGGTTCTGGACTACCGAAGCTGTCCCTAGGCTAAAAGATAGTAAGCCTAGAATGTAGACCCCTATAGGTCGGGATTAGCTATCTCGCATCCTACATAGGGGTATGCGCGCAAAAGAAAGAATGGATACAAAGCCGGGGACCCCAAAGAAGATGATGTATATGATTTTAAAGTATTATTTACTATGTTTTCTAAAGAGCATCCTAAATGTTTTTACAATGCATATATTCTATGTTTATATGCCTTCATATGATTATATACCTTCATATGTTAATATGCCTTATGTATTTTTATGCTATGCATAAGATGTTATATGTCTCTCAAATGCATGTGACGTATGGATTTAGTGAGTAGGAAAGAGCTTTCTAAGTTTTATACTTATAGATTGTTTGCTTATGTTGCAGAGCAACATAGAAATTTCTGAGGAATGGGCAGCTGCAGGAAGGGCTAATGTGTGTGGTGGTGACTTGACTGATCGATCCACTTTAGTGCCATCTATGGACTTAGTTCTTATTTTCTAATAAGACATATGTTGCTACTTTATGCATGATGCTTGCTAGTTCTTTTGGAGTTTATTTAAGTATGGATGCTATTAGATGTTATATGATGTTATTACTTCCTTATCGTTGCACATGCTTTTAGTTATGTTTCATTTCCGCTGCAAATGTTAGATTCATACGCAATGATATAAGTAAGTATGAAAAAAAGAAAAGGGTTAAAGGTAACGTGCCGCCTAACGGTAAGGGGCGGGCGTTACAGTATGGTATCAGAGCAGTTTATCATCTCACTACACACACATCAAGCCTACCTCCTGCCGCTTCCAAGTAAGAAATTCTATACTTGCCTTATTTCATGTTTATATTGATAACTAAGTTATGCAAGTATGATGCATGATATGTATGATGGAAGCATGATCTTACATTGGATAAAACAGGGAAGATACCTTATCATGCCTTGTAATGACAATGATTTAAGATATATATGAATGGAAACCTAAGGTAGTACCTTACCTTACCTTATAATGAAAAAAAAGGGTTACAAATGCATGTATATACATGAAAATGATAAATGATCTTATACTAGCTTATTGTTGTAATATGAAAACATCATGGCTAGAAGAAGTACTAGAATTAATGATATCTTAGGATAGAGAGTACTCTTAGGATATGTAAATATGAACGATACCTTATCTTACTTTAGGATATCAAATACTTTAGAGTTTGATATGCGGGTAGGAATAACAATCACTTATATTAGCCTTACTTGTCTTTTATGAAAAAATGAGATTATATCATTAAAATCAATTTAGAGGATGAAATGAAAAAGTAGAGTAATAATATGAATAATGAAATTGATGAAATATAAGTATTATAGTATAATATGTAGATTGTTTATGAATGATAGTATGTTTCAAATTTTTGTATGAGGTGTAGTATGAAGTTAGAGATAGAATTGTGATAAAGTGATGTAAGTAAGTAGTAGTTAGTTAACAAAGATGTAAGAGAGTAAAACAGGAGACTAAAGTAATAAAGAGAAGAGAGAGTTTGCTATTGAAGCAATGAAGTGATGTTGAAAAGCATAAGGAATAATGTGATAGAGGAAAAAATGATGAGGATTAATGTTGGTGAATAAGCGAATATGTTGTAGTAAAGTAGTTAAGATAAGTAAAATATATCCGAAGTGAAGACTGCGATAGGTGTATTAAAATCAGAAGAGAGTCTTAAATACATTTGTAGAGGAATAATGGTTAGTTAACAAAATGAAGTGTTGATTGATCTAAGTAAAATGAATAACTAAGAGAGCGTAAGTAGATCTGTAAGGGAATTAATGAACAAGAGTAGTGAGACTGTAGAGTTGAAAGAGAACTTTAAAAGAAAGGATAGTTATTTATAAGAAACAGCTAGAGTTGAGATGTTTAAGTTAAGTTTAAAGAAGAAAAATGTGCAGTAGTGTGTAAGAAGGACTGATAGACCATACAAGAATGAATTGAGGATGATATGAAACGAGAATATCCCGAGTTGTTTTAAGTTCGAGGACGAACTTTTCAGAAGGTAGGGTGGATTGTAACGCCCCAAATTTCCCTCTAGAACGATGTAATAATTGAACATATGGCCAAGAATAAAATTATGAATTTAAAGGGGGAAATTTCGTATAACGAAGATATTAAGCACCTTCTTGATATATGGTGAATGGGTACGATAATTATGTTTATATGCTACATTAATATTATGCTTAAGATCATGCACATGAATGAATGAATAATGATATGAATATGCATGTGTATGAACTAAATGGGTAGCATTCTCTTGTTGGGCTTTGGTTACATGGGCTTGAAGAAAATAAAAAGGAAAAGAAAGCAAAAAGGAGGTGCCAAGGATTGAACCTTGGACCTCAAAGGAAAGCAAAGCCTTAAGAATATTCATGTAACCAATTCACCTAGCAAGGGAGTGCTATTAGAAGAGGATGGGGAATTGTAGATAAGTGGGAAAGAAGATGAAGAGACACAAGAAAATTGAAGAGACATCATTAAAGAGGTGCTTGCCTCTTTACTCACCATAAAAGGTCATGAAGAGGAGGAAATGCCTAGGCATTTCGACCAAGAAACCTTTCCCCTTTCTCTCCACCAAACTCTTCTCCTTCCTCCTCTCCCTCACCGAAATTCTAGAGCCCCTTGCAGCCCAAAACCGAATCACAAACCTAGAGAAACCAAAAGAAGAAAAGAAGAGAAGAACAAGAGGATTGCTAGAGTTTAAGAGGTCTTTTCTTCTCCAAAATTTGGAGATCTTTTGGGAACATAAGCACAAGTGGTAAGACTCCCTCACCTGCAATATAATGGCTTTTTTATGTGTTTTTATGATTTTTATATTTGCTTGTAATGTTGGGTGAAAGAGGATGGAAGAAAACCTTGAGGGAAGTTTCGGCCATAAAGGGATAGCCCTTTTCTATGTCCAAAACTTAAAGGAAGAGTCCATGAAATTGTTACCACCTTTTTGTAATGAATATATGATGGATACATGGTGTTTGAATGCCCTCCATGATGTAAAGGACTTGGAAGAATTCGGCCAAGTCATGAAATGGATAAATGTTGATGCATGAAGTAGGCTATTGTTCTAATGTTTGTTTCCTTGCTATATAAATGTTTTAGGCCACGAAATTTTGTGGAATATATGCTAAGGTACCCCTGTAATATTCGGCCAAGGGACCTTAAATTATGCCTTAAAACAGATTTTTATAGACCTTCATGAAGTTAGGGTTAAATCAAGTGATACGCATGTGATTGGGTGTTTTATTTCATGATGGAAATAATTTTATACCTTAGGGTCAGTACCTTATCTAAGTTGTTTGAGTCTAAACTCATGCTTCATTCTATGTATTGGTGTTTAGAAAAATGTTACATGTACCCATATGCATGATAATCCAAGTAGAACTCTAGATCATACACCTAGACTAGTGTTTGGTGAAGTACAAACTACTTTTGCACTTGTGAATGAATTCTTATGAAAAATATGCTTTTATTCCCATGTTATGTGAATGATTATGCTATGAAATCCCTACTGTGAGTTTCTACAAATTACAAGAATAGGGTTAAGAATAAGCTCAAGCACAAAACATGCACCTAAACTAGTGTTCAATGAAGCCTAGACTACCCTTGTGCTTGTATATGATTCCATGTGTAACGTATGTTTTTATTTCCAAGATTATATGACTTTTATACTATTATCCATGATGTGAATTTTGGCCAATTACTAGAATAAAGGCTAAGAATAAGTTCAAGTACAATTTATGCACCTAAACTAGGGTTTAGTGAAGTCTAGGCTACCAGTGTACTTGTAAATGACCTCTTATGTAATGTATGTCTTTATTCCAATGTTATGTGACTCTTATGCTATGATATCCTTGCTATGAAGTTTCGGCCAGCATCTATTAAGATGAGAAAAGAAAGATTAAACTAACATATTGCCTTAATTAAGACAAGCATGTTATAAGTATGATGTATTGATGAAACTAGCATGATGGTTGTTTCACTTATATGTGTTAAAAGAAAGGTCCTTCCATGTCTTGCTATTTATGCTAATGATTATGCCATGAAAGTATACCTATGTTTATGAATGATTGAATGCCTATAGTACATGTAATATGAAAGAAAGAAAGAAAAAGAAAGAATACATGTTCTATATATGAAAGTATGCTTATGATTATGAATGATTGAATGTCTATAGTACATGCAATATGAAAGAAAGAAAGAAAGAAAGGAATGCATGTTCTATATGAAAGAGAGAAAGAAAAGAAAAGAATGCATGTATGTATTTTACTTTAAAGAATGGCTTGTACCGGGTCATGAAAAAGATCCACGGTTCTGGACTACCGAAGCTATCCCTAGGCTAAAAGATAGTAAGCCTCGAATGTAGACCCCTGTAGGTCGGGATTAGCTACCTCGCATCCTACATAGGGGTATGCGCGCAAAAGAAAGAATGGATACAAAGCCGGGTACCCCAAAGAAGATGATGTATATGATTTTAAAGTATTATTTACTATGTTTTCTAAAGAGCATCCTAAATGTTTTTACAATGCATATGTTCTATGTTTATATGCCTTCATATGTTTATATACCTTCATATGTTTATATGCCTTATGTATTTTTATGCTATGCATAAGATGTTATATGTCTCTCAAATGCATGTGACGTATGGATTTAGTGAGTAGGAAAGAGCTTACTAAGTTTTATACTTATAGATTGTTTGCTTATGTTGCAGAGCAACATAGAAATTTCTGAGGAATGGGCAGCTGCAGGAAGGGCTAATGTGTGTGGTGGTGACTTGACTGATCGATCCACTTTAGTGCCATCTATGGACTTAGTTCTTATTTTCTAATAAGACATATGTTGCTACTTTATGCATGATGCTTGCTAGTTCTTTTGGAGTTTATTTAAGTATGGATGCTATTAGATGTTATATGATGTTATTACTTCCTTATCGTTGCACATGCTTTTAGTTATGTTTCATTTTCGCTGCAAATGTTAGATTCATACGCAATGATATAAGTAAGTAAGAAAAAAAGAAAAGGGTTAAAGGTAACGTGCCGCCTAACGGTAAGGGGCGGGCATTACAGTATGGTATCAGAGCAGTTTATCATCTCACTACACACACATCAAGCCTACCTCCTGCCGCTTCCAAGTAAGAAATTCTATACTTGCCTTATTTCATGTTTATATTGATAACTAAGTTATGCAAGTATGATGCATGATATGTATGATGGAAGCATGATCTTACATTGGATAAAACAGGGAAGATACTTTATCATGCCTTGTAATGACAATGATTTAAGATATATATGAATGGAAACCTAAGGTAGTACCTTACCTTACCTTATAATGAAAAAAAAAGGGTTACAAATGCATGTATATACATGAAAATGATAAATGATCTTATACTAGCTTATTGTTGTAATATGAAAACATCATGGCTAGAAGAAGTACTAGAATTAATGATATCTTAGGATAGAGAGTACTCTTAGGATATGTAAATATGAACGATACCTTATCTTACTTTAGGATATCAAATACTTTAGAATTTGATATGCGGGTAGGAATAACAATCACTTATATTAGCCTTACTTGTCTTTTATGAAAAAATGAGATTATATCATTAAAATCAATTTAGAGGATGAAATGAAAGAGTAGAGTAATAATATGAATAATGAAATTGATGAAATATAAGTATTATAGTATAATATGTAGATTGTTTATGAATGATAGTATGTTTCAAATTTTTGTAAGAGGTGTAGTATGAAGTTAGAGATAGAATTGTGATAAAGTGATGTAAGTAAGTAGTAGTTAGTTAACAAAGATGTAAGAGAGTAAAACAGGAGACTAAAGTAATAAAGAGAAGAGAGAGTTTGCTATTGAAGCAATGAAGTGATGTTGAAAAGCATAAGGAATAATGTGATAGAGGAAAAAATGATGAGGATTAATGTTGGTGAATAAGTGAATATGTTGTAGTAAAGTAGTTAAGATAAGTAAAATATATCCGAAGTGAAGACTGTGATAGGTGTATTAAAATCAGAAGAGAGTCTTAAATACATTTGTAGAGGAATAATGGTTAGTTAACAAAATGAAGTGTTGATTGATCTAAGTAAAATGAATAACTAAGAGAGCGTAAATAGATCTGTAAGGGAATTAATGAACAAGAGTAGTGAGACTGTAGAGTTGAAAGAGAACTTTAAAAGAAAGGATAGTTATTTATAAGAAACAGCTAGAGTTGAGATGTTTAAGTTAAGTTTAAAGAAGAAAAATGTGCAGTAGTGTGTAAGAAGGACTGATAGACCATACAAGAATGAATTGAGGATGATATGAAACGAGAATATCCCGAGTTGTTTTAAGTTCGAGGACGAACTTTTCAGAAGGTAGGGTGGATTGTAACGCCCCAAATTTCCCTCTAGAACGATGTAATAATTGAACATATGGCCAAGAATAAAATTATGAATTTAAAGGGGGAAATTTCGTATAACGAAGATATTAAGCACCTTCTTGATATATGGTGAATGGGTGTGATAATTATGTTTATATGCTACATTAATATTATGCTTGACATCATGCACATGAATGAATGAATAATGATATGAATATGCATGTGTATGAACTAAATGGGTAGCATTCTCTTGTTGGGCTTTGGTTACATGGGCTTGAAGAAAATAAAAAGGAAAAGAAAGCAAAAAGGAGGTGCCAAGGATTGAACCTTGGACCTCAAAGGAAAGCAAAGCCTTAAGAATATTCATGTAACCAATTCACCTAGCAAGGGAGTGCTATTAGAAGAGGATGGGGAATTGTAGATAAGTGGGAAAGAAGATGAAGAGACACAAGAAAATTGAAGAGACACCATTAAAGAGGTGCTTGCCTCTTTACTCACCATAAAAGGTCATGAAGAGGAGGAAATGCCTAGGCATTTCGACCAAGAAACCTTTCCCCTTTCTCTCCACCAAACTCTTCTCCTTCCTCCTCTCCCTCACCGAAATTCTAGAGCCCCTTGCAGCCCAAAACCGAATCACAAACCTAGAGAAACCGAAAGAAGAAAAGAAGAGAAGAACAAGAGGATTGCTAGAGTTTAAGAGGTCTTTTCTTCTCCAAAATTTGGAGATCTTTTGGGAACATAAGCACAAGTTGTAAGACTCCCTCACCTGCAACATAATGGCTTTTTTATGTGTTTTTATGATTTTTATATTTTCTTGTGATGTTGGGTGAAAGAGGATGGAAGAAAACCTTGAGGGAAGTTTCGGCCATAAAGGGATAGCCCTTTTCTATGTCCAAAACTTAAAGGAAGAGTCCATGAAATTGTTACCACCTTTTTGTAATGAATATATGATGGATACATGGTGTTTGAATGCCCTCCATGATGTAAAGGACTTGGAAGAATTCGGCCAAGTCATGAAATGGATAAATGTTGATGCATGAAGTAGGCTATTGTTCTAATGTTTGTTTCCTTGCTATATAAATGTTTTAGGCCACGAAATTTTGTGGAATCTATGCTAAGGTACCCCTGTAATATTCGACCAAGGGACCTTAAATTATGCCTTAAAACAGATTTTTATAGACCTTCATGAAGTTAGGGTTAAATCAAGTGATACGCATGTGATTGGGTGTTTTATTTCACGATGGAAATAATTTTATACCTTAGGGTCAGTACCTTATCTAAGTTGTTTGAGTCTAAACTCATGATTCATTCTATGTATTGATGTTTAGAAAAATGTTACATGTACCCATATGAATGATAATCCAAGTAGAACTCTAGATCATACATCTAGACTAGTGTTTGGTGAAGTACAAACTACTTTTGCACTTGTGAATGAATTCTTATGAAAAATATGCTTTTATTCCCATGTTATGTGAATGATTATGCTATGAAATCCCTACTGTGAGTTTCTACAAATTACAAGAATAGAGTTAAGAATAAGCTCAAGCACAAAACATGCACCTAAACTAGTGTTCAATGAAGCCTAGACTACCCTTGTGCTTGTATATGATTCCATGTGTAACGTATGTTTTTATTTCCAAGATTATATGACTTTTATACTATTATCCATGCTGTGAATTTTGGCCAATTACTAGAATTGTAACACCCGATTTTTTTTTTTTTTTTTTTTTTTATAGACCATCATAAAGCGGTGTTACGTTAACATACTTAGGGCATGTAGACATCATAATGCAGCGGAAAACTTTAAACTTACACCTACATGCACTTTCTAGCATCATAACATACTTAGCATCATGTCATACTTAGCATCATGTCATACTTAGCGTCATGTCATACTTTAGCATTCTGTCATACTTTAGCATCATGTCATAGAGTCATAGTCATATTCCAGTACTTAGTAGTAAAGGTAAAGTTCTATCATAAGACAAGCAACATATGGTCCTCTTGGCCAAGTCATATCACACACATTCTTGCAATGCCCTCCTGCAGCTTCCTTATTATCCCCTTGCGAGATCTGCGTATAAGAAAATAAGACTATAAGCACACAGGCTTAGTAAGACTCTTTCCTACCCACTAAAACCATCCGTCACTTAATCATAAACATATGAAACATTAGCATACTTAATGCTT